>ML785212.1:329718-351285 GCA_009831015.1 Picea engelmannii | reverse complement strand
TTCAATTTCGAGGCTCTGATTCAGACGATTGGTTTTTTGAAATTGGGTGAAATTATGAGAGGAACTCCAATATGTAATTTTTTTAAACACAGTTGGCCTCTAGCTACTATAGAAAAAAAAAAAAAAAACTATGCGTTCGTCTGCAACAAAAACCCTGAAAAATTACATATTTTAAAATGATGATAACTTCACTTCCTGGACTCCATTTTGGATGATTGTTTTTTTGAAATTGGATATTTTTCAAAGAGGAACTCAGATAGGGAACCAATTTCTACAATTTTTTCACCAAAATCTACATAAATCATATGGAGTGTTGTGGCCCTATTTTTCTACTAAATAAAAAAATATTTTCCCAAAATTATGGCCAAGAAAAGATCTTTGATACCAAAAGTTATGAACCAAATACTTGCATAAAGAAACACCACAAATATTCAAATAACAAAAAAGAATAAAACCAATCTTTATTATAAGAAAACCCTTAAAGTAGGGAAAGACCATGCAATGGATACTATGATGGAAGGTATCCTCTCATATTCACTTGCCTCTTCGAGGGGGCATCCTCCAACTGAGCTACATGCTCCTGATACAATAATTCTATTCCCCCCATTACAATGCTTCAACCCCTTTATATAGTTCTACCAACCACCTAAGGACATTCTAGAGGAGGAACCTTCTAGAAGTAGAACCTTCTAAGAACTCCTCTTACATTTATTATATCTAACTACCATAGTGGGCCTTGTTAATACTATAGTGGACCTAGTCGAGATTATATTGAATGGCCTCCATTATTATCAATATGGGACATCCCCCCCTCCACTACCCCTATAACTACACTACAAATGTGGCATCCACTTATACCATGGTGGTTAATAAGGTAGGTCAACTTGCAGGAGGCATAATTTTTGTATAAAATATCTAATTGGGGTGTTTTATGCACCATTGGAAATGTATCAAAGTGTAGAAGACCACTAAGGGTGTTTGCACAAGTTTCATACAATGTAGCCCCAAAAAATTCCATTTAAATCCTAATGGATCTGAAATTTTTTGAACCCTAATTTTCCAAACTAGGACCTACCACTAAAATGGCCTTGCATGTTGAATCCTTCAATTTTTTTCCACCCATAAAGTACCAAGATAGACGAAAAATTGTATGAAGATCCAATATGAATCAGGCCTAGTCATGGAATGTTCCATATTGTGGTCAATCAAAGCTCCTTCCTCTACTAAACAGTCTTAGATGGATTTATTTAGAAGATGAATTATTGCTATGTTCCATTTGGATATTCCCACTTTCTTCTTTCAAAGAGGCCAACTCTTCATCCTAAGGATAACACTTTGATGTGAAAAAAACTTTGTTACTCTTATTGAATACATCTAGTTCACTTGTTGAATATGTTTAGAGATGTTCGCATTACAACCAAAAAAAATTACCAACAAGAAGGGCCTTGGGAATCTAATTCTATGTATCTCATTAGTGGTATACCCACTACTCAGTGTGAGCATGATTGCATTTTTGTCGTGGTATACAAGTTTTCTAGGATGACACTTCTAATACTATGAAACAACTCTTGATGATCCTAAAGTTCCAAAAATTTTCTTCTAGCATGTTTGGAGCCATTTTGGATTACCATTGGAAATAATTTTGTATCCTAATTCTAGATTTCTTAGCTTACCTTTAGAAATCCTTAAGAATTTTTTTAGATTCTTGACATTAGTTCTTTATTTCATTCCATCCATAAAATGATGGAAAACCAAGGACATGAATAGAACCTCGGTTCATGTTCTTCACATCTACCACCAACAAAACAAACAATGGGATTAATACTTGTATATTTGTAGCACAACTACAATAAATCTACTCATGTCTCTAGAGGACACTCCTTTTGAGGTATGTTTTGGATTTCATCCTCTTTCTCCTTATGATATTTTAGTTTCTCTTTGATATCGATCTACATCCCACTAGTAGAAGGATCAATACAAAGATTTTTCTTTTGTGTATAACTTTACCAAGATCCATAACAGGGTGCATGACATCCTTTGACAAACATAAACCAAGTATAAAGAACATCATGATCAAAATTGAGTTTCTCTATACTTTTAGCATAGTGACTGAACTTGTCTATATTCAAACAAGTAGCACTTCAAAATTCAATAACATCACATGCTCAATCCCATTCAATATGGTTCTTACAACATCATATAACAAATGGTACCTAATGTCTTCGAGTTGGAACTCATTCCTGCATCTGAAGGCCATAATTTTATATTTTCATCCTCCCCTTCCCAACAATACCCTTCTTGATATATGCACCAGATCCATTAGGAAATGTCACATCAACAATTACTTGGTGGATCGTAAATGAACCTTATCCACTTAGTTCAATGGGTTGTCCCAATCAACATTTGAGCAACAAATTTCACCTCTCTAGCGAACATTGAAGATAATTTCATTTCAACATGGAGGAATTGATGAGAGTTACTCTAGTAAATATGTGTGAACATGGATTATATTTATCCTTTTATAATTTTTACTTTATTCTTATATAATTTTTATTACTTAGTCTAAATTGATCTTACACACACTTTATTGTATTTTATATAAATATTTGTCAACTTTCATGATTCTCTACAATTTCATATTGTGTACATAATAAATATAAATGAATCTACAATATTAATAAAGATCCCACAATATCCTCTCACACTCCATCTCTTGTGATTTCTTGTGTTAAGAGTGTCAAATTGCATTCTTGGTATTGACATAAACAAAGTTCGATCAAAACAAAGATTTAAAGAGCATTCTCTTTTTTGTTTAATGATAGAAATATACACATACCAACATCTAGAAGAAAAAAATGTCGTTATCTTCATCACCTTAAATAGTTCTTCCAAAGAGACACTCTTGGCTAATTTAGCAATAAATCTTGGACACTTCTTTTTCATATATCAATTCCCCAATAGTAGAAGCTAGTTTCATTCATTGCATTAATCTTTGTCCCTTTCCAATATGATTACCTCTATCACTCAAACATTATCCAAAATCAATGAATATTCCAAGAAAAATGTAATATCCTTAATCCCAATCCTTATGTGAATGAGAAATTAAATTCTTACAATAACTTGCTCAATGAGGAATATTATCAAAAATACAGAAAACACCCAATACACATAAATGGAGAAGAATAATATGGAATCTTATTATGAATGGGAACACAAATACAAATACTTCTAAAGGTTGTAATAACAACTGCATAATAATACTAGTGACACAAACTATTGGTTGCTAAGAAGCTACACAATCTGCTAGAAACACACAAGAAAACCTGGTATGATGCCAAAAAAGAAACCAAGACTCTTCCATCCTTCTATTTCTCTTCTCTAGTACTGTAGATCACCCTCTGAAATTCACCCCAACCTCCTAGGCCTGATATGTTGTCAAAACCCCACTACAAGGGTACTCATGGGACACATTCTAGGAATCACATGGGTACTCATTGGACAAGCCCTTCACGACCCATGGATATGCCTCAAAATACTGTGGTGTGAAACCATCAACACTTCGGTGACATTGTTGGTTATCTCTTAAGAAATCAAGTTGTTGAAACTTCGCGTTTCCACTAGTATACGTCAAGATATTCAAAAATTGCCACAATATACCCAAGAAAGACTCTAAATGAATTCTCTTTTTCTAGCTACGGTGGGTATTGCACCACTGAAACCAAACCTACAATGGAAGGGTTTTTCCAAAAAACCCAACGAAAATGATGGATACAAGGGAACTTAATAAGATATCAAATCATAATTCCAAGAAGGTAGGATACCCTTTCTATTTATTCTTATTCTTCGATTCTTCTAGATCTTCCATCTTTGACCAAATCAAATTGTTACTTTATTAAAATATAATTGTTTATTATATTTAATATATCTTTGCGGTTTGATACCTTGAGTCCCCTTTTCTTTTTTGACTATAGCCTATAGGAGTCGTGTAGGCTAATAAGTCATCAATTGGAGGGGGACATTGTAGTCCTCCCTTCCTAAAATTGCTTGTCGTCAAGCAATTCTAGATCAGGATGTTGTAAAATATGTTCACCCTCCCATGTAACATATTCTGCAGGAAACCGCTTCCATATGACCAGGTAAACTCGAATGACTCTTCTCCTCAGTCTTCGTTTCCGTACATAAATAATTATCTTGGGTGCCAAAACAAACTGTCCTTCCTCATATAGCAGAGGAATATCTGTCGAACGATGACATGTTTTCCCAATTCCTTTTTGAGGCATGACACATGGAAGGTGTTGTGGATTATGCTTCCCTCTGGTAGCTCCAACTCATATGCCACCTCTCCAATTCTCTTGATCACTTTTTAGGGACCGTAAAAATTAGGTTTCAACTCCTCTATGCCACTATTCTTCAATGATGATTGAAGGTAAGGCTTTAGCTTGAGAAACACTAGGTCACTAATCTCAAAATTGCATTCCACCCAATGCCTATATGCATACATCTTCTGTTGGTTCTGAGCAACCTATAAATTCTCCTTTAGGATTCACAATATGTCCCAACTTTCTTGCAATCAATCTTTGTCCTTGGGAGTCCTTCTCTCTCCAAACTCCAAATCTACAAATGATAGAGCACCATAGCCATATAGTGCCCTCAATGTACTCATCCCAATGGACATGTGATGAGTGGTGTTGTAACAGTTCTCCCCGAGATGCAACCATTTTATTCCGTCTCATTGTTATCTTGACACATAGTTCCTCAATTACCCTTCTACCCATTTGTTCACTATCTCAATCTTCCCATATGTATGGGGGTGATAGCTAGTACTAGGTATTAACTTTGTTCTAGAGAACCTAAATAGATCCTTCCAAAATGAACTCAGAAACCTGCTATATCAGTCACTGACTATGTTCCTTGGAAGACCATGGAGTCTGAATACTTCCCTAAATAAGACATATTCCACCAGAGATGCATTGTATTATGAAGGAATAACAAAGAAGTGTGCATATTTGGTCATTTTTTCCACCACCACGTAGATACAGTCCTTGCCGTTGACCCTTGGTAACCTTGTAATGAAGTCCATGGAAATGATTTACCATTTCCTCTCTTGAATAGGTAGTGGTTGGAGTAAACCTATCGGATGTGTCATGTTTGACTTGTTCTGTTAACAAGTCCTACACTCCCTCACGTACCGTAGTACATCCTCCTTGATACCCTTCCATGAGAATCTTTCTCTCACCCATTTATAAGTCTTCAAGTACTCTAGGTGGCCAACTAAAGGGGTGTCATGAACTTCCCTCAATATCTTATCCTTGAGCATGGACTCAGGGACAAGATAGATCCTCACCTTGTAGTATATGTTCTCATACACTTCTTTGTACCTATCATCCTAGTTGGTTCCCTCCATCAACTCACAAGAGAATGTATTTTTGGAATATTCCACCAAGAGGGTAGACTTCCAATCTATTGAGACCTCATCAAGGGAGAAAACTGTAGGATTCTTGGAAAGGGAGTTGGTAACTACATTCTTCTTTCCCTTAACATATTCAATATCAAATTCATAGTATTTTAATTTACTCACCCATTTCGGTTGTATCTCTGTTATAACCCTAAATTGCACTATACATGCATACCTGGCATTTGGCACTCTTACTTGCTATTTTTTCCAAGCCATCACTGAGCAACTCTTCTTAATAACACTATTTTTGAATATGTACATGCCCTGCACCATTAATTAATATGTACACACTTTCTACACCATTAAATCCAGCGTACGTATGGTAGCTGCACTATTATAGCCCGCGTATACCCAAAACAGTTGCAAAAATTAAAAATTTGCAAGGAATTCATTGAGATTACGGGCTATTGGGTAGTTTCCCAACTAATCCATCGCCTACAACTCATCACCCAACCGAATAACCATCCTTTTTTCATATAAAATGAGGTGTTGGGGTCTCATTCCAAAGGCAAGCATAAGAATAGTGAAACTCTGCCCGTTTCACATCCCCTCCTTGCCCCAAGCATTTGTAGCTTTGTTGAGAGAATTGCACCAACATTCCCCATTTTTCTCTTTTTCCTCCATCATAATCCCATTCCATTTCCCAAACAGAAGGTTGAGAGGAGAAAGGTACGTGGAGGAGCAATTGGATCGTGGTGAAGAGGAGCCTAGACTAGGTTCATGGAGTAGCAATCGACCTTGTTATAAGTAAACATTGTGATATCAATAAAAGAAATATTGTTCCTATCTCGAAATATGATGTGTCAAATATCTACATTTGATTTATGTTTTATTATAAAATCTAACCCATGATTTATATATGAGATGCATGTTTTTAGTTTCCTTTTTATCTATTTGTGAATGCAAGTCATCCTTGGGAGGAGGCTTGCAGTCAATGGATCTATCAAGCACGAGAGGATCGACACCAGATGCAGAGTAAAAGGTAGAGATACCTGATCTCTCTTACTTTGTCTTTCATGTATGAATATGGGGTATTTTTGGGGTAGTTAGAAAAGTAGGGGAATTTTAGATGGTTGTGATCTGCCTACATGTTGAACCCTAGTGTAATCCATAGAGGGTTTTTCCCACTATAGTAGAATTGGCGACCATACTCGGGAAGCCTCTAGGGTTTTAATGGATTTTTTGGGTATTTTAATTGGTTTTATTACCTTTTTAGTTTTTGTATGTCTTTTGAGTCTTTAAGGGATTCTGGTCACCTGTTGGTTCCATACTAGTTCACCCTGCCCTATTAGTCTTCCTATTTATTTTCCTTTTTAAGAAGTTACAGAGGTGTACGCGACGTGTTGTGGTACAACACACGTACATATGCACCCTTCTTATAGACAACTCACGTACATACATAGGTTTCTTAAGTATCAGTTGCACGCTTGTGTCAAGAAACATTTTTTAATAAGAGGCAGTCAACGTCTTCCCTAATTGAAGTTTTAATTCTTAGGTTTTCTTGAATGATTCCAGTTTCTCTGTTTTTATAGTCAAAGCATGGGTTTGATGTGATTTTTCTTATCTTTTTAAGGATTTCTTATGTTTTCCTTCGAAAGGGTTTAGGCGAGTCTTTGAGTTGTTGATAATCCTGTTTGGTGTCTTTAGTGACTCCCTGCGATCTGCAATGGGCTAGAGGTCAGTTTTCAGTCTTGTCTTGTTTTTCACTTTTTCCCCTTTGGCTTGCTTTAAAGAAAAAGAAAAAGAATTTATTTCAAGTTTCTTGTTTGAAGCATAAAAAAAATATAGAAAAAGTTTTCATTTTTTAGTTTGGTTAAGTAGTTGGGTTAGTTAATTTTCTTATCAAGAAAAATAATTCTTTTCTTAAGTTCTTTACTGATTTCTTAGAACATTAAGTAGCTCTAGTCGAGTGAAATTTTATTTTATGTTTTCCTTTAAAGATCTTAGAAAAGGTTAGTTACAGAAAGTTGGATAAAGAGTTAGATGCAAATCTTTATTGGTTAACTAGAAGTAATTTTTCTTTGAGTTTTGTTTATTTCTCCTTCTTCGTCTCCCATTCACATCACTAGTTTCACTGTCATTCCCTTGATTTAAAACAAGACATTTAAAATTAACGCTAAAATTAAAATTTATTAGACTTTATGTTTGTAGGGTAAATCAACTAGTCCAGGTTAGATCCTTGAATTAGGTTGGAGAGGAAACTTCAAGGCTTATAAACAAACATTGGAGTCATAGCTAGGGAGTGTAAAAAGTCCAGTAAACGTGAAAGTTATTTGGGACCCCCCTCTAAAACAGGGTATAAAAACGGGGTCACACGTAGAAAGGTAGTGGATATAACCCCTCCAAAGCCATACCAAGCATAGTGGGGAACACATATTGAGGACTTGTCGTGGGATATTGTTGGTTGCATTTGCCTACAGAGCTTCATGGACCCCGAATCCATTCGGGATCATCAATTTTCTTCCAGGCCACTTGCTTTTGATACCCTTGGTAGGTTTCGGTCTTTGTTACCCTACTCATTGTGGTCCACCCGATTGTCAAATGTACCCGCCTGGTGACTGTTCGCGAGCTAGCAACTTAGTTTCCATTATTTTAGGGACTTACATAGGTGACTGTGAGGGTATACCATGGTACCTAGGGCAGACATTGGGCCACACTTTGCACAGTATACCCGAAGGGTTCTTTTGTGTTTGAGTTGAAATTGCACCAGTAAGTTTCTCTAGTGTTCGTTGGTGTAACTATTCTTCCAACTAGATAATGGTTTTCTTGTTTTGCCTTGTAGGAACGTTTCCAGTGTGTGCTTGTTTCAAAACGTTAGTAAAATCCTTACTGTGTCATTTATCTTTTCAAAAAGTGGAATATGAAGAGCTTCATCGATCGTGAAGGCTTCAGGGCATTCCACTGGTTACATTGGAGACACCACCACCACCGTTATGACGAAGACTTGACCAACAAGGGTCATTTGAAGTGACCGGGCCGCATGAAGTTGTAATTGAGCCAACTCTGAGAGGAGAATTATCGAATCCCAAGGAACCTACAATATCTGACCTTGGAGTAGAATCTCTTGGGTTGTTTAACTCTCTGATCATTGACTTGTAGACGCCATTCTTGATACAGGTTTCGCCTCAAAGGGTAACTCATCATGAGTGTCAGATATTTTTGCAAGAAGCTATGGAAGCAACCGCTGCTACTTTGTCAGGGACTCTGTTAAAAAACACAAGTATTCCAACAAAGGACGAACACCTTCAGTAACCACTCAAATAACCAGATCAAAGATCAACACACCGATGTTTTCATGTGGTAAAGCCCCTATGGGGAAACATCCACAACCCCAGCCAATGTGACCACTTGGGGTAGTTTATTAATGCAAAGAAAAAGATTACAGAGAGATTTTACAAGAGAGTTTCTCACAATCGATCATCGACAAATTACCCTCCATGATCTTTAAATAGAAATCATGGAACAATAATGTGTTAAGCCACAGATCAATGGCTATTAAGATTGAGGAGAGTATGAACCATCAGATCACTCTATGTCGGGAACATATCATGACCGTCGGATTTCCTAACTACATATGCATACTAATGCATACTAAAGAAACACACTAGAAAACACACTTTTACCTAACAACACAATAGACCAAGTAGATCTTACTAACTCCTAAGTGTCTAAATATCCTAGCATCCCCCCTTAAGAACAACTTGGGCTATGATTGAAGGATTTACAATAGTGACACAATAGGAGAAGGAAGGAGGCATTAGAGCCTATCCCCCCTTAATGACAACTTCCTGAACTTCTAACATAGATCAAAGTTTGGAAAACTTCTCTTCTGTAAGAGACTTTGTGAAAATGTCTGCAACTTGATCTTCTATAGGGAAAAAGAGAACTTCAATAACTTGATCATGAATGAGCTTTCTGATGAAGTGCATGTGTAGCTCGATGTGTTTTCTACGCTGATGTTGAAATGGGTCTTTGGAAAGCTTAATGGCACTCTGATTATCACACCAAAGGCTGGTCGGATGCTGGTGTTGGAATCCAAACCTTGAAAGGATTTGTCGAAGCCACAGGGCTTCCTGAATTGCATTTACCACTGCTCGGTACTCTGCTTCTACTGAAGAAAGTGCAATAGCCTATTGTTTCTTACAAGCCCAAGTGACAGGTCCTGAACCAAGGCTGAAAACATAACCTACAATAAACTTCCTATCATCAAGGTCACCGACCCAATCTGAATCAGTGAAACCAACCAATAAAGGAGTCCCCTCTGAACTGTAATGTATCTTGAACTGAACTATACCATGGACATAGAGAAGTATCCTTTTAGCTGATTTCCAATGGCTTTCATGGGGTGTTTTCATATGTCAGGAAACAATACCAACAACAAAGGAAAGATCAGGATGGGTATGAGTCAAGTATAAGAGGCTACCAACTAATTGACAGTACATGGTGGCATCAACTTCAGGAGAAGTATAGGTGGCAGAAAGATTGACTCCATATTGGAAGGGAGAAGGGGTTGGTTTACAATTGTCCATGTGAAAGCGACGAAAAAGGTCACAAGAATACTTAGACTAGGAAAGAAAAATTCCTTTATTGGTTTTCAAATTTTGGAGGCCAAGGAAATAGTGCAAAAAGCCTAAGTCTATCATTTCAAATTTCTTCTTAAGGCTAGTTTTCACATGGTTTAAAAGTTTTGAGTCACTACCAGTAAGGATAAGGTCATCAACATAAAAGAAAAGGATTATGAGATGGCTTCCTACTTTCTTTGTATAGAAATTAGGATTAGAATGGCATCTAGAGAATCCAGTGGCAATGAGAAAGCTATCCATTTTGGCATACCAAGATCCGAGAGCTTGCTTGAGACCATAAAGAGATTTCTTGAGGTGATAAACAATGCTAGATTCATTCTAGACATAGCCAAGACGTTGTTCCATGTAGATTTCTTCGTGCAAATCTCTATGCAAGAAGGTGGATTTAACATCCATCTGATGGACCTCCCATTTATGTGAGGCAACAAGGGCAAGAACAAGGCATATGGAATTCATTTTTTCTACAAGGGCAAAGGTTTCATTATAGTCAATTAATTCAACTTGGGAAAATCCTTTGGAAACTAACTGAGCCTTGTGTTTTTCAACACTTCCATCTGATGCATACTTAGTTCTGTAGACCCATTTGCATCTAACAAGTTTTCTTCCTTTTGGAAGAGGTACAATATCCCAAGTATCATTTTCCATTAAAGAACGATACTCTTCATTCATTATTGTATCCCAATATGGATTACCTGAATCTTCTACAAATGTTTTTGGATCATGAGTTTCTGAAATTTGAGCCAAAAGGGAAGAGGCTCGCTAGAACTATGAACGTGTTTGACATTGATCTGAAGGATCACTGACAAGATCACCAGTTGTTTCTCGTGTTGAACGGACCCATCTAGGAAGTGGTGGAGCTAGTGCTGGTTCAGGTTCAAAGGACTCATATGGAGGAGGGTGCACAGGCGGAGGTGGATTTTTATCCTCACTGTCATCATCTGAAGAAGAAACTAGATCATAAGAAGGCACAAATGTCGAATATGGCTTGTAGGCCGAAGAAGGCACAATCACCGAATTAGGCTCGCAGACCATTTTCATCAAATTTAACATCTCTTCTAATAATAATTTCTTTACAATGTGATTGAAGAAGTATGTTTCCTTTGACATTTTCATAATAACCAACAAATATACAATTCATAGTTTTAGGCTGCAATGCTTTCCTTTTCTCATCAGGAATGTGACCCATGCTATACTGCCAAATACACGGAAGTGACTTACATCTGGTTTAATTTTATTCCAAGCTTCTTCCGATGTTATATTTTTAAGAGCCTTTGTGGGAGTGAGATTTACTATGTAATTTGCACAGTTGATGGCTTCCGCCCAATACTTTAGACATAATCCCTTAGATTGGATCATACAATTAGCCATTTCTTTTAATGTGCGGTTCTTTCTCTCAGCAATACCATTTTGTTGTGGTGTATATGGAACAATGTGTTGCATTTGGATTCCATGTGTAGTGTAGTAGCTTGTAAAATTATTGTTCACATATTCACCTCCATTATCTGTTCTTAAACTTTGAATTTGATGTCTAGATTGATTTTCTACAAGGGCCTTGTAGGCCAAAAACTTGTCAAAAACTTCACTCTTGAGTTTTAAGAAGTAAACCCAAGTATGTCTGGAAAAGTCATCAATGAAAGTTAAGAAATACTTGCACCCATAAAAAGAAGGAGAAGAAAGTGGACCACACCAATCACTGTGAACAAGCTCCAAAGGACCCGAGGCATGCTAAGAAGCACGTTTGTCAAAACTGTCTCAATGATGTTTACCAAGAACGCAACTGTCACAAACACCATCTCTACATGAAAAAGAGGAAGACCAATCACCATCTATTGATTACATAGTTGCTGCAATGAGTGATATTTTAGATGACCAAACTGCTCATGCCAAAGTTTGCTCAAACTTGTGCAACCTGGTAATGTCATCGACAATTCTAGTTGCAAGAACATTCTTAGGATCTTTTAGATCCTTGATTACAACTTGGTGAGGTGAAAAATCAACGGTTTTACCTTCACCTGAATGAGTGATTTGATATACTGATAGAAGGTTACAAGAAAGACTTGGAACACATAATACATCATTGAAATGACCATTATCTACTTGAGTTGTTCCATATCCTAAAACACTAAGAGATCTATCATCACCAACAAATATTTTCTTGGTGTTACATTCATTTAGAGCAGAAAATATGGCTTTATCCTTAGCCATATGATAATATGCTCATGAATCAATAAGGCACTCATAAGAATAAGAAGTAGTAGTAGAATTTAAATTGAAGGAGAAACTAGAAGAAGAAAGTGTATGTCCGTGAGAAGAAAAAGTAGAATCAATACTAATGTTGTGCTTCTTCATTATTTCTTCTAAGGTTGCCATCTTCTTGAAACATTTGGACTCATCATGACCATGTTTATCACAAAAGTTGCAATGTCTATTAGTATTCTTAATTTTGTATTTTTCCCCTTTGTCACTAGTAGGAGCTGAAGTTGTCTGAGTAGGTTTGGGACCCTTATGTTGTTTGTTGTTGTAGCGAGGGTGTTCCTTCTTGGGATACTTGGGTTTATATTTCTGCTGGGGAACTAAAGCTTTGTTGAAGGGACCTACAATGTTGATCACTCCAAATTATACAAGCTTATCTTCCTTTCAAATTAAATAAGCACAAAAGGACTCAAGACTAGGTTTTTCATAAGCTTCTTCCCCTAGAGCCTCTGTCATGGCATAAAAGGTAGATACAAACATAGAATATGCACTACCTAGCTTAGAAAGAATAACATAGATGCAACGCTCTTCCTCCATCTTTATCTTACATTATTCACATAAAATTCTGATTGTTTTAAACCTAGATAGATAGTCTCCAAGGAAAAAAAAATCATTTGGACTCAAGGTCAGTATTTGATTTTCTAACTATTGTTCTCGAATAATATTGTGTTTACCAAACACAGATTCAATTGTGTCCCAAGCTTCTTTGGGGTCATCAATATCTTGAAGGTGGTACCTTAAATTAGGAGAGATTGAAATTTCGATTATTCCACATGCTTCGTCATTCCTATTATCCCACTTCGCTTTCTTATCAGCATCAGTGGTTGTGTTTTCCTTTCCCAAGGTAATCCGGTACAAGCCTTTACTTCTTAATAAATCTTCCATATGAGATTTCCATTGGAAGTAGTTGTTGTTGGTAAGCAAGATAGTACTTGTAGAATCCATATTAAATATGCAGATAATGTGGATTTAAAAACTAAAATTGATGATCTGGATGGAAAGAGCTTGAAAAGTTGTGCGGTTTAAAAAAAATGACATTGAAAACAGACTTCCGATGTTAGAGTTATGCCCTTTTAAAAAAAGGCACAATCGGTAACCAAATGACCATGTGATTGTGTAAGTTGCTTTATGAAGTGAGCCACTTTTATAAAGAGAAGTGGGGATCACTTTTACAATGAAGTTACTTTATAATAGAAAAGATGTATGCAAAATAAATATCTCTAAAATAAAATATTAAAGCTACTTATAGTGATTCACTTGTATACCTGAAGTGACATACACTTTACAATTTTAGCATGAAATTTTCCAAAAAATGTAACAAAAGAGAGACTTGAACTCAAGACCTCTTACTTAATAAGGAAACTTTTAACCAAATGATCTAGAAAAACATATTGTAATGTTCAGAAGGAGTATTGGAGTTGTTGTTGTGCTAAAAAAAAACGCTTTTCACACAAGAATTTTTTTTTGCTTCTCAATGACAACAAGGGTTAGATCTCGGTTAGCTTACCCGGAAGATGCACCTTTTCCTATCTTTTTCTGATTTGCTGAGATCACACAGGGCATGGGGAAAAGAGCATACATAGATATAAAATATTAGCAACCTGGAAATAAATAAAACAAAACCGAAATAAAACCAAAATACTACTCTGCAAAAATTTAAAAAAAATGTGTATTCAAGCTTTATATCTCCGGATCTGACTGTAATGGTCGTATCTTGGGAAAACGGAAACCTTTTCGAGTGAAATGAAAAGTGTTCCTGAATGAAACGAGTGCTCCAGATGCAATGGAATAGTCCTCTCACACCAGAAATGTATGAAAATAACAAAAAGTGGAGATGAGGCAACTCGTCTTCAGGAACTCGATCTTCAACAGGAGCAGGTCTTCAAACAAGCTCTAATACCATGTTTGAAAGCACATGTATTACAATAGAGGATTAAAACCTTCAGTAACCACTCACATAAAAAAATCAAATATCAACACATCGATGTTTTCACGTGGTAAAACCCATATGGGGAAACATCCACAGCCCCAACCAACACGACCACTTGGAGCAATTTATTAATGCAAAGAAAAAAATTACAGAGAGATTTTACAAGATAATTTCTCACAATCGATCATTGAAAAATGACCCTCCATGATCTTTAAATAGAGATCATGGACCAATCAGGTGTTAATCCACAGATCAATGGCCATTAAGATCAAGGAGATTATGAACCATCAGATCACTCTATGTCTGGAACATATCGTGACTGTCAGATTTCCTAACTACAAATGCATACTAATGCATACTAAAGAAACACACTAGAAAATACACTTTTACCTAATGACACAATAGACCAAGTAGATCTTACCAACTCCTAAGTGTCTAAATATCCTAACAGAGTCCTCATACTCCCTCAACGACTGCCACAACTAGGGGCATTTTTCCTCCCAACCCACCTTCGTTGTTCTAGACCATCATGGTCTCGACCACCTCTACTTTGGGTAGCAGTTTGATTTCGTCTATGGGAGTGATCACTGCTCCATTCACACAGAGTGCGATGATCCCTTCATTTTCATACGGGATGCTCAACTTGGATACGAACTCTGTCCTCTCCTACTCCACCCTACAGACCATGGGTCTAGGGGTAGGGAGCTCAAATGCTCCTTTGAAAGGGCCCATGTGGGGCACCTCATCCCCCTATAACACTATCCCTTACGGTGGGGGTCATCTACCTCCTTCGGCCCCTTCGCTCGATGGTTCTCCCCAACAACCCATCAGGCCGAACATGAACTATAGCCTGTTCAAAGCAGGTATTCTAGGACCTTCTTCCTACACCACGACGATGATTTCAAATTCATTCTCTCTGTTCAGTGCATTTGGTAATAACACTTTCTTGTCAGCTGCCATCTCGGTGGGGGGAAACCTTGGTTTTGGACAACAAAATCATGTGCAGGGTATTATTCCTACATAGGGGGAAAACATGGGAGTCTTCTCCTCACAAGGACTCTAGAATCCATGAAAGGGAGAAGTTCCCTAGTCATGGATGTCGACCAGGGGAAACCCCTTCCATGGTCAATGGAGCCCCAGTAAAGGCTCAGTACCTATGCCCGTCATATTGGCAGGGTTCAACCATTTCCAAAATATTTGGAACACAACGCAGGGAGCAATCCCCACCCAACATTCAATGTACAATTATGGGAATCAACTGATAATGTCCCAACAAATGCAGTATCCGTTCACTGTCCAAGGCCATGGTATTTACCAGAACCCTGGTCAGCAATCTAACTTTTCCTGGCAACCTAGTTCTAGTCAAACTCCAGGCTCCTTTCTTCTTGTACATATCCAACATCACAAACTACCATTTTTGGTGACGTTACATTTTCCAGACTTGTTAAGGTGGTTAAATGACCCAATCTATCACGATCCACGTTGGCCTCCCATGCTGACTAAGTTTCCCTCAGACATTTCAAAGTTCGAAGGTAAGCCTGAAGAAGATCCAGGTGATCACGTGACCACTTTTCACCTATGGTGCTCGTTGAGCTCACTGCTAGATGACTACATACAGTTGCACCTATTTCAATGCACTCTCATCGAGAGTGCTGTGAAATGGTACATTCAGGTCGACCACTAGTATCTACCTTAGCAAATTGGAAATCGTTTTTCTAAACCATTTCCAACTACCTGTGAGATACGATGTCGACACCAAATTGTTGGACAACTTTGAGAAAATAAAGGATGATCATATCTAGGATCACATCTGAGAATGGTGGCATCAAAAGAGTTTGATAAAAGTATCGGTCCCACCAGCTTTTCTTTTGGAGTGGTTCCTTAAGTCTTTGGTGCCTACGTTGTCCAAGGAAGTTGCAACGTCAGTAGTGTTTTCCGAGAAAGAGGCGATATTGAGAGATCAACAGCTTGAACTGATATACTCTCATTCTGGTTTACTCTACAAAGTTTTTCCAGATGTGCCACGATCCATCCTTGACAAGGCCAGACACAAGTCTGGAACACATGTCGATGGTATAGTTGGTTCAGCACAACCAAAACCCACTGATCAAATATCAAATCAACTGCAACAATTGTCGACACAACAGACAATGGCCAACCAAGCGACTAGTTTGGATTCTCCCCCTACCCAAATGTTGGACATACACAGTGTGCAATTGATGAATCTGAAGGCCAACCAGCAGCCCGATGGAAAGAGAAAACAGCGAAACAAGAAGGGTAAGGGGGATAAGAAACCCACCAATAATGTTGG
Source organism: Picea engelmannii (assembly GCA_009831015.1). Classification (NCBI taxonomy): domain Eukaryota; kingdom Viridiplantae; phylum Streptophyta; class Pinopsida; order Pinales; family Pinaceae; genus Picea; species Picea engelmannii. The sequence continues at coordinate 334,753 of ML785212.1, read as the reverse complement.
CGAGGGAAACATAGAGAAAAGAAATTCAAAGTATCTGTGTAACCTTTGCACGGAAGATCATCTGACTCACTTGTGCCCTTGGCTTGCGGAGGCCCAAAAGTTATTAGTGCAATAACAACCTGTTTTGTTAACGAACCCATTTCCACATGGAAAAAATATGACTCAAGCCTCTTCGAGCGTGGATGGGTGAAGTTAGGGACCCCCTCCATCTTCTAGTAATCCCTCGACCGCGAACGTTTATATTATGAAAGGTGACACTTACATAGAAACTAGGGCACATGACTACAAAATGTCGAAATCTGTTGAAAAGGGTAAGGAATCCGTAAACCCATATGTTCGTCTCCAGATTGAGAAGATGATGGGTGAAACAATGAAATGTATCCTGAAAGGGGTGTTCAAGAAATTTTCACATAATCCAAATGTGAGGGCCACCCATAATTACTTTGTGGTGGAGGATTTGTCATAAACCCCTTGTGCAATGTCTACTTTGGAGGTCTTCCAGAGCTTCCCTTCACAAAGAAAGGATCTATTGTCCTCTTTGGGCTCTACAAAGTCTTGTAATCTTGGAATGATCATGCTTGATACGACTGACTTAAAACCTCATCTTCCTTACCATGTGGCGTTTCAAAGCGTAGTGACTCACCCCATGAAATATTTTACCCAGAATATTTTTCCCACGCTGGTTGATGAGGGTGCCTCAATATGCGTGATGTTGTTGTCATGTTGGAAGGCCATTGGACAACCCATTTTGTCTCCATCACCTACTCTTCTTACTACTTTTGACGGTCATTCTTTCAGACCACATGGAATCATCCCTTCTTTCCCCGTACAGTTAGGAGGGAAGAACGTGTGCGTCAAAGTTGAATTGGTCGATGAATCTCTTGGATACAACCTGATTTTAGGAAGGAGTTGGACATACACAATGCATGCAGTGGTTGCCACATTTTTTGGGCTCTTGTTGTTTCCACACGAGGGCTGAATTGTAGCCATTGACCAATTGTCCTTCTCTAGGCATGGCCCTTCATCGGGGGCAGGCATGGTCCCGATGATTGATAACCCTTAGCCCGACATCATCAACATAGGGGTTGGTTTGTGCCCAAATTTGATGGATACATTCAATTACCCGCCTCCTTCCGATGATGTCAAGTACATATTGGGTGTCCCCAACCATCCTAGGGATGAAATTTTTTAAGTGTCGTTGTTCTGTATGACTTACTTTAAAAAATCCATTGAACATTCCTTCCCCATCAGCTTCGATGGAAGGGATAGGGCATCCTAGAATGTCCATGCCCTTGTCCATGACAGAAGTTGCATACAGTATTGTCCAGCAAGCTTTGACCGACCCCGATCCGACTACCGCACAGGAGTTAGATCTAGTTCTCGAGCCTATTTAGGCTCAAGGTTCCCTTGCCACTATTGATTCTTTAGACTTGGTCTTTCCCTATGACAAGGTGATTATAGAGGCATTGGCTAGTCCAGATAGACCCTGGGATGATCTTCATCATAGATCTTATTTTTTCCCGGAGTTAAGAAGAATAGAGGGAGGTGAATTCGTGTTGACTATGACAGGAGATAGGTATTGTCCTATTAATTCTCTAGCTACACATGCATTTTATGCCAAGGGTAATATGGAAACCATCACTAAAATAATATCTATTGACATCTCCAGAACCCTTGGCATCATGGAGAATGTCTTCGTTAGAGCGGAATGCTCCCCGGAGGAGATTCAAATCTACACAAATTTATTTAAAGAATTACACGACATTATTTCTTGGTCTTACGAGGAAATTCTAGGCATTGATATAAGAATCATTGAACATGAGATAACAACTTACCCTGACCCCAAAACGGTCTGACAAAAGCTTTGTCCAGTAAATCCTCGAAAAGAAGCAACTATTAAGGTTGAAGTAGAGAAACTTCTCAAGGCTGGTTTCATCTACGCCATTCAGTTGACTCAATGGGTGTCAAATACCATTTCGATCAACAAAAAGTAGGGAATGATTCACGTGTGTATGGAATTTCATGACTTGAATAAGGCCTGTCCAAAGGATAATTTCCCCACCCCGTTCATTGACCACATTATTGATGAATGCGTAGGTTATGAGGTCTTTTATTTCATGGATGGTTTAGCGGGATACAACTAGATTCAAAACAAACCTGAAGACCAACATAAAACAACTTTTATCTGTCTGTGGGGCACATTTTCTTATCGTAAGATTCCTTTTAGCCTAAAGAATGTTAGAGCCACTTTTCAGTGGGCCATGTCTTTTGATTTCCATGATCTTAGACATATAGTCAAGGATTATATTGATGACCTAGCATCACAATCTCATAAGCGATTTGATCATCCTACACACCTCCGACTAATATTTGAGCAATGTTTCTACTATCGGATTCGCTTGAATCCTAAAAAGTGCAGTTTCTACGTGACATCTGGTTGTCTTCTAGGTTTCATATATTCGACAATAGGGATCATGGTCGATCCTTTGAAGGTTGAGGTGATAGTTTAGTTGCCTCCCCCATGCACAATCCCTCAACTTCAAATCTTACAAGGAAATGTGAACTTTCTTCAGCATTTTATCGCAAACTATGCCGAGATCACTAAAGGGTTCATGTGTTTATTGAAAAAGGGACTCCCTTTCCTTTGAGATGAAGCCTTTAATCGCTCTTTCAAGGTGTTGAAATGTGCCCTTACGTATTCCCCTCTTCTTCGACCACCCAATTATAATAAATATTTCTTATTGTACTTGGTCGCTACAGAGTTGACCATCAGTATGGTCTTGGTTCAAGAGGATGATTTGCTCGAAGAGCATGTGATTTATTACCTGAGTTGAGGCCTGGTTGGACCAGAAATCAACTAATCCCACATGGAGAATCTTGCATTGGAAGCAATGCATGATGTCCAATGGTTCTGTCATTATATCCTTCTTCGCAAGACCATTGTCATTGTCATTGTGAATCCATTTCAATATGTGTTGATTTGACGCATTATCGGTCGAAAAATCAATAGATGGATATTTATCCTCTAGTAATTTGACTTAGATTTTGTTTTCGCGAAATCCAAAAAGTCACCAGTGTTTGCGGAAATCATCTTGGAACTTCCGGTCGAATCAGGTGATGTTATGCCCGAAGAATCACCAATTAAAGGAGATCTTTTTCTGATTTCATCTTTAGATCCCTGGTATGGATATATACTAGTCTATCTCAAGACTTTGAAGTGCCCCACCTCTACTTCCCATGATGAGAGTCGACATATACGCCATCAAGCATGAAATTATCTCATACTCGATGACACTTTTTATCGTCGAGGTGTAGATTATGTTATTCACCGGTGCCTCATTCACGAAGAATTGGAACTCGTTCTTAACAACTGCCACACTGGAGCATTGGTGGTCATCTGTTTGAGTTGGAAACAACCCAAAATATTGTACGAGTCGGTTACTTTTGGCCGAAGTTAATCAAGGATTGCATTGAATTAGTCAAGAAGTTCCACCCATGTCAGATATTCTCCTAGAAGATGAGGGAACATCCTGCTCCCATGTTTCCCGTCATTACTATCAGTCCCTTCACCAAGTGGGGGATTGATTTTACTACATGCCACCTGGCCTCAGCGAGGGGGCATCTTTATATAATCGCTGCGGTAGACTACTTCACAAAGTAGGTTGTGGCTATGCCGACATTTAATAATGATTGCGAGATAAAAACTCTCTTTCTTTTTAACCAGATAATAGCAAGGTTCGACATCCCAAAGGAGATTTTCACTTTTAGAATAAAATGATGTCTGAGCTAAAATGAAAGATTGGGTTGAGGCAAGAGCATTCATCACCCTACTACCCACAAGTGAATGGTCAGGTGGAAGCTGTGAATAAGTCCCTCAAGACCATTCTACAACGAACCATCAATTTTTCCAAGTCAAATTGGCATTTGATGTTGTACTCGGTGTTATGGCCCTACCGAACATCTGTAAAGACTACCATCGGTTTCTCACCCTCTCAAATCATTTATGGGTTGGAAGCAATCTTGCCTATAGAGTGTCAGATCCCATCTCTAAAGTTGGCAGTAGATTTATTTTCAAACACTTCACTGCTTGAGGAATGCTTATTATATCTCGAGTAGCTCGATGAGAAACGCTATGACGCACCGTTATCTAACAAGTCTCACAAGAAACGAGTCAATTGTCAATATGATCAATCTGTTCATCCTCAGATTTTCTTTGAAGGTGACCTTATCTTGGTCTACGACCAAGATAAGGATCCCCTGGGGGCAGGCAAGTTCAAACCCATGTGGTTTAGAAATTTCATTGTGAAGGCGGTATTAAAGAAGGGTGCTTACCATCTAGTTGACTTTGAGGGAAATTCTTTGGTGGAGCCTAGAAATGGGCTATACCTCAAGAAGTATTACTCATAGGTGGGTCGCCTTGGGTGACTTCTTGTACATATGTATAGTTCTTATACAATTAGCTTTTTGTCTTTCTTTTTATGGACGTGTCATTATTGATGTCATATTTTTCACTGTGGAAGATGTCAAGTGAAAAAGAGGTGTTCTTTGGGTTCGTGGATGACGCTAGCCAACACACTCAGAGGCTCACTTCCGCATCTTGCATGATTTTCATGCCTCAAGGACAGTTTCTATATTCTAGAGGTATCTGTCTAGGTGATGCCAGAAAAAATGTTGTCGAGTACAGTGCAGTAATAGAGTTGCTTCGTGACACTCTGTTGCATGGTATCTCTTACCTTCGGGTATACTTATATGCAAAGCTGGTTGTGTCCCAGTTAAATGGGGTTCACCACATTTATGATCCTACTTTACACCAACGGTTCCTTAGGGTACATATCTTAGAACGCTTCTTTGATTACATTATGTATATCCATGTTCCTAGGAGATTAAATCAAATCATAGATACTCTAGCTAATCAAGTATTAGACTGGCATATTGCACACACATAAAAAGAAGCACACACATACACATGTACATACATTTGTAAAAATGTGATCCATAATACATAAAGATGTAAATATATATATATATATATATA
>ML785212.1:318253-329707 GCA_009831015.1 Picea engelmannii | reverse complement strand
CATAAGTGTCAGAGTACATCGGTGGGCACAAGCGCCTCAAAAAGATATAAATCCGGTATACATCACAGGGCTTATGCCCTAAAAAATATACAAAGAGTGCACTCAACACATAAGTGGTCCATCCTAGCTTAAGCACAAGGCATGTTGGCCCTGCCATAGTGAACAATGATGTTCACCAAATGTCGAAAGAGTTGGACCTAGGTTTGTGGAACCCCAACTACGTGAGGCTGCATCGATCGTCAGAGATCCTCGATCTTAGCCATGGGAACTGTATGAGTGAGAACGGTGAGGTTATGCTCCACCCGTATCAAAACTCTCTCAGCCTCTCCGACTTGAGGTCCCCTTACTGCTAGTATTGCCTCTGGTCGAGGATGTCGCCTTGTCCTCGAGAATTCTACTGGATGCAAGGTGAATTCATGGAGCTAGGTAACACTTTCGTGACAATCTGATCTCCAAAATTCTGAAAAACATTGTTTTGACCGAACTAATATTATTTTTCGGATGAAAGATAATTTTTTCGACCGAACTATTTTTTGGTCAAACTATGGAATGTCAAATCGAATGGTATAGTGATGGCGTCCTCAATTTTCATGTAGAAATTTAATCAGATGGATTTTTTCCATCTGACAATATCTTTTCGACCGAAAGATATTCAGGCAGAAAACATCTTTCGGCCGAAAGATTATTTTGGACGAACTATTAATTTGGCTGAACTATTATTTTGATCGAAACACTACTTATATATTATCCGAACATAAAAAATGTAACATTTTTCTCGACGGTGACTGTGAGTGATTGACTGAGTGGTGTTGTGTGAGTGAATGACTGTTTTTCTCGACTGTGAGCGTAGACATGGTTTTGGTCGAGATGTGTTGGTGTGTTGGTTTTGGTGAACAATCCTTTGTGCAGTTGTGTTTTCCTATTGGTGGGTGCTCCTTTGGGCGAGCGGGCCGAGCTTCAGGTAAGCTAAAAATTCTCACTGTAATATTTTTGTTTTTATTTTTATTTTTATTTTATTTTTTAATTTAAATTTTAAGTTAAATTTTGGCCCCTGTAGTCAAGTCGTGAGCACAGACATGGTTTTGGTGCAAATGTACTGTCGTGTTGGTCTTGGTGGGAACTCCTTCATGCATTTGTTCTTTCGTGTTGGTGGGTACTCCTTCAGGTGGGTGGTCGAGCTTCAGGTAAGCTCAAAATTCCCACTATAATATTTTAGTTTTAATTTTATTTTTTAATTTAAATTTTAAGTTAAATTCTGGCCCCTATAGCCAAGTCGTGGGCATGCCAATGACTTGGCCACACAGGGCTAGGCCATCTCGGCCAAGTCACAATCCATTGGAATGTGACTTGGTTGTGGGGGGGCAACCCTGTGGTCTATCCATGGGAACACCAACGACTTGGCCATAGGGTTGGGCCCCTACGACCAAGTCACAGTCCACTGGACTGTGGACTGTGACTTGTTCATGAAGGGCCATCTCTATGGCACAATTCAACTATTTTAATCGTTGATATAATGTCATTTTGATATACAGTTGTTTTGAAAACAGTTTTTGTTATACTGTCTATGATATACTGTCATTTGATATACTATCATTTTGAAAATAATTTTAATCTTTGTTTAGTAGTCTTCTATTTTTGTATAACATAGGATAAGTTCTTATAGTTAAAATGTCAATAATTTTCTTGATTTTTCTAAATCCATAATTACACACTTCTACCATTATTTTCAGCTTCTTTGTAGGCCCCTTTCAAAATATCACCAATTTTGCAAAGGCTTAGAATTAGAAATAATGACCTACTTTAGATAAAAACAATATTATTATTAAATATTTAACCTTTAACTCACTATAATATTTATCATATTTATCGAGAAGTTCCTATGCAGTATCCCAACCAACCATCATATATTATACACTATAATAAGTAAACTATGCATGTTGGAAAATATGGAAAATATATTGAATGATCGAATTTCAAAACAAAACATCCTAGAAAATCATTTTCTAGATCACAAAGATAATGTAATAATATCACCTAAACTACTCCATTAGCATCATTGTAGACATTACCATTTGGAACCATTAATTTTCTGACAATTAAGACTCACTCAATTGCATCTTCTTCAAAATATATATGCCATTAAAACTCACATTACTATTTGTAGAAATAGGCTTCATTACCACCATAACTTTTGTGACAATTAAGAATCACTCAATTGCATCTTCTTCAAAATATACATCCCATTAAAACTCACATTACTATGTTTACAATAGGTTATGATGCACTTACATTTGAAATTATTGTCATGATTGCTCTCAATCAACGTGAATTTCCACCTTATAGGACTATAATTTATCTAGATTTCTAACTCCAACTAAGCCTCACAAATATTACATTTGCTCCATTTGCTCCACCTCATCTTAATATAACTTAATATTGAAGACAATTTAAAAATTGCTTGTTTATATGTTCAAATTATACACACAAACAATAAATTTATAAACAATATGGATATACTTAAAAATGGGAATTTGATATAACGACATTAATAAATAATTTATAAACAATATGGATTTAGTTAATTTGATATAGGCATTTAACAATCCAATATTAAGATTTTAAATTTGATATGGAAATTTAACAATCAAAAGAATAGAGTAAGCATTTAAGTGATTAGTTTGTTCTTGAGCAGTTGGCCAGGAGCCGAATCTACTGTCTTTCACTCCGGTGTTAAAGAATTAGATTCAAATGCCATGCTTTTTTGTGCATAGATAATATCTTATTAAAATTGGTTGTGATTTGGATGTGGGGGGCCAGCCCTGTGTCCAAGCCATGGTCATTCCCACAGCTTGGCCACATGGTTGGCTCCCTGCGGCCAACTCACAGTCATTTCAAACATTTCATATTTTATAAAAATTTCAAACTATCAAACTTTTTATTTCAAACGTTTTGTATTTTATAAAAAATTCAAATCTTTAGGAATTCAATTTTTAAATCCATTTTTACATATGTAATATTAGAGTATCATAAGTTTCTTACAAAGTTTAGCTTACAATGTTTCTTACAATCCCTTATTTACCATTAAATTATATTAACACTTTCATAAGTTATGTTGTTTTCAATCTTTTAAGTAATGTTGTTTTCAATATTTTTGCACTTTATGCTACAAAACATTGGTTGTAGGTTTGGTTTTTCCTTGAAATTCATCCGATCAACATTCACTGATTGAATTTCACCTTTTTCGATCTCTAGAACAACCAAATTCAACACTCTCTTTTGATATGGCTTCTCTTCCAAACCATAGACTCTTGTCATAGTAAATTTCTCAATAAGGAACCAATCTCCCACTTTGGTGGTCTTTTCCAATTGTAGTGACCCTTTGACTAAAGGAATAATTATAACAAATACTTCATTTTGGATAATAAAGTCTAATTTATAGAAAATAAAAGAGTCTTAGATGGGAACCAATTATTATACTCATTTATAACTTCACACATATTGACCAAAGTTATCGAATGCTTATGTTATTGATGATATTTATATTCATACAATATAACTTCAAATTGACAACTTATTAATTAATTCATTAATAACCTAGACATTAGTAACTAATGTGTTTATTGAACCTTTAGTCTCCTTGCTCCTTTCCTCTCCTAGCAGCTCCTTGGTCGGGTTAGGCTCATTGACTCTTGGTTGTGTTGATGGACACCTCTGTATTTGAGAAACATAACATTACCATTCAATTCTTCCTCCCCTTTACTAAGGCTTACCTTTCTTATATAGCTCTTGGAGGAGACTTGGGAGAGGCTTCTAGATATTCTAGAGGCCACTAGAGACTCAAATGATGTGAGTTCCTAGGCCTTTGACATGAAGATACAAATCATCCTTCATATATCACCTCGTAACTCCTCAATTCTAGAAGTATGATAGTGCCTCTCTTGATGAGCCACTAGTGTCTAGTGAGATTCTTGCTTGTTGTCCACTAGGTGATCTGCAAGGATGCCAAAAAGGGCTCAAAAAGGGTTTAATCCTTAGGAAAAATATGTATTGAGATTCTATCCTATGATGGCTTCCTCTTTCACCTATATGGTGGAAATTAAATCTATAACAACCATGTGGTGGTTGTTTCCACTCTTGGAAATTACATTTCTTGAAGGTGGAAGACTATGTACAAATGTAAAGAAAGGAGTATGGAAGAATTGGCTATATGGAAGTTTAGAGTGAGGGTAAGTGAGGAAAGTGCTCCACATGCCACACCCATATCTCATTCGCATTCATCTGTTGTGAAAATCATAGGCTATGCGGATGTGTGGAGAAAAAAAAAGTGAGGTGGATGCTCCACATGCCACACTCATATATCCTTTGTATTCATATGTTGAGTGGAGTGTATATCGTGAAGATGTGTGGAATAGGAATTATGTAGACTCTTCCCTTATATTTCCACCACATTCAACACGAGTGTAGAGTGCAGGGCCATGTCCTTCCTCCACATTACAAACTTACCATTAAACTTGTAATATGAGAATGTACTAAGCCATTTAATAAACCATTTTATTTTTCATGATCCTTTTCTAGATCACACTTCCCCAATTTGGAATATTTTGGTCTCCAAAATATCATCAATGAAGGATATGGAAGATAAATCTAGATTGATGTAACTCTAGATATAATCCAAATGTGAAAGCATCAAACCTTTTGACCTAACCTCTCTAGTATACAACTAGTATAACACCAAGTCAATTTGATTTAGGAAATTAAATTAAAGGCTAGTCACGTGATCAAATAAATAGTCAATTTGATGTTTGACTTTGCTTACTAGTGTGTTAAGTAGCCATGAGGGAGAATGATTATGTTAATTTATTGTTCATTAGTGATTATTATGGGAATGGTATCCTAAATATCACTAAAATTGAGAAGATAACAATAGAGGATAATCATGTTTTCTAAAATTATGTCTTAAAATTTTCAAATTTGTAGCAAGATATAATTACATGTGTGTGTGTGTTATGATACACATGTGATTTTTGTTGTATTCATGAGATAGAGTAATACACCTCCATAATGTTATGAGAGAGAGTAATATACCTTCATAATGTTATGAGGGCCATGTGACCTAACAGTAGTGATATATCCACTCATAGTAGAAACATTTTCTAATGAAAACCCATATCATATGGAAGTTTTTATGATGGAAATAAAATTTTATCCCTACCTTCAAGTTAACAAAACTCTTCATAAGTATTGATATTTCATTGAATTTTGATTTAATAGTATTTTTAATGGTATATCAATGTTATGTAGAGTGATCTCCTTCTCCATTCCCAAATGATTTAGCCAAGAATTGGCATCTTTATGAAAACCCCTATTAAGCCATAGGTGGATTTGACTAGAGTTTAAAGAAATCATAGGTAGTATATTTTCTTTCATGTTAGTAGTCTCTTCTGCATGTACATTAGGTACCTAGTTTTAGTCATTATCTTAATGGGGAAATAACTAATTATATGAGGATATGATAGGTTGTATGATATTAATTTTAAGATTATAAATTATAAACACTTTTGAATTTTCTTAGTATTTCTCCATGATTATGTAGAAATGATACAACCCAAATCTTCAAATCCATATATAATATAACAATATTGATGAGTGTCTCAAAAGGGGTTTATTTTTTTCTCAGAGCCAAAATTCATACGATTTACAATTGTTTTCAAGGGCAAAATACGTTTTATATCCTTCATTGATTCTTTTCTCAATGCTATAATTTCAATTAAACTTGTGATTAAGGTAAACTCCGAGACATTTATATGAAGAAACTTCCTCTAAGTTGTTGTTGGCATGTATCCTAAAGGGTTAGCATATGTAGGTGTCAACTTCCATTAATTTTTTATTATATTTTACCTCCCTACGATAATGGTGTTAGCCATATGGGATAGAAAGGGATAACTGCCCTTTTTCCAAGGATGCTTATGAAGCAAAAAGGAGGAGTATTTGAAAAAGGTGGTAGGGAAGGTGATAAAAGTGGAATAAAAGCAAGAGTGTGGGTTGGCTAATCGGTAGGAGAAAATTGAAGAGGACTTAAAACTACTTTATTTGTTATTCACATATTACTATGTTGTGTCCTAGATTGTCATTGTTGTTTGTGAAACTTTGGACATGGAGGGATATGATGTTAGGTTTAATAATCAACAACAAATAAAATCAAAACTATATCAAGCAAGGGAGTTAGGGAGTTTATAGTTAAGAGATACCTTAGTGGAAATCCCTTAGTTTATAGTAAAATTAGGTCCCTTTATGTAACTTTAGGTGACCATAAAATATTTCATAGTTATGTATAGCATTTTCTATATTATCAAAGATAATGTAAGAATATCACCTAAACTACTCCATTAGCACCATTGTAGACATTACCATTTGGAACCATTAATTTTGTGACAATTAAGACTCACTCAATTACATCTTCTTCAAAATATATACGCCATTAAAAATCACATTACTATTTGTAGAAATAGGTTTCATTACCACCATAAATTTTGTAACAATTAAGAATTACTCAATTGCATCTTCTTCAAAATGTATATCCCATTAAAAATCGCATTACTATGTTTACAATAGTTTATGATGCACTTACATTTGAAATTATTGTCATGATTTATCTCAATCAACGTGAAGTTCCACCTTATATGACTATATTTTATCTAGATTTCTAACTCCAACTAAGCCTCACAAATATTACATTTTCTCCATCTCATCTTAAATTATATTAGGAATACAAAAAACCCTCAAACCCATCCCATGTAACATGACAATAAAGGAATTAGTATAAAAACTCAATGACATTTAAACAATGCTAATCGGAAGTTTAAATCAATGCAATATAATCCATGTTCATGCAAGACATTCACCTCGTCATGATTAAAACATGTTGATGTTATTAGTGGTTGTGTGAGGTTATGAAGATTAAACTCTTTGTTTTGGGGATTCTAATGCATTACATTATATGTGGTCTTTGTGGATCCAACCACAGGTAACTTTTAAGGAATCTTAAAGAAATGATCTAATACATTTTTTTAGTGGATCCAACCATAGGGAACTTTTAATGAATCCCCTTGCTTGTTTTTTTTTTGAAATGATTTCCTTTAGGGAACCTAAATTCTGATTTCAATGACTTTTATGTGTGGGTTTTATTGATTATTATGGAAATATTGTGGTTTTATCTTCTGTCCACTATCTCTTTAGTCATCAGTCCATGCCTGAGAAGTCAGTCAGGAGCCGAATCAACGGTCATCACTTCGGTGTTTAAAGAACTGTAGATTAAAATGCATTGCTTTTCTGTGCATGGATTATGAGTGAAGGGTAATAATTTGCCCTACTGTCTATCCCATACTTATATTTGAGTTGATTGATTCATGGATGAATTTTTAGTCGTTGCAACTTCTTATGAATGAGTACCTTTGTAGCTTGATTGATTAAAACTTCGATTTCTCTCTGCGTTTTTAATTGCTTGAACTTGGGTACATCTCTGCATTTTTATTAATAAAATCTGCATTGTGGATAGATATTGAGGAGAGATGTTGACACGGTATTATCCAAACATTCATTTCAAACGATCTAGGTTATCCCAACAAGGAAGGAAAAAAACTCCTTCTTCGACTGAGACTCTGAGTGACCAGCAACAATCTCGTCAGAAGAGATATTCAAACGAGTTTGTGAATAGATCAATTGCAGAACCTGCTCAAGCAAGTGGTATGGATGCAACCTTATTATATAAGTTGCTCATTAATACTCCTACACCCGAGAATGTAGATAATACTTAGGACAAGAGAATATTTATGGTAAATTTCATTGATTTTGTTTATTTTTGTTGTATTTTTGTGTATTTAAATTTATGTTAAGTTAAATGTTGTAATTACTTTCAAATGTGTGTGTAGACAGCGATTTTATAGCAAGGGATGACAATGAAAGAGAGAGTGGTTGTCACGAATATTCAAATGTCGGTGCAGAGGGTGAAGGTGGATTTAGGAGGTCATGTTATCAAGAAACATAAGATTACACGCCTACATCCACCTATCCTTCAGATGTTGGTGATGAAATTCCATGGGAAGAGATTACTGAAGTAATGATGCTTGAGTGATGCCCAGGTGTTAAAAGGAGGTTGAAAAATGATTTAGTGGTCTTGGAACTCCCTCAGGAGAGTAAACAAAGCTTGCAAATTGTTTTGCATTCCTTGGAAAACTTTATGGACGCATATCAGAATATGGGGCCAACCACCAATAGTTTTGTTGATCTAATGAGGCGACGAAATTCTAAGGTGATAGTCCCTAATAAATGGGAGGTAGTAAAAAATAGAGTTTCAAAAGAAGACGTCATTTCGATATTCAATTTCAAAGAGGGCCCAAAGAGGAAGATGTTGAAGGTGCAATATTTTAAGCACCCTGACATTGCAGGACATATGTATAACAAATGTTTCATGGCATATGGGAAATTGTCGTGGAACAATGAGGTTCCATACTATTTTGTAAGACATGTTTTTGCAAAGTTTTTGTAAGACATGCACCCTGATTATACTAGTCTACTGTTCAAATATTATGGGACTGGTAAATGACGTATATATGATCACAAATGGACATATTGAAGTGCAACATTGTTGAGGCCTCCACAATCTTTAGTACCTCGCCCAATAGGACCATTTTCTTCACATTCATAGTTGCAGGCTACATCAAAGGTTGGAAAAGAGGCCAAGAATGCAATCAGGGAAAATTTCGAAGTGATTTCTTATGATGTTGATGTTGGCATGAACCGTCAGAGAGCGGAAACTAATTCCTAGGCCACATTTGTTTATAAAACAAATTCTAAGTTAGATACCATGTCAGCAAAATATGTTTTGGAGTATGCAAAATGTTTCTGAGATGGTTGGAAGAAGGTCATTTAGAATGATGACCTGAACCGAATATTGGTATGTATTCTAGTTAGAAAAATTTTGATGCATTTTATGATAGTTTACTTATAATTCTAGATTTAGATATCATTGTATCTATAAAAATAATCGAGTTGCTATTGTCATTAATTTCAGTTTGGAGATATGTTAAATGAATCTCCAGTAAGTAGGAGACTTGATTCCACAAGTTTAAATTTGGATGGGTTGAATCAGGTATGTGTTTTCTAATAGTTGTTCAATCTCCACTCTTTTGAATAAGAGATCAACAACATTTATATTTTTGTATAATTTTGAACACATTGAATCCTAGATTTAGTTCTTAGTTGTGTTGTTCATAGATCCCTATTCCATCACCTACTACTTAGGAAGGCTTGTCTCAATTCTCATTGGGAGAGTTTGAATAAGGTGAGAGTTCATAGGTATCATTTAATATCTTAAAATCATTTAAATTTAATGTGTTATTATGATTTAAATTTCATTTTTCAAATTTTCAAATTTGAAATGTGTTATATAGGCTAATGTGAAGAAGAGAGTACCTAAGAGTGTGCTTGCGAGGGAGATTGGGATTGAGGAGGAAGCAGAGGAAGAACCCAGATTTGGGAAGGATGTGTCCATTTATGATGATTCATAAATGTATGTTTTTTACTTTTATCAAATTTTTGTTTTCTCAAATTTTTAGTTTAGTCTTTCCTATTCAATGCTTTGATCAATTATTTTGAAATATATAGAACCCCTATATAAGTTTATCGTTGTATTAAATGGTGTATGTTCAAACTTATTTAAGGTTAGATAATGATGAAGAACTACTTTTGAACTTAAACATTTGAATATTTGAGAACAGACTCTATCCTACATCAGAAAAGAGAAAGTTTCTAAATTTTCTTCGATTGCATTCCTTACTTTCTTGTCCAATAATGGTGTAGTATAGACATTTGTGTTTTCTACATACAACGAAATGAATTCCTTTTTGCCAATATATTGGCAAAATCTTAACTAAATTGGTTGCTAATCACAAAAACCAAGATTCAATTAGATTTACAAATAAGCTCACACATACTGTATATGTGAGCTAGCTCACACATATTGTATGTGTGAGCTAGCTCACACATAATTTCAAAGAGCATTTCATTATATCTAATATGAATACATCCCATTTAAATGGTTTTTGAGAAATGACTTAATATACATGTGCAAATTTGTTTTTTGTTCATGTTCATGCAAGATTATATGAGAACATATATTCAACCGAAGAAAGACGATATAAGTATTTTTTGGAAGAATGGTTTTTAAAATGGATATTTGTGAATTTTTTTAGATAATAAGTAGGTTTTTGGAAGAATGGCTTAATATGGAGATTTATGAGTCATATAGTTTGAAAGGGCATCGTGCAATTTGATTATATGACCACTACAGAAGAAGAGAGAAGTATTTTACTATTGAAGAGATTAGTATTTTATTGTTGTATAAATATGATCAAATAAAATCACCTCGGATGAGAATTTCTGAAGGATTTGGGACCTTATCCAAAAACAGAATTTCACTTGAAGGATTTGGGACTTTATCCACAAGGAGATAAGTATTTCATTAAAAGAATGACTTAATATGAAAATTTGTGAATTTTCTTCATACACAGTTCTATATTTGTTTTCAGATTATTATTTAAATCTAACACACAATTTGTTTTACCAAGAACACAATAACATCACCTCGGATGAGAATTTCACCTAAAGGGTTTGGGACCTTATCCATAAGGAGAATTTCACCTGAAGGATTTAAGACTTTATCCACAAGGAGATAAGTATTTCATTGGAAGAATGACATAATATGGAGATTTGCGAACTTTCTTCATACACAGTTCTATATTTATTTTTAGATTATTATCTAACTCTAACTCACAATTTTTTTTACCAAGAACAAAATTTTTCTCTTTAAATGTTTTTAAGATTTTAGATAAGATTTACAAATTGTTTAAATCATTTAATCTTAATTGGAGAGTAACTTTCTTAAACCTGTTTAATTGTGGTTGGGTATGTTATTATTTCTTATTGTTTATTTAATATTTAGTTACACTATATATGCTAATATGTGTTATTTATTTTTTTATTATTGTTTTTTATTGTTACATATGTATAAATTATATTTGGTGGAAAATATGTTTACAATATATTTTGTGGGAAAGAGTATGTTGGAGGATGAGACTTAACTCTTTTGGTATGTATGTCAATTTTGTTTTAATCACAAATTTTGAATTCTATATTATTTCGCATGTTTGAATTGTAAATTTTTTATTTTTGAATTTTGTTTTTTTTGCAGGTTTGAATTGTAGGTATGAAGTGATCTATCTTAACGTGATGGCTTAGAGTCCATAATTTTGGAGTTAAATGTTTTAGTTTTTGTTATCATCCTAAAATGGATGTGGAACTTATGTATTTCACAATGTAACTATTTAGACTTTGATTATATATATATATATATATATATATATATATATATATATATATATATATATATATATATAT
>ML785212.1:226684-318186 GCA_009831015.1 Picea engelmannii | reverse complement strand
TTTGATTTCTCAAAGTTGATGGAAAAAAAATGGCAATGTTAACTAGTAATGAACTAATGTTTTGTATATTCTCCTTTTTACAATGCATTAAATTAAGCATTAACTTCTTAAATACTTTTCTGTTATGTATTAATTTAAATGTTTCATTTTATGTTCATTGTGGACAATACAAAATATGATTCTATTGACATATCATCAAATAATTTTGGCAGAATAATATTAGCAGATTTATTTTATATTAAAAGATTTATTTTTTTTCTAATTACTAATGACCTTGTTGGTTACATAGATGCACTTAACCGATACAAAAAACTAAAGGAAAAACTAAAGGAAAGATAGGCATATGAGATCATAGATGCACTTAACTTATAAAAAAACTAAAGGAAAGATAGGCATATGAAATCTGTTAAATAAATTGGTTACAAGATGCACTTAACTAATAAAAATACTAAAGGAAAGATAGGCATATGAGATCTGTTAAATAAATTGGTTACATAAATGCACTTAACTAATAAAAAACACTAAAGGAAAAACTAAAGAAAATATAGGCATATGAGATGTTAAATAAATTGGTTACATAGATGCACTTAACTAATAAAAAAAAATAAAGGAAAAACTAAAGGAAAGATAGGCATATGAGATCTATTAAATAAATGAAAAGAAAAAATTAAAACGAATAATACAAGAATGTATTGTTATTTATCTATTTAAGAAAATGCAATGTCAATAATACAAGAATGTGTTGTTGTTTATATATTTAAGAATATGCAAACTCAATAGATGGATAGGAAAAAAGTGAACTTCCAAACATAGAAGATTGTATCATTGCATATTTATTTAAGAATATATGATAGTACACAACATGTTAAACCATGCAAAACTTATTTGATAATATATGGTAGTAGAAAACACTTTAAACCATGCAAAGCCTATGCTGGTATGAACTGCACTAAAAGGAAGAAATTTTCATGATCTACCAATTTCCTTTCAGAAAACTTGTGTTTGATTTTAGAAGAAGGTAATCAATGTGGAATTCAAAGGAGGAGGTATGCATTCAAGAATTGTGTTTTAGACATGCCAAGGAACAACACATACTCCCTGTACAATTCAGATAACATGTATGAAAGGAAATTACATTAGGAAAAGGATTTGCAGGCTATGGTTTAGTACTATTCACATAAACCCACATTTTTGTAAGGGTCTTCACTTGACTTTAGGCAAAGTTGTATTAATTTCCTTAACTTTGTTAGAAAAGAGATCTATTAATTAAAATTTAATTCACTTGACTTTAGGCAAAGTTGTATTAATTTCCTTAACTTTGTTAGAGAATAGATCTATTAATTATAATTTAATTCTAATTATTAACACTTCTAAATAAGTTTACATGAAAATCAACTTAATTATTAAAATGGAGATTCTAAATAATTTCAAATTTTAAATGTAAATCAACTTAATAATTAGAATGAAGATATTGGTATATATATGATATTATTAGTAAAGTGTTATTACAACAAGTGGAAGAGATGTTTAAATTGTTTTTAGTTGTTAGAATATTAATTTTAAAAATGAAAAAAAATATATCACTTAAAGAAGTCAATGCTCTCAAATCTAGGATAGAAGAGATGTTCAACTCTTTTTTTGTTTGTGTGATAAAGATAAAATAAAATGCTCAAAATGATGTGACAATAAAATAAAACCTTAAAATGGAAGAAATGATCAACTCTTCTTTAATTTTATCATGTAGTAATTAAAAAAATGTTAAAGCTAGAAGAGATATTCACCTCAAAGTTCATATATCCTTAATAAAATAAAATTTCAAAATTAAAGAGATGTTTTTAACTTTTCTTTAATTTCGAGAACAATAATTAAAAAAAAAAAATTCAAAATAAAAGAAATGTTCAATTCAACTTTAATTTATATAATGCTCGTAAAATAAAAGAAAAATCGGAATGAGTTAAAATTTGAAACAAGATATTATTACAATAGAAAATATAAAATATGTTTAACTTTTCTAAAAATTAATGCAATATTATTAAAATAAGATGGAAAAATATACTATTGAAAAAAGTAAGTGTTCAATGGAAATGGTGTTTAACAATTTTTTAGTTTAAAATCAAATGCTCACAATACAAGAGGTATACAACTCAATTTTGATTGGTGTAATGCTCATAAAATAATTTTGATTGGTGTAATGGTTGAAAAACACAGATAAAAGATGGTTGAACAATATTTTATCTATGTTTTTTAAGAATGATATGGATTTTTTTATACATACCTTTTTTATAAATATCCTATTTGGAAATATGGTTGAAAATAGTCAAAACAAGTCATCAAATTCTGGAATGTACTTTCAATGAAAAATAAAAAAATTTGAAACGTACATGTGCCACTTGTTTAAAAACATAGTAACGGTATTCCATCTTCATTTATTCGTTCATGATTGACTTTGGACATTTTGCATTTTCTAACTTTTTTTTTCTTGATTGAACTTCTATTAACTTTATGCGCACTGCACATACCAAATGACTATATTGACAACTTGTGACATCTGACTGGTAGTCTTGAAAGTGAACATGAGTATCGGTTTGATGGGTTTCTTGAAAAAAATATCCTTTCAACACAATGGATCCTCTTTCATATATAAAACCGTTATCATCAAAATCTTCTAATAGCCTCATATTTTGTTCCGTGCATCACATCAAATAATATTTCACGTTTTCAGTGTTGTCTATAGGTGAAACCATGGAAAAAACATCTCCTGCAAATAACTGGATATATTTGACAACAAATAGTTTGTGTTAGATTATCACACAAGTACATCTACAAGTTATTTGAAAAAATTTAAACATAAAAATTACCTTCTCTAACAAGATAAAAAACTCCATCGCCATCAACTGACACTATAGTTTCATTTGATTCCATCTCCTATGATATTGCAAGTGGCATTTTCCCTTTTACATTAAGTTCAGTATGTCTCTAAGATTTAACAAATCCTGCATTTTCGTTTTCGCAAATATCTATGGATTTTGTATCCTCTATGCAAACTAAACAAAAACAAGACTCATTTCTTCTATCAAATGCAAACACATTTTGAAAACATTTTGTTTTAATTGAATGTATTTTTCATGTCCCAGGTATTGTACTAGCATCATATGATATTGATCTATTTACATCTCGGATTCCAACATACCAAAAAAACCTGCACAAGACAAGAACTTGTTAACTTGAAATCTCTCAAGAAAATGATTGAAATTTGAATATAAATTTGAACATGTTCAAATAAAAATATCTTGTGTACATGTGTAACATTTATATTCATGGCTTAGCGCCATTTTGCACCATTCAACAACTTGTTTAGGGGATTCAAATCGATAGGCATGAGGGTTCATCTGATACCTTCGAAGTGTTCATTTTATACATGCCCCTGCACCGTCGTGCTCTACTTTTCCATGACCAATCTCAAAAAAAATTCAACAATGTATAATGTTTAATTTTTTATGAAGACGACATAACCAATAGAATGATCGTGAAGATTTGAACTAATATGCACACCCATTTTACCATATACAATATCAATCGAATCCGATTTCGCGTTCTTTCAATGAATCATAAAATTTATCAAAACAATGTTGTACATAATATTTGTCGTGTGCTCGATCATCACTTATATAAAAGTGATATTCTTTAATAACATGTCGATTTTCATTGGTGCTTTCTATGTTATTAATACCTTGTTTTTCATGTCTGTATAGAATGTGGAAAAATATCGTGACTTGATCAGAATGATAATATTAATTCCGTATTTCTTTTTGTGTAGCAAATGTCTAATTCTCTGCAAAATCAACCACAAAACAAATTGTCCCTGGTGGAAACAATTCACGGGATTGTTTGAATTGTAGATATTTCCATCGAGATCTATGTGAATGCTTGGTGTATTTATAATTTTCTTCCTCAAACTTCTTCGAAAAATTTATCACACATATTTTATCTACCTTCAAATCAATCATTTTGGAAATAACATTTGAAGAATGTGGAGTTGTGTTGTTGATATAGTCATATCTTTTCCAATTGACTCTTATATTAGAAAATGATTGATCATTCATATCAATATGATACTTTGAATGAAACAAACTTATATTTCCACAAAAATCACATTTATTTCCACCAGAACATATTTTTTTGTAAAATAAACCATCATCTTCTCTTTCACATAGAATTTCATATATAAAAACACAGAATATGGAAGGAGGAGGTGAACTTGGCCATAAAGTTTTACCAAAATCCAAAAAAGTGTAGTAATACAACTCAAATTCCACATGATAACAACAAAAACAAGTGTCACGAACAGTGATGGGTCTAACAAACCATGGTTTTTGTTGTACAAATGTATTGATGGAAATTTTAACTTCTTTGTGCTCTTCTTTGAACTTATTGAACAATTATATTTGTGTCATTGGAAATATATGTTTTGGATGTTTTTCATATTGTTTTTGTGCTATTCTTCGTCGCAACACATCCCTTGTATGTGGTGAAACACGATATTCTTCCAACCAACAATTACAGGCCAATTTTTTAACATTTTTTGCAAGTCTATCTTTGTAGGGTTGTCTAGAAATCATTATCCAACAAGTGAGTTCATCATTTGCATCTATTTGCAATCAAAATTTTCTATGTTTGTGCAATGTTTTTCTTGACGTTCCCATCATTTTTGCCATGTGTCTTGTCAAACGATCTTTTATATTGCTAGATGAAACAACTATTGTTTGTATCACTCTACATGCAACATGGACATCTTTTTTTCGAGATTTTCCAAAAGCTTTTAATACACTAGGTATATTGTTAAAGACATTATCTTTCACCTTTGTATCCTTTGTCAACTTTTGAATACCCAATAATGATGTAGCTTCTTTTAACTTTCTTGACTTCATTAGACAGAGTAAAAGTTAAGCTTGTATTGTTATTGATTCATCTTTGACAAAAGTATTATACATATTCTTAGCTCAATATCCTATATAATGTTCATCTTTTTTCTTCCCAAATTTGTCAGTATCAACATTTTATAATATTTCATCATCAATGTTGATAGATTATCCTGCATATTTCAATTTAAAGTTTATATTAAAAAACATAACCGGAACACAGATTCACTAAACTATATATACTTGAGTGCTCATCTTGTATTATCTAAATTTATGTACATACCTATAGGTGATTCGTCTTCTACTTCAATTTTGATTTCAATGTCTTCTTCTTCAATTTCCATTTCAATGCCTTCTGCTTCAATTTCGGTTTCAACGTATTCTTCGACATTATGAGACAAATCTATTTATGTTTTTTGAAAAACATCAAATTGTAATTACGATTAATTATATTATTTACAATATTTTAAATTTGAATTCTATACTTTGAATTCTGTACTTTCTAAATACAGTCCCAATGTGTAGCGTGCACTCAATCTTCATGTGTGCATGCATACCTGGTTCAACTTATTCTTGTTGAAAATATCTATTGACATTATCATCGTTTCTTTATTCAATATTTGCATGTTATCATTTCTTCCTCTGACAATGCTCTTTCATTTATTCATTTTGGCGAGTATCATCTCTAGTGCGATCAAATTTTCTCTTGTGAAAACTTTTGTTTCCCATGAATTTTATAGTTATCTATAAAATGTATGTTCAACAAATACTTCACCTTGAAAAAATGCTCAACATTTATCTTTCAACATATAAATTGTTATTCCAAGAAAAACTTGAACAACCATCAATTACCTTATTAAACAAAAACCAAAAATATGATTCGAAACTTTGTTTGGGTGCTCTAGAAAACCATCATGTATCGATATTGATCCTTCGATTAAGCGTATGGAATAGAGGGAAGAAAGAAAGAAAGAAAGAAAAGAATAAAGCTGCAATCAGTACTATAAATGCTTTGAAATCCCTATCCCTGAGCTCACATATGTCCGTCCATATGATGAATTATGTTAAATGTGTTCGGTAGAAATATTATTTATACGGTTTGGTGCGAAATGAAACGATACAACGTGTCTTCTCATTTTATATGACTGAAGGAATTCTCTCAACGCGCTTTTGACTGAAAGAAGTTTTTTCATCTAAAAACCTTGGAAACCATTCCGTTTTGATGGTTTCTGTTAGATTTTAGTCTTTTGGTCGAAATAATATTATTTTGGCTGAAATATTATTGTAGCTGAAAACATGAAATTGGGACTAAAAACAAAAACCAGAGAATTGCTTCAATCTTACCTGAACTTCAGAGGTTGTGGACACCTACAAATACTAAGAATTTGGTTTTGAAAATGACACCAACATTTCCAAAATTGAATCTACTTTCAATTCCTATAATTTGTTTTCATTTTCATTATTTTTATCTATTTTATTTTTTAATTTTTTTTAAATCACTCCATAATTTTTTCAACAGACATTATGATTCGATGAAATGAAATATCGGTATCTCTAAAAATATACATTGAAAAATTTAGAAAAAATTATATTCATAATCCTTAAACTGTTCTTTTCAAAAGGGTATATTTAGATTTTACTTTTAAGTAAAAATTAAGATAGATACAAGGTATAGAAAAACATGTGTTTAAAATCTGCAACGTTTTCATCTTGTTCGACTTCAAAAAATTCTAGAAATTATAATATTCATCTGTTAGATTCAAAATTATAGTCATAATAAAATAGAGTCTCTGTGTATTGTTGCAGTATATTTCGTTTCTTAAAAATGGAATTTTAATAATAGATACATTTTTGTGGGAAAACATAACTCATTATCATTCCTTTCATGTTTAAGGAACATACTGTTAAACAATTGTCAAATTGACATATCAAATCTTGATAATAAAAATTGGAAAATAGGCATTGGAAAGCTAACAAAATTGTTCACAAGTTCTGTTTTTACTATAAAGTAAAATTTTAAATAAAAAAAAAAACTTTTGTATGCCGGAAATTGAAGAACTTGTGAAAATACAATGTTTTTCTCATAAAACAAGCAAAAGTGTTGCCCATCTTCATGATTTCACCCTGGACTGGTCCCACATCTGGATATAGCAGATACATAGTTGTCAGATACTCTGGTACACATAAAAACAATATATATAAAAAGAAACTAAAAAATTAAATAACTCTAAAAACAAACGTACCTATCTCTCCTCGCTCTTCTCCAGGAGGTACGGGCATGTTCGGATCCCTAGAAAAGTTGATTCTAGCATAGGGGTATCCCTCTATTGCCAGAATCTTCCATGCCCACCAATCAAAAAATGTATCATCGCAGGCCTCTATGGTCCTTCCTCCCCCCTGTCGTGGCAATAATGTTGCCCACTTACACACTGCTGGGAAGGAGGCCACATGCCCCTGTACTGTCTCTCGTTGACTCATGTTGGGTACCCTATGGAAAAATAATGAATATAAAATGGTATCAAATCCAAAGTGTTTGTTACTTTGCCCTCGACACTTTGTGAGTTGTCTATTCATGCATTCAATCATAAATGCCTCAGCGTTAGGGTGCTAATAATCCACAAAGGCATTCAACAGCTTGGGTTGTGCCCTCATGAATGGACACTGAAAGAACTTCCATAATCTGCATTTTTTCAATACGGTGATAACAGCAGGGTCCTCATCGACCAAGATATCAATATCCTCGAGCTCCCTCTCTCTCTAGTGGACATACATCCTGTTACATGACAAGTTCATGGGGGGAGTTAGCTCTTTCTTTTTAATTTTTCCTATGTTATTGAGGGTGTATGCGGGTTGTCTTGGACACAGTTGTGTATGAATGCGGGTAGATTTTTTTTTACCTGTGGGCATACGTGGGTTGTCCTTAGACAGCCCGCATACATGTAGGGGCACACTTTTTTCGGAGGGTGCGCCCCCCCAAAAAATAAAATAAATGCATAAATAAGGTATGGAAATGCAAGAGGGACTAGTTTGTACTTACTTGGTCCAAGCAGAAGTTCGTTTTGTTCTCTGAAGCTCCTGAAATCAACTTTTTTAGCAAAGGGGTCTTTTTTTCTTTTTGGTTAATTCTCAATTTGCAATGATGAAAATGAGTTGTCAGCTTCTATTTATATTCATTTTGGCCCTTTTTTCCACTTTTTTGAACCCTTTTGTCATTTTTTCTGGATTGAAAATCATTTAGTGTAGTTCTTGAGTTTCTTAGTCGATGTTACAACACATTTTGATTTTAGGTTTGGTGACTTTTTGGGAGATGGGTCACTTTTAAAGGTCCTTTGGTAAAAGTCGTTTTTCCAACATTTTGCATATATGTTAGTATTCCACCTCCACTTTCTGCATCTTGTTGCCTTTTCCGCTTTGCCATAGGATCGATCCCATTTCACTATGGCATAAAACCATCATTGCTACTTTAGAAGTGTCATAATTTAGTGGTAGAGTCTATCAATACATGGATGCTCTAGTTAGATCCTTGTTTCGTTTTGGTGTCCATGTCATAGCCTCTTGGAGTCTTCTTTAATCCCTTTTCAGACTCTTTAAACATGAAACGATTGCTGAGTGATCTTGTTGTCCTTCATGCTCACCAAACTAAAACTTGAAGGCACATCTGTCCGACGATAGTTTACCCCTTTTTCGGTCCAGATGGTCAATTTTACGAACAAATGTACACTCTAAGAATTTGGGTTTGCTAGAAGAGTATTCTCAGGTATAAGTTTAACCCTTTTTCAGGCCCGAGGGAATAAATTTATGAAAAATGAACCGCCACAGATTCCATAGTTAAGCACTTTTCAGACTCCCTAAAATTGAAAAGATCGTCGAGTGACCTTGTTCTTTTACACTCGTTAAATTGGTCCACAAAAACATCTACTGGTACGAGTTTACCCCTTTTTCTGGCCTGTAGATTAAGGAGGAAAAATGTATGCCTCAGGAGATTCGTCTCACTGGGAGAGTTCTCCTCAGCAAATTTTACTTTTTCAGGCTAAGGAGACTAAATCTAGAAAAAGACAGCGAGTCCATAGTTAAGCTCTTTTCAGACTCCTTAAAATTGAAAAGATTGATGAGTGATCTTGTATGTATCACACTCGTTAAAATGGTTTTGAATAGACGTCTTTTCAGTGCAAGTTTACCCCTTTTTTGAGTCGACTAGACTATTTTTGAAAAAGGTACCCCAGTGGAGTCTTGTTTATGCTTTTCAGACTCCCTAAAAATTAAAAACCACCCAGATTACCTCCTCTAGGCTCGTAAAAAATACATTGAAGGGGGTTTCATCGTGTCTTTCTAATCACATTTTCATATCTACATCTTTGGAATAATGTTGACTCCATGTTGATCTCAATTAAACCTTTGAAGCATGCCTTATATGCAAGCCTTGTAGAACTTTGCCTTTGCGACCTGACACCTTGACCCATGGAGGAATTTTCCCGAGTGTCCTTTTCCTACACATGTATCCTTTATATGAGAATTAGTGTGTTCCTTGCGCTTGGAAATAGAATGTTTTCAAGCTCTTTAAAATATTGAAAAAGACAAAAAAAATAAAAAAATACCCCAAAAAGAGGACGGGAATTATATTTTCTTTTTATGGAAACACAATGAGTCTCCCTTGGACAAGGCACATCCTTCTGTTTGTTCGTCAATCTTTGGGATTTAATATTATCTTAGGAAGTTGTTCTCTCTACATAGAGTTGTGTCCTCCATTTGGTTATTATTCCAAACACACAGAGAGTTTGTGTTGCCTCCTGCATCGTGAACTTATGTCAATGTCATGCTGCTAGATTCTGATCATCTTTCGTGCTCTTGTCCAAGGGAATTTTCACTCTGCCTGAGTCAGAATTTTTGTAGTTTGTCTCTTTCCCTCATGCCCGACCATCTCGAAATTTGTTAATCCCTAATATTGGCTCATTACCCCTTAATTGGGGCATATTACATTAGTAATGTTATTTTATTTATGTCGTATTTATTCCATTATTTGTAATAATACCTCCTAGACTCCTATATATACCAAGGAGACATTTTCATTTGGAATCATCTTGTACTTCAACATTTATGTGGGGTAAAATGAGGTTGCCCCCTCAAAGAGGCTTATGATTTGAAATTCTCTCTTTTTCAACGCATTGAGTACTTATTCTGAGGTTTTTCTATGCTATATTGATATTTGGTTCTTAACATATGGTATCAGAGCTCAAGAGCTTGGGGTTTCGCTGCTACAACTGAGACACTGTGGAATTTTCACTATAACTTGTTTTATACAATGATTCAGAAGGAATGACTTGGAGGATATTTAGTATATGGATCAAGGTATGTTGGGTTAAAAATCCAGCGCCTGAGGCCTTATACTTTCGGAGATACAACGTTTGTAAGATAGCATTCTGGAATCATGCTGAATTGAGTCATTGCAGAATGTTTTCTATAAACATTTTTCTGTAATGTTTCAAAACCTAAAATATGGAGGCTATTCTCATCAATTAGTAAGGTATCTTTGGTAGCAATTTTAGTTCTTGTTTCATCGTAAATTTGTAAATACAACCTGTGGAAGATAGGGTATCTAACTAGTCCTATTGACTAGTCTCAAGAAGGTGTTTCGGGTAAAACAATCATAAATTATTACTAGAGTATACAAATTGAGTGAGCCTAGTTGCATTGGATAGTGGAAAAACTGTAGTAGTTCTGGTATGAGTTTTAGAATTTTATATCAATTATTTTTTGCGGGACATGCTATACAATTCATATCTCCTTAAAAGGCCAAAAATCAACAAGTTGTGGGGAAGTTACTCTAAATTCCACTTGGCACATCCAATTTTTATCATACTTGTGGCATTGAAGAGAAGAAATATCAAAGACCTATAAAAAATAAAATTTCATACTTAGAAGGGATGAAATTTTGGAGATACAATAAAATGAATATTTTCTAGCAGAACCACCTAAAAATCAAGGTTTAAAGTGATACTTGGCCAACATGCCACCAGAAAAGGGAACTTCTACACCAAATAAGCCTCCATAAAATCCTACTTGGACTCTTGATGAAGGTGAAGAAATGTGTAGGGACATAAATGATTTACAAAAGAAGACAATAACAAAAGATGAACTACAAGAGATGATGGATTCAACAGAAGCTAAGTTTCAGGCAATAAATACTAAGATGGATGCTTTAAAAGGGGAGATCATGGAAGGATTGAAAATTTTCCTAATATAGAGGACACCTGAAAGTGAAAATGTATCCCATGAAATTCATGATGAGGACACAAGGAAGGTGAATCAAGAATGGAGAAACTCCAACTTTGAATTGAAGACCAACCACGTTCCTAAGATCGATATGAGGAAGTTTGATGGAAAGGACCCAATCACATGGATACTTCAAATGGAGAAATACTTTGATTTACATAATGTGCCACATACACAAAAGGTACAAATTGCTTCTTTATATTTAGAACCCAATCAATTTGTATGGTATCGATGGCTTTGTTCTCGCAAATCACTTGTCACTTGGACAATTTTCACAAAATAAATTATAGCACATTATGAGGATACAAGCAACAATACCTTTTTTAGCCAATTGATAAATCTCAAGCAACAGGGTTCAACTATTGAGCACATTGAGAACTTCCAAACATTGAATATAAAGGTAACAGATATTCCAGATGAGCACTTGATTGATGTATTCATAGGAACTTTAAAGGATAACATTCAACATGAGGTTCACCTTTGGGAACCCAAATCATTGGAGAAGCATTTAAGGTGGAAAGAAATGTTGAAAGTAAAAATATGGCTATGGCTACTAGAACGACCAATCCTAACATCTATAGAGAGAATAATGCTCCTTATTCTAAAATAGCTCAACCTACAAGGTTGACACCTCAACAACTGGAGGAAATAAAAGCAAAAGGTTTATGCTTTAATTGTGACAACAAGTACAGTAAAGGACATAAGTGTGGTGAGAATAAATTATTCTAGATAGATTGTGAAGAAGAAGAAGAACCATCTCAAGATGAAAATGTAGAAGCAATTTTGTTTGAAGAGTTGACTCCCGCGATACCGTGTAATGCATTGGCTGGAATTAGCACTCCTCATACCCTCAAGATCGAAGGATACATCAAAAAGAAAAAGGTAATAGTTCTAATTGATTCTGGCAGTACTCATAATTTCATTCACTACAAATTAGCCAAACATCTCAATTGCTTTGTATATCCAATGCCAGAGTTTCAAGTAATGATTGCAGATGGAGAAACTATCAATTGCTCAGGAAAATGCAATAAGATCAATCTTACTATGGGAGAATATGTAATGAATAGTCCAATGATTGCTATACCCATGGATGGTGTTGATGTTGTACTAGGAATCCAATGGTTACAATCATTAGGAATAGTGGCTTTTAATTTTCAAGAACTTTTCAT
The DNA here is from genome assembly GCA_009831015.1 of Picea engelmannii. Classification (NCBI taxonomy): domain Eukaryota; kingdom Viridiplantae; phylum Streptophyta; class Pinopsida; order Pinales; family Pinaceae; genus Picea; species Picea engelmannii. The sequence goes on along the minus strand of ML785212.1, from coordinate 305,828 downwards.
GAAATTTTCATTGCAAGGAAAATAAATTAAGTTAAGAGGTATCACATGGAAACCCGGTAAGGTGATAATCTCTAATGGCATGACAAAAATATTGAAAAAGGGGAATCAAGGTGTTATTGCACAACTATGCTCACTAGATGTTAAAACATCTAATCCATCTATTCCTCAAGATCTCCAAGGGATCATTGATAAGAATTCCAATGTATTTGAAGATATTCCCAAAGTTCTTCCACCCACTCAAAATCATGATCACGAAATTCACCTAATTCCTGGGAGTGTTCCTCCTAACATCAGGCCATACAGATACCCTTATGCACAGAAGAGTGAAATTGAGTGCATGGTTAAAGAAATGTTAGAGGCTGGGATTATTAGACTTAGCCAAAGTTCTTACTCTACACTAGTGGTAATGGTATTCAAGAAAGATAGCTCATGGCGTATGTGTCCAGATTCGAGAGAGCTCAACAAGATCACTATTAAAGATAAGTTTCCCATTCCCATCATTGATGAATTGTTAGATGAACTACATGGAGCAATCTATTTCACAAAATTGGATCTTCGTTCAGGGTATCATCAGATTAGAATGAAGGAAGAAGATATCCCAAAAACAACATTCCAAACTCATGAAGGACATTATGAATTTTTGGTCATGCCTTTTGGCCTTACAAATGCACCTTCCACATTCGAAGGGTTGATGAATTCCATTTTCAATCCCTTCCTTTGAAAAATTGTGTTAGTATTTTTTGATGATATACTAATCTATAGAAAGTCTTGGGAGGATCATGTGCGACATGTTGACAAGGTGCTACAACTACTAAAGGAGCAACAACTATATGACAAACCATCCAAATGTTTCTTTGGAGTGAAGGAGGTAGATTATTTGGGTCATATTGTATCTCATGAAGGTGTCAAGGTATACCCTAACAATATTAAGGCCATGATGGACTGGTCGATTCCAAAAACATTGAAGAATCTTAGAGGATTTTTGGGTTTGACAGGTTATTACCACAAGTTTGTTCGACACTATGGAAGAATAGCACCACCTTTAATGGCACTAACTAAGAAGGATGCATTTTCATGGACTCCAAAGGAAACTAAAGTTTTTGAACAACTTAAAGAGGTGATGTGAAAATCTCTTGTCTTGACCACTCTAGACTTCACAAAAACATTTATTGTGGAATGTGATGCCTTAGGAAATGGAATTGGTGTTGTCCTAATGCAAGAAGGAAGGCCCCTTTCTTTTTAAGGTCGACCAATCAAGGGAAAGGACTTACACAAACCCATTTATGAGAAGGAAATGATGGAAATACTACATGCATTGAAGAAATGGTGTCCTTACCTAATAGGTAGGCACTTCAATGTCAAAAAAGATCATGATAATATTAAATAATTCTTGGAACAAAGACTATCTTCAGAAGAACAACAAAAATTGGTAACCAGGATATTGGGTTATGATTTTGAAATCGTCTATAAAAAGGGGAAGCAAAATGTTGTGGTAGATTCACTCTCATGAAAGGATGAAGATGTTGAGGCCCTTCTCTATGCTATATCAATCATCCATCCTGATTGGATAATAGAAGCAAGGGATGAATGGAAGAATGATGAAAAAGTGTGGACTCTCATTCAAAGGTTGCAACAAGATTCCAGTGCATTAGATACATTTACATGGAAAAATGATTCACTATACTACAAAGATCGCTTATATTTATGTAATAACTCCCAACTCAAACAAAAGGTACTATTGGAATTGCACACCTCTCCAGTAGGAGGACACTCGGGAGTTTTGAAAACCTACCATGGAGTCAAGAAGGATTTTTTTTGGAATGGCCTTAAAAATGATGTTCAAAGGTTTGTGGAAGAATGTTTGGTTTGCCAACAAAATAAGGTGGAAACAATTAAGACCCTAGGTCTTTTACAACTATTATCCATCCCAAGTTAGTGCTAGGAGGAGGTTTCCAGATTTCATCACAGGGTTACCGAAGTCTGAACGAAAGAGTGTCATCATGGTGATTGTTGATGGAATGACCTAGTACGCACACTTTTGTGCACTCTCTCATCCATTCAAAGCTAGTACATTTTTCACTACATTCATGGACACAGTTCAAAGGCTACATGGTGGCCCAAAGATTATTGTAAGTGATAGAGATCCCATCTTCACTTGACATTTTTGAACATAATTATTTTCTTGATTGGGTACTCAATTGGCTCATATCTCATCCTATCATCCTCAATCTGATGAACAAACTGAGATAGTGAACAAATGCCTGGAAGGCTACCTTCGTTGATTTGTCTCTGTGTTATAACCCTAATTTGCACCAGACATGCTTACCTGGCATTAGGCCATCTCATATTCCTTCATTGCCAAAACACTGGTGAACAACTCTTCTTAAAAAACCCTCTTATAAAAACCCACGCACCATACTCCATTACTGCACCTGTGTACACGCTAGCTGACCCAAGACAACCCGCGTGTACCTACAAAAGCATGGAAAAAAGGAAAGTTGCTGACGAACACACAACTTTGGGTAATTTAACTAAACCTTTCGGCCATGCATGGCCTGTCACTCGACCAAATACCTAGCTTCTTCTACCCTATAAAAGAAGGGTTAGGGATCCCATTTGAAGGAGGAGAATCATAGTAAAGAAACTATACCCGATTAAGCATTCCCTTTGTCCCAACCTTTAGCCATCCTTGTGCAAAGAGAAGTATAGAGAAAAGCAGTTGGAAGACAGTGGAAGAATATCCCAAGACTAGGATCAAGGAGTAGTAGCCAACTTTATCATTGTAAGGCATCATTGTGAAGTTAATAAAAGAATTTATTTTCTAGTCCCACCATATGAGATTATCATTATTGGAATATTGATTGTATGATTGATTAAATATCTAACCCGTTAGTTCATAGATCAAATGCATGTGGATTTATTTGTTTGTCTTTAGTGAATGCAGGTCATCATTGGGAGGAGAGTTGTAGTCAAAGAATCACCAAGCATGAAAAGGGATCGACATCAAACACAAAAAATAAGGTACGTCAACTTAATCTTTTGAGCCTTGTATTTACATATGAGTAATGGGGGTTTAGGCACAGGATGATGGTAAAAAGTAAGAATCTTTAGGTCATTTCTACATGCATGATAAAACCCTTAGTGCTAGTTCATAGGAGGGATTTCCCACCCACAACATAATTGGAGACCATATTGGGGATCTCTAGGGTTTCTGGGAATGTTTTTTTCTTGGGTATTTTTAAGAACTGGTTTCATTTCTTGTTTTTAAAGTTTCTGCAAAAGTCTGAGCTAACAGAGATTCTAGTCTTCCATACTAGTTATCTCTGTTTCTTTACTTGACTGCATTTTGTTTTCGAGACCCATAGAGGTACACGTGTCCTGTATAAGATCTGCACACGTGTACTCGTGTCGTACCTTCCCACAGCCCACGTGTACACGCTAGTTGAGGAAGTGTCAGTCGCATGTATGATTCTAGAAAATTTCTTTTAGAGAGGTAGTCATCCTCTTCCCTGTCAGAAATAATCCTTCTTAGGGGTTTTCTAGAACTCTTTATAGTCTTTGTTGTTTGCAGTCTATAGCTTAGGTTTCACCTCAGATTGGTTTGTTCTATGAAGTTTTCCTTGAATTGTTTTCTTTTTTTCTGTTAAAGTAAGTGTTTGGATCTTCAAGATATCTTGGTTCTCAGTAACAGTAGTCTCTTCCTGGGATGGATTGCTTGGCCTTTCATTTGTCTTAGAGTTTCAAAGATACACGCGGCTTGTATAAGATCAGAACACATGTACACAATGCCCGGACTTTACACAGCTCTTGTGCACACGCTTGCTATTGAACTGTCAGCAACGTGCTTGTGGAGAAAATTTTTGTTTAAGGTGAGGTAGTCATCCTTTCATTTGACAAGAGTTATACCTCTCAAGTTTTTGGTTCTCTATCATAGCAGTTAGTAACTTAGTTTTGATCACAACAATAGATTTCTTTTTCATTAAGAAGTTTTCCTCAAAATTTTCTTTTTTTTAGGTTTTTTAGACAAGTGTGAGAGTCCAGTTTTAATTTGATTGCATGCTATTTTTAAAGTGACTCTTTGTGATCTGCGCTTAGGCTAGAAGTTTTCTTGGTTTTTACTTGATATTTTTCGTTTTTTCTTTGTGAGCATTCAAATAAAAAAAAACTTTTATTTCTTTGTTTGGTTAAATAGTGTTGGTTTGCATTACTAACCAGGGAAGATTCTTTTATTTCATAAGTTCTTGACAGTTTACTTAGATCAGAAGTAGCTCGTAGTCGAGTGAAATCCTTCTTTGAGTTTTTTGTTTAAAGATATTAGAAAATTTTTAGTTTAAAAAGTTGTTTAAGATTTGAGTCAAGAAGAAGTTATTTTGTTTCCAGCTTTCTGTTTATTTTTCTTTCATCTTTCAAACATCACTAGTTTCACTTTCATAACCTTTGACTTAAGACAAGCCATAAAAATTAACGCTAAATCTAAAATTCATTAGACTTTTTATGTTTGTAGGGTCAACCAACTAGTTTAGGGTTAGGGCCTTGAATCAGGTTGGAGAGGAAACTCTTCAAGGCCATTAAATCAAACATTGGAGTCTGAGTTAGGGAGTGTCAAAGTCCAGTATCGTGAAAGTTATTCGGGATCCCCCTCTAACAAAAGGGATAAACATGAGGTCGCGTGCGAAAAGGTAGCGGAGATAACCCCTGCAAAGATGGACCAATCGTAGTGGAGAACACATATAGAAGGATTGTCTTGGGATTCCGTTGATTGCATTTTCCACGGAGCTTCATGGGTCTCGAATCCATTCGAGGTCCTCATTTGTCTTCTAGACCACTTGCCTTCGATATGCTTGACAGGTTTCGGGCTCGATACCTTTCTCATTCTGGTATACCCGACTTTTGAATGTACCTGCCTGATGATGGTTCGCGCACTGGAAACCTAGTTGCCTATCGTTTTTAGAGACATACACAAGTGATTGCGGGGGTATACCATGGTACCTAAGAGAGACATTGGGCCATGCTTGTAGAGTATACCCGAAGGGTTCTTTCGTGTTTGAGTTTCAATTGCACCAGTAAGTTTCTCTAGTGTTGGTTGTTGTAATTGTTCTTCCAACTAGTTTAGTGTTTGCTTATTTTATCTTAGAGGGACCCTTTTAGTGTGTGTTGTTTTTTGAACGAATAGAAATCCCTAGTGTGTCTTTGATATTTTCACACAGTGGAGGATCATGAGCTCCGTCAGTCACAAAGGCATTTAGTCCTATCATCAGTTACACTAGAGCCACCTCCGCCACCACCAAGGCGAAAGCTAGACCAACAAGGGTCTTTTGAAGTGACTAGGTCACAGGAAACTGTACTCGACCAACATCTAGAGGAAACGATCATTTTAGACCTTGGAGAGAAAGTTCTTGGTCCATCCGAAACTCCAACAATTGATATTTCAGCACCCATCATCATATAGATTCACCCTTACAAGTGTAATACAGTGTCACACACAACAATGGAAACAGATGTTGCCACTTCTTCTGGGAATTCTTCAATTCCCACTATGGTTGTCACCACAGGGGATATTCCACCTCCTAACCCACCGTCATTGGTTCAAGCCACCATGGTATCGATCGCCTCTACCTCGAGCAGTGGTCCAATCCCGTCTATGGCAGCAGCCACTACCCCTTTCACACCGAGTGCAACATGCCCTCCGTTCTCATATGGGATGCCTAGCTCAAGTACAAGTCCTATACTTTCCTACTCCACTTTACAAAATTTAGGTCTAGGGCCAGGGAACTCTAACACTCCTTTGCAAGGACACGTGGGGTTCCCTTCAGCTCCTTTTAACACTTTCCCTTACTAGGGAGGTCATATACCTCCTTCGTTCCCTTCGCTCGGTGGCATCCACCAGCATTCCACCGGGCCACCCACACACCATAGTTTATTTGGGGAAGGGAGTCAAGGAACACCTTCTCATAATATGTCGGTAGGTTCAACACCATTTTCTTTGTTTGGTATATTTGGTAACAATGCTTTCTTATCAACTTCTTTCCCGACTGGGGGAAACCTCGGTTATGGACAACCTATTCCTATGCAGGGTACTATTCCTGCATAGGGAGAAAACCCAAGAACTTATTCCACATCAGGACCTTGGAATTCTTAGCAGGGATTAGTTCCCTCATCAGGAATGTTGATCTGGGGCAATTCTTTTCACAACCAATGGAACCTCGGACAAGGTACTATGCCTATGCCTATGGGATCGGCATGGGGAAACCCTTTCCAAAGTCCTCTGAATGTAATGCACACCCAACCATCTACGTCCTATTTTGGGAATTAGCTAATGATGTCTCCTCACATGTAGAATCTGTACGCTGGTCAAGGCCATGGTTTTTACCAGAACCCAGGCCAGCAGCTAAACTTTTCCTGGAAACCTAGCGCCAGTTAAACTCTAGGTCCCTTTTTCCATGGTTATCACCAACAACCCAAACTACCTTTCCTGGCAACCTTGCATTCGCCAGACTTGACAAGGTTGTTGAATGACCCTATCTATCACGATCCGCATTGGCCCCCTATGCCGATGAAGTTTCCTTTGGACATACCAAAGTTTGAAGCCAAGCCTAACAAAGATCCAGGAGATCATGTGACCACCTTCCATCTTTGGTGCTCATCTAACTCGTTGAAAGACGACTCCGTACAGTTGTGATTGTTTCAACATACTCTCATTGGGAGTTCCGTGAAATGGTACATTGAGCTTGATCGTTCAAGATGCTCTTCCTTCGGTGAATTGGCAATGGATTTCCTAAACCATTTCCAATTACCTGTGAGATACAATGCTGGCACAAAATTGCTAGCCAATTTCAAATAGACAAAAGAGGACCATATCTCTGAACACATCCAAGAATGGAGACGTCGAAAATTTTTAATTAAGGTGCCAGTCCCACCAACATTCCTGCTCGAGTGGTTCCTTAAGTCTTTGGTCCCACAATTATCCAAAGACGTTGTGATGTCGAGAGTGTTTTCCAAAGAAGATGCCATCATGAGAGCTCAACAGCTTGAGCTAATCTACTCTCAGTCTAGTTTATTATATGAGATATTTCCAGATGCGCGATGCTCAATACTTGATAAAACCAGACAGAGAGATGGACCACATGTCAATGGTATTATTGGTTCATCACAAAGAAAGCCCATTGAACAACTGATGAAGAAATTATTGAAATTGTCTATACAACACACAACGGCTAGCCAAACTATTGTTTTGGTTGCTCCCCCTACCCAAATGTCGGATGTACACAACGTGAAAATGACAAATCCAAAGGCCACCCAGCAGCCTAAAGAAAATAAAAAACAATGAAAGAAGGTTAAGGGGGATAAGAAACCCACTAATAATCCTGGCAGGGGTAACACTGAGAAATAGAAGGTGAGGTATCTATGCAACCTGTGTGGGGAAGACCACCCGACCCACCAATTTCCCTGGCTTGCAGAGGCCCAAAACTTTGTGACACAACAACAATCTGCTTTGTTAACAAGCCCATTTCAACATGGTCAAAACCTAACCCAAGCCTCTACAAGCACAGATGGGGGCAATCAAGGACCCTCTCCGTCTTCGAATAATCCTACATTCGTGAATGTGTATATGATGAAAGGTTATGCTTTTATATTGACTAGAGCACATGACTACAGTAAACCAAGAACTTCTGAGAAGGGAAAAGAAGCTGAAATCCCATCTCTTCCTCTCCAGATCGAGAAGACTTTGGATGAAACAATGACACGCATCCCAAAAGGTGCGTTCAAGAAAGATTCTCAAAACCCAAACGCAAGGGCCTCCCAAAATTATTCTATGGTGGAGGATGTGTCTCAAACCCCTTGTGTGATGTCTGCTTTGGAGGTCCTCCAAAGCTTCCCTTCCTAGAGGAAAGCTTTGTTAGCCTCTTTAGGATCTACCGAGACTTGTAATCTGGGTACAATCATGCTGGATACAACCAGCTTAAAACCTTGTCTGCCTTACCATGTAGCGTTACAGATAGTAGTGGCTTACCCCACGAAAACTTTTACTCAGAACATTTTCCACATGGTGATTGATGAGGGCGCCTCGACATGATTCATGTCATTGGAATGTTGGATGTAATGATCCCAAGCCATTATGCAAGGATCATCACTGTTTTGGTGTCTTTTTAAATTTTTTCTGGTTGTGGTATTTCGTCAAACACTTTGTTGATCTACTTTTTAGATGTGTTTATATGTGTGTATGCAACCAATGATAGAAAGAGATAACCATGGAACATACCTCAACCATATACAATAAGATAGACAAGCCAAAACATCTCAATTCTTCTTTATTCATAAAATAGAGAAACCTGCTACAATGAAGATGCCTATCTGGACTGCTCAACAGATGGCCAAGAAGATAGACAATAGATAAGAGATTCTACAAAATTTTCCCACTAATACAAAAGATACCTCCAAAGGATGAATAAGAAATGAAGATCAATACAGGCAGATCTGAATGCCAAACTCTCCAGCTGAAGAATGCCACACTCCAATAGAAGGCTGAAACACTCAATAACTCGTCCCTGCTACCAAAAGTGTCCAATCACCCTAAGAAATATGCCAAATGATAGATCGGGTGATGGTAGGAACAACCCAGATGCATGAATCTCCAATATCCCTCTCAATCTCTGTAGATCTGAAATCCCCCACTGAAGGGTGCGCCCCACTAGATGACTGAAGCCCTAGATAATTCGGCCCCGCTGAAGGAGGCCTCCAAATGCTCTGAAACTCTCCAGAAATATAGATCAGGACACTGCAATTCACTAGGTGAAGTATCAGGGTCAGATCTGAAGTGTAACCCCTCCAAATAGACTAGATATGGATCTCAAAAACGCTCTCCTTCTCTTCAATTCGCCCCACTTCTCAAGAAATAATCTGAGCCATAAAACTATCTCAGAAAGGAGTATATATGATGTCCAAGGCCCTGTAATGAAAACCCAAGTGATAGAATCCTCAACATCCTTGCCAATATCCTACAACGAATCTCTCCCCAAGGATGGTGCACCCCCCTTGTTGGAAACCCCCAATGGTGCGCCCTTCTCCTCTTCATGTGCCTGTGGTTGTGTAGAACCTCCTACAATGATGTAGATATGACTAGAATGGTGTGCGAGAGTATTTCATCTCTGAGACCAATCTTGGGACAAGCTAGGTGGAATCTTTCACAATCGAATCGTCCTCTAGGGTTGGTTAAGTCAAAACCCTCAAAACCCCCAATGTTGGGCTCACTAGCTAGAAGCCAAAAATCAAAATAAGATCATACATGAATGAATGAGAAGAGGTCCTTGCCTTTCCTTTATACTTTTTGGCTCACCTTGTCCCTCTAAAGTGACTTTCATTTTATTAATATTTAATTAATTAATTAAATCACTTTAATTAATTAATTAACCTTTTTACCTTTGAAAAGCTCTTTATCTCTCCTTGTGGCTTCCCTGGCCACTGAAATTCACTTCTATCCATCCCATCCTGTAGTGTTTCTCCTCTCAATTCCAATGAGCTATTACACTGAGAGGTTCATCCAAGTAATGTGCCCAAAATGACCTCTTCAGTGAATTCCATTGACTTATAGCTCAAAATAATCAAAATCATGGAAATCGTCGGAATGCAACGAAACCAAAGCCAACTTGTGCAGAATGGCTCATAATGATGGAATATGATCGTCAATGAAATATGGACCCCAAAATGCCTCTCAAATACCCGTTCACTCGCTCTAGCATCCATCTGGCTACTCTGGTCATCATAAATCTCTGCCCTGTGATGATGTCCCAAAGTGGGGACATTACAGTCTTCCCTTCTAGAAAATTGCTTGTCCTCAAGCAATACCCAAATACCTCGAAGTAAAATACTAGGATTCCATGTCCACCTATGGGATACATAGTAGAACCCATCCAACGATGAACAATAGTACACTCCACCCCCTGGATCCCATATTAGGAAGTGAATTGCAATACTCTGTGAAGAACAGTCCTAGAAGATATCAACCCTGTGAACCTCCTGCACCTGACCCATGGCCTCATCTTGAAATGAGTCCATCCTCCAAATCTCTATCAAGATCCACATGGTCTCCATCAACTGCACATGATGATGCCAGAATGAGGTACTACAAGATCTCCATGAGGGACCCTCAAGCGCTGTGCTAAATGGAAAGTTAGAATAACTTTCCCTTGCAATGGTCCACTCTCTCCTACCGGTCAATGAACTGCTCAATCATGCAATCCCTGGGTCCCATGCTAACCTATGTCGATGATCCTCCTGCTGACACTGCAGTACTCTATCCACGACTGTCTTTCCCCTGCATACATACATGATCCTCCTCGTCGGGATCCTCAAGATGAAATACCTATGACCACTGAACCTGTTGCCTAGAAATTGTATCGACATAGACACCTATGTAGAAGAAGTACCTATCCAAATGTCTCCATGGCCTATCATGATGATCAAGAGGAAGAAAAGGTCTCGCCCCATAGGACAAGTACCTGCCGGCCCACTCCAAACCAACCCAAGGTGGAGTGTGTGGCTCTCTGGTGCCACCTAGGTCGTCATGTACTGAAACATCCTGCTAACCAAGTGAACTCCCGAATCCCATGGAAAACTTGGAATTTTATCACTTCCAGTCTCCGCTAGTTGCTCCTGTGCTGGGTTGATCACTGTGTCAGGACATGCTAATAGAAACATCTGCAGCTGACTGTAGGACTAGGAGGTGTAACATGCTTTGGTAAATCCCAATGATTCAACCAGAAGCTCGTCCATCAGTATCCATGAAGGATGATCTCCTATGGTCATCACCAAGTCCCAACCATCCAATACAACCAGAAGTAACCCCTCTAACTATTGGTCAACCAACCTCCATCTCTCATCTACCATGCAACTGCTGAAATGGTGAAGGTGATCTCCCACAACTATGTGCTGCCACAGAGGAGTGACATCTATATACTCCCCTGAGTGTGTCTCCTCCCTACAAGGCACTATACCCCTCTAAATTCCACCATACACCTCAACATATATTTGTGAGCTATCACTCATCACGGTATGCTCCGGCATACTCATGTCATCTCCTATAAACTCATGTTGCATCACAGATCCTGGGCGTACGGCTGGATCAATCTCTATATGGAGATCGACCACTCCCAAGACACAAATGGAAGTGTCCCCCATCGACTGGTGCTCCTCTATTAGATCATCAACATCCACTGTCAATGTGACTGAATGATACATCTGACTGTCCACTAAGACAGATGAAGCGAATCTTTGACGAATCTCCTCAAGAGACCCATCTAATATAGACTCTGATTCTTAAAGGGTGGTCTGTGTGCCTCTCAAGAATCCTCTAGTGCTCTCCAACTCCCAAGTGAGTCGGTCTACCTCCAACTCCTGCCCCCTCAGGGCCCTATGATACAACTCGCTAATCCCTAGTAGGTAGTCTATGTCTGTCAACAACTGCTGGTAGTCAGTCCTCATCATAGACTCTCTCTCCCAGAGAGTGTGAAAATCATCCATGGAAAATCCTCCATCTGAGTTACCCTGTGCCATTGATGCTCTCCAACCATAATCTTCCATCACTGCATTCATGTCATCAATATGTCTAGTGGTTGCTGAGATCATAGCCTCACTAACTCCCAACTGTGTTGCTAAGTGGTGTGACTCCTGATCATAATCATGCTGGGGTACCCCCTCATGCCTCTCACTGCTAGTGCCATCACTAACAACACTCTCTACAGAAGATAAAGTGATGAACTACCTACAGTCTATTGTTCCACTAGGTACTCTTGTATCCCATCACTAGATGCCATCTCCCCCTGACTCACACTGTATCTTATATGAGCAGTTGTATCCTCATGTGCACTCAACCTACTACTATCCTTTGTGCCTAGATCCCATATAGTTGTATCCAGACACCTGCTATCATCATCCTGACTGCCAAAGAGTGCATCCTCATCCATGCAATCTGATCCTGGAAGTAAGTGCTCCATCCACCTGTCAACCTCTGCCATCTTCTCAACCACTGGAGTCTCCAATAGCTGTGACTCCATCTCCTCTAACTGACTTGTATGTGTGGGGTAAACTGCATGTACGTCCTGTACCTCCTCCTAGATCTGTGGGTCTACTTGTCCATGGTGTGCATCCCTCACACTAGGCTCATCCATCATACCTGATGTGCCACTGATCTCCTCATATGATGTGGCTATCATGGGTGTATGAATAGGTGTCAGATGTGTCATGGCCCCCATAGGAAGATCATCATCTCTAGGTGCTAACACGTGTGACTCCTCACTAGTGTCACCACTCTACTGAGGTGTAAGGTCATCAATGGTATGTGATGTGTCTGCTGAGACACTGGGGCTATCGTCCTATCCATCCAACTACCTATCCACTACATAAGGGTCATCCTCCTCCTCACGCATGCAAGCATCACTAGTCTCTGTGCAAGAGTCATCATTACTATCCTCTGAGGTAGAGTCACTATCACTAGCCTCTGTGCAAGAGTCACTGTCATCATCCAACTTCTCTGAATCCACATCTATCACTCCATCCTCACACACCTCACCCTCACTGTCATGACATGCCTCAATAATGCACTGCTGATCTTTACCCCTGCACCTATGATCTAGTTACCACAGCCCCTTGCAACTGTGGCAAGGCTGAATTCTCCTATTGGGTGTGGGGTTTCTCTATTCTTCCCACCATATAGCTGCTTCTTTTTTCTTTTCACCAGATATGATCATCCCCTGTAAAATATCCCATTTTCTCCAATGGGGATTTCTAAAGGCTGCATATTGTAGGAAGGTTATTGTAGCCCTAGTTTCCTTCCTAAGGCTGTCATACATGATCTCCAACCATGGTATCTCAAAGGCTATCTTATCCACTTCTTTCCAACTATCCATTTATCCCTATGGAAGACCCCCCAGGTTTGCAGGATTTAAGCTCTGATACCACTGTAATGATCCCAAGACATTATGTAAGGATCATCATTGTTTTGGTGTCTTTTTAAACTTTTTCTGGTTGTGGTATTTTGTTAAACACTTTGCTGATCTACTTTTTAGATGTGTTTATATGTGTGTATGCAGCAAATAACAGAAAGAGATAACCATGGAACATACCTCAACCATATGCAATAAGATAGACAAGCCAAAACATCTCAATTCTTCTTTATTCATATAATAGAGAAACTTGCTACAATGAAGATGCCTATCTGGAATGCTCAACAGATGGCCAAGAAGATAGACAATAGGTAAGAGCTGCTACAAAATGCTCCCACTAATACAAAAGATACCTCCAAATGCTGAATAAGAAATGAAGATCAATACAAGCAGATCTGAATGCCAAACTCTCCAGCTGAAGAATGCCATGCTCCAATAGAAGGATGAAACCCTCAATAACTTGGCCCTGCTGCCAAAAGTGTCCAATCACCCTAAGAAATATGCCAATTGATAGATCGGGTGATGGTAGGAAAAACCCAGGTGCCCGAATTTCCTAGATCCCTCTCAATCTCTGTAGATTTGAAATCCCCCACTGAATGGTGCGCCCCACTAGATGAATGAAGCCCTAGATAATTTGGCCCTACTGAAGGAGGACTCCAAATGCTCTGACAATCTCCAGAAATATAGATCAGGATAATGTAAGTCACTAGGTGAAATCTCAGGGTCAGATCTGAAGTGTAACCCCTCCAAACGGACTAGATCCGCATCTCAAAAAATCCCTCCTTCTCTTCAATTCACCCCACTTCTCAAGAAAGAATCTGAGCCATAAAACTATCTCAGAAATCACTAGATCTGATTTCCAAGACCCTATAATGAAAACCCAAGTGATAGAATCCTCAACGGCCTTGCCAATCTCCTACAACGAATCTCTCTCCAAGGATGGTGCGCCCCCCTTGCTGGAAACCCCCAATGGTGCGCCCTCCTCCTCTTCCTGTGCCTGTGGCTATGTAGAACCTCCTACACTGATGTAGATCTAACTAGAATGGTGTGGGAGAGTATTGCATCTCCGAGACCAAGCTTGGGATAATCTAGGTGGAATCTTTCACCACCGAATCGTGTTGTAGGGTTTGTTAAGTCAAAGCCCTCAAAACCCCCAATGTTGGGCTCACTAGCTAGAAGCCAGAGATCAAAATAAGATCATACATGAATGAATGAGAAGAGGCCCTTGCCTTTCCTTTATACTTTTTGGCTCACCTTGTCCCTCCAAAGTGACTTTCATTTTATTAATATTTAATTAATTAATTAAATCACTTTAATTAATTAATTAACCTTTTTACCTTTGAAAAGCTCCTTATCTCTCCTTATGGCTTCCCTGGCCACTGAAATTCACTTCTAGCCATACCATCCTATAGTGTTTCTCCTCCCGATTCCAATGAGCTATTACACTGAGAGGTTCCTCCACATAATGTGCCCAAAATGATCTGTTTAGTGAATTCCATTGACTTATAGCTCAAAATAGTCAAAATCATGGAAATTGTCGGAATGCAACGAAACCAAAGCCAACCTGTGTGGAATGGCTCATAATGACGGAATATGATCATCAATGCAAGCTGGACCCCACAATGCCTCTCAAATACCCCTCTACTCACTCTAGCATCCATCTGGCTACTTTGGTCATCATAAATCTCTGCCCTATGATGATGTCCTAAAGTGGGGACATCACATTGGAAGGTCGTTGGCTAGTTCATTTTGTGTTTGACACCTACTCTTCTCATTGCTTTCGATGGTCATTCATTATGACCACATGGCATCATTCCCTCCTTCCCCGTGCAGCTAGGAGGGAAGACCGTGTGCATTGAGGTAGAAGTAGTTGACGCATCCCTTGAGTACAATCTCTTGTTAGGTAGGAGTTGGACTTATGCTATGAAAGTGGTGGTTGCTACAGTTTTCTGGGTCTTGTTGTTTCCACATGAGGGCTGGATTGTGACCATTGATCAATTGTCCTTCTCCAGACCTGACCCTTCATTGGGGGCATCCACAGTCCCGATGATTGATAATCCCCAACCAGGCATCGTCAACATAGGAGTTGGTTTGTGCCCATCTGTTATTGGACTAATCGGTACGTGCGGACATTAATAGATCTCCCTAGATCCACCTGGATCTAGAACAAAATAGGACAGGACATGACTCTTTCCCTAAGTTATGACCATTGAATTAGCTAGTAAAGAGGAACAAGTGACATACCTTTGTATCGCTTCCTAGGGTCTCTGTTTCTCCCACTTCACTCTGGTGCTCTCATGAGTTCAATACCAAGACAACACAAACCAACCAAAGTGAAGATAGAAAAATATTTTCAATTGTCAACTTATGTGTATGATCATGGAATTACACAATAAATTAAGCATGACTTTATGGGAAAGGGACATGTCGTTGTATCATATTAATCAAAAGTAGAAGATACAACATGATCGCCTTGATGTCGCAATATTCCTTTTGGTGACTCTTGGTTCCAACACATACACTTGCTCAATCATTGCATGAAGAAGATCCAACACCTCTTGATAGAATTTCTAGAGTCTCCAAGCTCATGTTCAAGCTAGGTCCTTCACACAATTCCTTCACCAATTCTCCAATTAATCTTTCTTAACCTTTTCTATGAGAATCCCATCAATATATAGGAGAGGATGAGATGGCTACTTGGATGAGAATGATCCCACCAAATCAGGGAAACCAGTAAAATGATAACCATTTGAATGCCAACCCATTCTCTATAAGATTCCCTTCTAGAACCATCGAGACTTCATCTTTTTCCAAGCTTGAGAACAAGTTTGCACCCTAGATATATAACACAGTGTGAGAAGTTCACACCCTAGCTGAAGGTAGCCTGCGAGAATGGGTCATTCTCGCACCCTAGGCTATAAGCAAGCTACGAACTCTTTTCAAAAATATGTTTTCTGGGAAGAGATGAATGTCACTTTTCTCAGGAGAAATTTCTTGTTAGGAGCTTGAGTACACCATCATCAATACACAATCAAGATGACCAAAATCATGGGTAACAGAATGCCCCCCAAAGTATGAAGCCGAAATCAGTGACAGCTGAAATACTTTGTAGACTGCGTGTGTGTGTCGGAAACTAGGAGCGCACCTAATCGAAAACCTACGAACAACCAAGCATCTGTAGAATATCATACTAGTTCTGAGGTAGGCATTCCCATACTCATATCATGAATGGATGAAATTATAACCATAGGTCATGGACACCAATCATACACTGTGGATCCATGCCGTAAAAATATCGCATAGCCACCAAGAATACATTGTGGATCTATGCAAGAAAATTCAAATTGAGACGACATAGCCACGAGACATACAAAGTGGATCTATGTGTTAGTAAATTATACATATTTCATTGCAACCTGGACAAAAAGACGAGATCCAGGGTCTTCAATCCCATCACCCGAAAGTACGAATCTAACGATGTGATTACATGTGTTGAAGTCAAACATGGTAGAAACCACTTGATTACCGATCATTGATGAAACCATTAACAAGTGCAAGGGAAATCACCATTAATGTCATGACTCCCAAGGTACACTACTACAATATACCGAATGTGAATGAGTGAGTTGAGGTCGAACATCCAATAGAATCTTTCGATCAGGGGTCAATGATGTAAACCCACTATCGAAAGCAAGGAAACTTGCCATTGAGGCATGCAAGTTCCAAGGTACCAAAGAATTCCTAAGTCTTGTTTCCAGATAATGAGCTGGAGTCGATGGAACAAAACTCGTCACAGGAGGGCCTTAATGTATCACCCATCAATGACATGAAATGAGTAACAGATTTTGAAGGTGAAATAGAGTATGATGTAAGTTGGACTAGACATAGGGAAGGCCGACACAGAGAGAATGGACAACTACAGATGGCCGACTCAATAGAGGTTTCAGATGAACTTCTCTTGAACATATGAATGACATGACCAATGATTTGGCAGCATTGACTCAGAGACGACGCAAGGTATGACCTTGTAGCAAATCGAATGAGAGACAAATGGATTTCCCAAACCTGCTTCAAATAATGAATAGGGGGGTGTCATGTTCAAGAGTGACACTTACTGCCAATTAATATGAATACGAGAACACATCCCTTTCCCAAATTTTCCACCACCATTTCTGGCGAGTACCTCTTTGTTTTTATGCAAGCTTGAGGAGGATAACATATGCTTGTTGATATAAGCTCATCCTTCAGATAAGTCCTTTGGATAAGTCCTTCGGATTATGTTTAATGAACCCTCGAAAGGAGTGGTTCGGTCCCATTACGGGTCTGTCGATGTTTTTTTAATGAGTCCAAAGATAGAAAACTCGAAGGTTTTTCATGATTATGGAGTCTAGAAAAACACTTAAAAAATAACTCTCTCAATTCCTTTTTCGTAAAATATTCTGATGAGACCGAAAAGAGATAAACTATCGCCCAATAGATGCTTTCTTTAAATACTTTAATGAGCGTGAAAATAGCAAGGTCGATCGGCAATCTTTTCATGTTTAGAGAGTCTAAAAAGAGCGTAAAGAGGACTCCAGGGGGGTTCCTTTTTCATATAACCTTGTTGCGCCCGAAAAAGTGATAAAAGTGTGCTCAATCGCGTTCTCATGTATTTTCGAGCATGAGAACAGACACAGACCAAGCTCGAGGTTTTGTACAAAAACCATAAAAAACAATCAAAACATGTGAAGAAGAAGAAAAAATATCCGCATCCGTGTGCATGAACATCGAGGTTGTTATGTCTGCAAAAGTTGCACTCATAAGGGTATTAGGCATTAGATTGTAATAAATAAACAATTATGAAATCCAATAACAAATGGCAAAAGTAAACATAAAGGGGTAAAAGTTCTTTTTACCATAGTCATTTTAACTTTACCAATATTTGAGTCCAAAACCCCTCTTTTTCCCTTGAATTTCGACACTCGATTGTGGGAGTTACGAGCATCCATTTGATGAACCGTCTCTGGCAGTCAGGTAAGTTCCTTTTCCTCTATCTTTTCATGGTTTGATTTTTCATTTTCATTGGAAAAAATCATAGTTTTTAGTTTGTTTTGGGGGTTAAAGTTGCGCTCATCCATTCTCGCAGGCCAGCCACACGGGGCCTGCGAGAATGCCTCATTCTCGCAGGTGACCCCACAGGCACCTGCGAGAACCTCACATTGTGCCTAAAGGGCACCTATGAGAACCACAAAGTGGAAAATTGTTTAAAGTTTTGCTCAATGAAAAAGATACCAAGTGTTGAATAGAGTTACTAACTTTTGTCTTATGCTTCTTATGCAGGTATTTGGCTATCACCATGGTTCTAGAATGGCCTGAAAGAGAGCATGAAGAAGATGATGCCATTGCCAGGAATCATCCGAACACCGTTGCCACTTTACGAGACTGTGGTCTCTTGAAATTCTTTCATATCCTAGGTATGAGGGCCCAAGTCAGGTTATTGGAGTACCTTGTGCATATGTGGGATCTCGACCAACAAGTATTCCATGTAGGGGTCCACACATTGTCCTTAGATATCGAGGACATTTAATTCTTGACAGGACTATCATGGTGTGGGTACCACGTGAGCCTGACTGGTAGCAGGGGTGGTGGGCTGCCCATGAGTGAGTACTGTTGTTTGCACTGTGTTCCAGAGGCAGAGAGGAGCAAAGGGAAAGTAGCCATTTGGGGAGTGCGGGATTTGACCCTTCACACTATTTTTTTCACCATTGCTTGTATGGTTGGGAGAACTACTCCTCACATGGTTCTCTAGAGCTACTTTCAATATGCCATAGAGTGTATTGAGCCTCAGGTTTTTAACTGGGCAGACGTAGTGCTTCATAGAATGAAGAGGCAATTGACCAAATGCAGGTGAGAAGACCTGAAGAAATTCGGGTATGGGTCTTTGTTGGTGTCCTTCTTTCTTGAGACGGTTCCCTTGTTGAGGCTGCAGGTTGAGTGGGGTTTACCGGATCCAACAGATCCAAGAATTTTGAGGTGGTGTCATCTCATGGCCAGGCACATAGCTAAACCAATTATCAAATATAATGATGCCTTCTTTGACTGGTTGCGACCACAGATGCTGATGGTCGATGATTATGCCTATGTCAGGTTGGAATTCTGAGGAGATCCAGACTTGGTCCTGCCCAAGGGCACTCAGTGGGGGGATCTTGGTAAGAAGTACACGTTTTTCTTTTTAAATGTTTTTGTGAATTTTATCATATGAAAATGTTTTTTATGTTCGTCCAAGGTCTAAATACAAAATTCTTTTTTGATGACATAGATGTGGGGCCTTACTGACCTCCTGGTACTTCTCCTATTCAGTGACAAGGAGAGGTGGCTCCAGTGCCACGATGGGATGTCGAAGATTATGAAGTGGTGGAATAAAACCTAGAGGGTTTGACAGCAGACATTCCCGACATGCCCCTTGGAGAGGTTCCACGACATTATCAGTGTCATACAATAGGAGTTTCATAGTCCATTGGTTGACTGCTTCGTAGGGTTTCCTGGGAAGTCATGTGCTACTGTGAACATCATCCATGACATCACTTTGTAGAGGCTATGAGCTTCAGATTTTGAAATTTTGGTGCTTGGACAAAACTTTTTGTAAAAAAAAATTTGATCGTTATATATACATACGCCTTCTACCGGTTTATCTTGTGTTGTGTGAAAATTGATGTGGTTGATTTATAAATGACCCAAATGTTTATCTAATACATAGTTATCTAATGCATCAGTTAATGTATTTAGACATCTAGGAATATGTTGATATTCAATATAATCAAAATAACGTTCCAAGAGGCAAATTCACAAATACACCCGTAACAAAGTAGGACTTCAAATAGTATAGACATTACTTAACTGTAGTACTACGAGCTGCGAATCGAGTCGCACAACCAAATGATAGATTCTGAGTGAGATAACATCAATCAACAATTCGATAGCGGCGTTATACTCTACAATATTGTTGGTCACACGACTGAGGCACACACCTCGTAAAGAGACAAGTTTGTTTGTAGGGGCATAAATTGCCCATGCAGCAAAAGCAAGGTTCTAAGTACTACGGCTAGTGCCATCAACAAAGCTAATGTAGGGTAGTGAAGACTCTGACATTTGGAAATCAAACACAAAGTCACATAAGGGCAGAGACCAGATAACAAGAAAAGCAAGCTACAATAACACACAAGAAGTATGATACAATAAAAATACAGGTACTCGTGCACAGGTGATCTTATGCATAGTACTTCTTCAAGTACAACCCATTTCTGGGTTCACTCAAAGGGATACCATCGTAATATACTAACTCATAAGCCCATTTTTTCAAAACTCATCTAACGATATAAGGACCTCGCCACATGGCTTCGAATTTTCCAACTCCTAGCATATCTCGATCTTGTTCATAGAGGAGAATGAGATCTCCTTTGGAGAAAATGTGAGGCTTGACATGTTTGTCGTATTGGGCCTTGACACATTTTTTCTAATCTTTTATGACTAGGGTAGCATCACATTGAGTTTCGTCTAATCGCATAAGATACAATAGACATTCTTCATCAGCAGAAGTGTTTGGTAGGAGTTCAACAACTAGTTTTAAAGAGGGTATCTCACATTCGATCGGGAGAATGGCTTTCAAACCATAGACTAACTGGAAAGGTGTAAACCCAGTAGAGGACTTGACGGATGTCCTATAAGCCCACAATTTCGAAAACAATATTGTGTGCCAACTTGTTTTGTGAATCCCTATCATTCGTCAAAGCATAGTTATGAGAACTTTTTTAATTGCTTCGACTTGGCCGTTGGCTTGTGGGTAATAGGGCGTTGAGTTTTCATGGTGAAGACCAAACTTTTCAGTGAGTTCGGACATCATGAAGTTTCTAAACTGGCTACTGTGATCAGTGATGATAGCCTGGGGAACACCAAAATGAGCTATGATGTGATTAAAAATGAATAATGTTGCGGTCTTTCCAGTGTTATCAAATGTTGGCATCGCCTCGGCCCATTTCATAAACTAATCTACATATACAATAATGTATCCATGCCCCCCGGTCGAGTGGGGGTGACATGTCATGAAATCGATGCCCCATTTTTCAAAGGGACCAACGGAGACCACAGGGTGAAGAGGAGTGGGATGGAACCATATCTTATGATTATAGGTCTGGCAAGTGTGGCATTTTTGGACGACGATTATGCAATCGTTAAATAAAGAAGGCCAAAAATACCCTGCTCATAAGATCTTCTGGGCAGTAGAATACCCAGACACATGACCACCACAGGCTCTAGAATGGCAGTCATTTAAGTCTTTCTCGGCTTCGTCGAATGTGAGGCAGCGTCGAAAAACTGAGTCAATCCCACGACGATAAAGAGTATCCCCGAGGATAATATATTGACGAGCTTGGTAGCAGATTTGACGTCGGTCAGTACTAGACAAATTTGGTCGAAAAGTCTGGGTTTGGAGATATATGATGATATCGTCGTACCAAATATCATCGAAACTAATGAGGAAAAGGGATTCATCAGGTAATGAATTGGCTGCTACATTTTCCGTTTCAGAATAGGGGAAGTCGCATATCAACTCAGCAAACACTAAGGACTTCCTGGACTTGGCTCGCTCAAATTCCAAGTCAAACTCATGGAGTATCACGATCCATTTGGAGTATTTTCCCCCTAGAAATTGACGTGTGAGAATGTGTTGCATAGGGTTGCAGTTAGAAATCACTGTACTCTTGCGAGAGAGGATATAGTGCCGAAAGCATTGAATTGCTTGGACAGTTGCCAAGGGTAGTTTTTCGACATGTAAATACTTGGTTTCGGTAGGTGTTAGACTTCGAATCAAGTAATAGATAACATGTTCGTCATTAGAATCATCCTCTTGGATGAGAACCATACCAATGGTGTAATCCGAGGCTGCAAGGTAGAGGAAATAATCGCGACTGTAATCAGGGGGGAAGAGAAGTGGAGCACGTGTTAAGGGAAATTTGAAAGATTCGAAGGCTTTGTTTTCATGGTATCCCATATGAACTCAGACCCCTTTTTTAGGAGTTTTCTTTCCCCTACAAACTTTGTAACTGACGAAGTGTAGAAGGAGGAGGGATATTAAGGATCGCCTTGACCTTTAAAGGATCTACCCTGATCCCTTGATGCGAAACAATAAAGCCTAGAAGTTGGCCAGATTCTACACAGAAAACACACTTGTGAGGATTCAAGCATATATGGTAAAATCGACATCGGACGAAAATGGCTCAGAGGTGGATTGGGTGATGGACTCAGTGCATGGAATGAGCGGGTAAGTCGTCCAGATATGGTTGCACAATGTGCTTGATATCATGGAAAGAAGTTGGTAGTTCTCGATGCTATGTTTCTCCAGGAAGAGGATGGAACGAAGATGTCAATCGTCCCAAGGGGTGTCTTCCAGGACAGACATGATCATCTTGTCTGTGGGAAAAATGACACGGAAAGGATCTGGAGACAACTCACCAAGAGAGGGGGTAGAAGAGGTTTCCGATTGAATGGCCTGATAGGTGGATTCGACTAGACTTAATGAAATTTTGTCGCCATAAAAAATATGATCTCCAGGGTTAGGTACCGTCCATGGGTCGTGAGACGCAGGAGTTCTTTGAATCGAGGTGGAGATCATGTTGATTGAATCAACAAACGAGCATGGAACATTAGGCAGTGGAATGGGGAAAGTACCCATTAATGAAGAGTCTTTAAGAAGGCCTACACCGACGTTCTCATAACCCAGTGGGGTTTTAGCGATGAACGGTACATTTCCAATACGGGTATCCAAGTTAAAGAAGGCTAATTGGTCAACAGTGACTACCTTCCCTTGATGTGGGAAACGTACCACATGAAAAAGAGTCGACACAACTGGACGAATGGAATCGATCCAATAGTAGCCAAGTAGAAGATTGTAATCAAGAGGAGCATCAAAGACTTCTACTTCGACTTGGACCATTTTGCCTTCTAGTGTGATTGGAAATGAAGGAAGGACAGTGTAGGGCTTAAAACCAGAGCCATTGAAGGCTTTGAGAGTGTTCTAGGATTTAGTCAAAGAGGGAGAGCCAATGGATTTCCAACAAGTAAGGGACATGACACATGTCAGGGAACCCTCGTCGATAATGGTTCGATAAATGTTTTTGTCAGAGACAATCACTTGGATTTGGAACGCGAGTTGAGGGGGTAACCTTGGAATGTGATATTCCAAGTAAAAAATTATTAAATTTGTGTCTTTCGGGTTGATTCCACTGATAGATTTCAGCAGTGCCTTACGTTGTGTGGAAAAACTTTAAAGGACTTCAAGGGATGACATCGTAGAAGGTGCTTGGGCCAGATCTTCAACAATGCTATAGTTCTTGGTAGCATGAGCATGAGGATTGAAAGCCGATTTCCGAACAACGCCCTTTGGGGGGGGGGTCGAAGAACTGTGTCAAGGCTCAGTCATTCAATATGAATAGGACCGTTGGTAGGTGGAGTTGTGAGAGAAGGTTGTACCAATGAAGGAGGTGGGTCATCAACCTTCTCTTTAGAGGGAGAATAATCTTTGGCTCGAGTGGTGAGTGCAATGTCGCTCTTCTTTGAATCGCCAGTACACATCAATACATAGGATGTAGTAGAAGGGGAGGGTGGGTCATGAATGACCAATTGGGCCTGTTGTTGAGATGAGAAGGGTTGGGACAAAACGACTGAAGAAGGTGGTTTTGGGGCTCCTTGAAGGAACTTAGTGACCTCGACGCGTCGTGGACAATCCTTCATGTAGTGATCATCACCACATATAAGACAAGGGTATCAAATTTTGCACTTATCCCTATCGTCAACAGGTGGAGTTTTGGTTCGCTCTGCTTGAGATGTATTGTTGTCCTCCTTATTCTCACCCCTTCCCTTTTTTGATTTGTTTTTATCAGCTAGGGTAGATTGAACTGCATTTACCTCAGAAGTCTTGCCGATGGGAGGGGCAGGAGACAGAGCATTTTGAACATTAGAAGAAGCAGGTTTGGGGTTGGTGCTTGAGGAGGAATGTGGTTGGGCATGGAAATTTCCAATCACACTGTCGGCTGCATGAGAAGCAACTAGAGTAGTTGAAGTGGCGGAAGTGGAAGGACGAGGTGCATTAGGTAGTAAGTCGTAAAGGGTACCCGTTTGTGAGTAAACGAGGTCAAGGTATTGAGCACGACTTATGCCTTCTCTTCCGTGACCACTCCACCCATGGAGATGTCATGACTGATGTCATTCACAAATGATTTTGTGAACCACTCTACCAGCAACTGATCGAGAAGTTCGAGTTTGATGAGACGTCATCTCTGTCGCCACTCATGAATGTGATCGGATATATGAGTGGCTTTGTTTTGTTCGAAAGAACTCAAAATCTCGGTCCCCATTTCATAATGGATCGGTAACTGGTAGTGGGTGAGGAATTCGATAGCTAAGGTGTTGAAGTC
The DNA here is from genome assembly GCA_009831015.1 of Picea engelmannii. Classification (NCBI taxonomy): domain Eukaryota; kingdom Viridiplantae; phylum Streptophyta; class Pinopsida; order Pinales; family Pinaceae; genus Picea; species Picea engelmannii. Next base: position 281,443 of record ML785212.1, on the reverse strand, counting down.
AACGAATAAACCTCGTGGTAATTCAATATACCACTTTACAACAGAACCCGTGAGGTTCCATTGAAAAAGATGCAAACGAATAGAGTCATCCATCAACGAGTTGGATGAGCACCAAAGGTGAAAAGTCATGACATAATTGTTCAGGTCCTCTCCTGCTTTGCCATCGAATTTAGGGATGTCCGATGGTAGCTTGGCTGGTATAGCGGGCCATTGGGGAGAGTGACGAATTGGATCATTTAAAATCCTTGACAAGTTCAATAGATCTAAAGTGGCCAAAAAGGGTAACTGTCGATTCAAATGTGGGTACTGGTGGCTTTGGGGAGGAAGCCCCATCGACAAACCAGTAGGACCATAAGAAGTCTACATATAATGTGAAGACCCAAGAAGATTCGATGGTGGTTGTAGAGGAAAGTAGCTCATGAGATTGTATCCTGGAACAGGGATGGGAGTTTGAGCATTCGAGCCCCAAATAGGATTGGATGTACCTAGATATGGTTGGCCTATACTAGGGAGTTTAACGGATGCAGCTGGAAGCTGTTGGCCCCTAGTCGATTGAGGAGTATGTTGTATCAGATGATTCCAATACTGGGCCAAGGATGGAGGTATGTTTTGTCCATAAGGTGGGGTTGGTGGGGGTTGTGCTCCAATCAGAGGTTGTGTTCCAATTGGGGGCAATGTTCCAATTGGGGGTTGTGTTCCAATTGGGATTTGCATTCCAATAGGAATTTTCCCGCCAAGGGGGGGTTGAGTCAAACCTCCTTGGTGAAATTATCCACCAACAAGAATCTAGTAATTTGGTGTGAATGACAGAATAGTTCCACTAGGATTAATGTTGCCAGTAGAGGATGAGAAAGGTCCTCCAAAAGGGGGTTGAGGAAGTGTCGGAACGAAACTGGGAAGAGAGTGCCTAGAAGAAGAGGGACCACCAAGAGTGCCGGATGGGGTTTGCGTAGGAGTGGGAATAGAAGCATTCAATGCATGATACCTAGGTGGTAGTGTCGAGGTGACACTGGGTGAGAGTGGTGTGTCGATGGGGGCTTGACTAACCATGGTAATCCCGGTGTGAATAATTGTAGTATCTATATAATGGACCATTTCTATAGGGATGGTCAAGATGTGGTCAGATCGCAGGGCATCCGTACCAGGAAAATAATAGGCAATAGTAAATGGTACTGTGTCTGGGTTAAAGGTTTCAGGGAACACAGGTGAGACGGTGATTTCAATGCATGATCCTGCACTAAAAAGGTCCTATCTAAAAATGCCCGTAGACCAAAAAGGATCTTGGCCCTCTATTCCTGGAAAGGGTGTAATCGGTGATCCAGAAGACACAACAACTAAGTCTTTGGAAGAATTCACTCACATAATATGTCTCTCAAAATCAGGGTGAAGTTGAAAGTCCTCTCGAGTATTGGTAATTAAAAAATGTTTTAGAGAGTCGGTTTGTTCCACTTGTGGAGTGGTAATGTCTTGGACTTCACTGTGTTGAGGAGAGCCCTCAGGTGAGCTTGTAGGCAGGGGTTGAGAACCTTCCAGATGCTTTGGAGATAAACCCTACATTCTACGTGAATTACGTGGAGGAGCTATTGTGAACGAGTTACAAACTTACGAAGAAAATCTTATGGTCGACTTGGGTAAACAAACAACATGCGCTAGTAAACAAAATCTAGGAAACAATACCAAGCAAACAAGACCTTCTAATTCCGAAGTCACTAGTTGGTGATGAAATCCAATGTCACAACAACAAGATGAGAAGGGGCTGGGCTAGGGTGGAAAAGTTATGTTGACAACCTGCTTAACAGACTTACACCTTGGTGCAAGCTCCCACACATAATCATGGGTATACCCTCCAAGGAGCCCAAGTGAGTTTGGACAACGTCGATTCCAAGTACCGTGAAGACTTGCCCTTCATAGTCACCTTGTGTAAGACTCTAAGAAGACAGGACACTAAGGTTACCACCGACAACAATAAAGCCTGGGGGGACAGTCGACAGTTCGATCCACATGCAAGGGCAGGGTATCTAGCCTAAAATCAACTCAAGAGGCTTCCACTCATCATTGTGGGTATAACTCCAAGTGACCCCTGTAATACGTCCAATCTCTACGCCGATATCAACAAAGTAGGGTGAGTAACTTTGTCAATATCAATGCTACCTCGTGTTTGACCCTTGTGTGAGAAGGGCTTCCTAGGACAAAATGTTGTAAATGGAATTTGACACAAGATGCTATCGTTTGTTTTGTGCTTTGGAGAGTCTATCTCCTTGCCTATTCCAAAGTGCTAGCCTAGCTAAATGTTGGTGTAATAGAGCCCTAGAAAAGAGTTACTAGTTAAATTTAAAAATTGCGCAATGTTATTAAGGGCTGTTGTTACTCAAAGGAAATAGAGATGAAACTTATGTTGTGTGAGAATCTGACCCAACAATGCATAGATAGGAATGAAGTATATCAATTTGTGTTCGATGAATCCTATGTATGAGAGGGAAAGAGAAATGTTCCGGAACAATATTGAACTACTACACACAATTTTCTTCGAAATGCAATGTCAACAGATCACGCAATAATGTCAATTCTCTATTGGTTCTTTTTCAATAATTTCAACAATTGATTTTCAATATTTTCAAAGACGAAAATTCTTTTGAGAAAAAAAAATGTTTTTTACTTTTCAAAAAGGATCTGCACCATGATGGTGAAAGTGAGGAAAACCAGAGACTAATGAACAAGCAATAAAAAAAAACCCAAACCAATATTTCAATGGAAACAAAAATGACAAGCAGACCAAACTAGTCTTTTCAATTGCATGAGAAAAGTAATCTTTCAAATAATGAGAAAATGAGAAAGACAAAGAATCCCAACTTTCAAACTGATCAGTGGTTTTTAACCAAACAAGCACTCAGATTCCAAGATCAGAGAGTATATCTTTGCCAAGAAAAGTCAAGAGATGAGAGTCGAGAAAAAGATGGACAAGAAGAGCCTTTGATTTCTGAAGACTGATCGTGCACAAAATATGAAGACAAGAAAACATCAACCAATGGTCCAAGAAGTTCTTTTCAGACACCTATACTGATATGGGCAACTGAACATGCAAAAATCTTAAATCCAAAAATTTTACAACAGGGTTCGCAGGCTATCAGTGTTCCACAGTGCGAGAATGGATCATTCTCACGGGCTATCTTTGAGCAGAGTGCAAGAACCTCACACTAGACTTAAAAGCAAAGTGTGAACTCAAAGTATTCTCGCAGGCCACTGTGGGTTTCAGTGCGAGAATGCCTGAAACTAGGCAAATTTTTGGAAAAAGACAAAAAAAAATGACGGGACTTCTGGACCTAGAGGGTCTATCAAGGTGTCCTGAAGACTCAGAGATTGATAGAAATTGAGAAAGGTAAGGAAAGAGCGAATGGCCAAGGGAAAACATCAAAAACCACAAAAATATGGGTTGCATCCCCAGTCGAGTCGCCAATTTTGTTATCGGACTAATCGGTAGGTGTGGACACTAACAAATCTCCCTAGATCCACCTAGATCTAGAACAAAACAAGACAGGACATGACTCTTTCCCTAAGTTATGACCATTGAATTAGCTAGTAAAGAGGAACAAGTGACATACCTTTGTATCGCATCCTAGGGTCTATGTTGCTCCTGCTTCGCTCTGGTTCTCTCGTGAGGTCAAGACCAAGACAACACAAACCAACCAAAGTGAAGATAGCAAAATATATTCAATCGTCAACTTATGTGTATGATCAAGGAATTACACAATAAAGTAAGAATGACTTTATGGGAAAAGGACATGCCGTTGTATCATATTAATCGAAAGTAGAAGATACAACCTGATTGCCTTGATGTCACAAGCTTCCTTTCGGTGACTCTTGGTTCCAACACACACACTTTCTCAATCCTTGCATAAAGAAGATCCAACTCCTCTTGATAGACTTGCTAGAGTCTCCAAGCTCCTGTTCAAGTTAGGTCCTTCACACAATTCCTTCACCAATTCTCCAATTAATCTTGCTTAACCTTTTCCATGAGAATCCCATCAATATATAGGAGAGGATGAGATGGTTACTTGGATGAGAATGACCCCACCAAATCAGGGAAACCGGTAAAATGATAACCATTCAAATGCCAACCCATTCTCTAGAAGATTCCCTTCTAGAGTGATTGAGACTTCATATTTTTCCAAGCTTGAGAACAAGTTCACACCCTAGATATATAGCACAGTGTGAGAAGTTCGTACCCTCGCTGAAGGTAGCCTGCGAGAATGGGTCATTCTCACACCCTAGGCTATAAGCAACTTGCGAACTCTCTTCAAACATATGTTTTCTGGAAAGAGATGAATGCCACTTTTCTCAGGAGAAAGTTCTTGCTAGGATCCTGAGTACACCATCAAGATGACCAAAATCATGGGTAACACCATCTTTGATGGGTATCTTCGATTACCCTCCCCCTCAAGGCGATGTCAAGTTCATATCAGACCACCATAAGGTTGAGATTTTCCAAGTTTCGTCGTTTCACATGACTTACCTCAATGATCCATGGATACTTCCTTCCCTATTGGCCACAATGGAAGGGACAAGGAACCTTGGCATGTCCATGCCCTTGTCTGTAGCTGAAGTAACATACTCTTTAGTCTAGCAAACTTTAGTCGACATAGATCCAACTCCTGCACAAGAGTTAGATCCGATTCTAGAGCCTATTTGGGCTCAAGGCTCTCTCGCTGATACCAATTCGTTAGACTTAGTATTACCCTCCGATGAAGAAATAATTGAAGAAATGACTAGTCCAGACAAAGCCTGGGACGATCTCCATCACAGATCATAATTCCTCCCAGAGTTAAGTAGAATCAAAGCAGGAGAATTCACCTTGACTATGACTGGAGATAGGTCTTGTCCTATTAATCCCTTAGCTACACATGAGGTTTATCCTGAGGGTAATATGGAAACTATCATTGAAACTATACTAATTAATAGCTCCAGAAACCCTGGCATCGTGGAGAATATTTTTGTCGGAGTTGACTCTTCCACTGAAAAGATTCAAATCTACACAGATCTATTGAAATAATTCTGCGACATTTTTGCCTAGTCTTACAAGGAATTGCCAGGTATCAATCCAAAAATAGTCGAACATGAAATCACAACTTATCCGGATGCCAAGCTTGTTCGGTAGAATCTTCGTCCAGTAAATCCCAGGAAAGTAGCATCCATTAAGGTTGAAGTCGAGAAACTGCTAAAATCCATTTTTATCTATCCTATCCATTTGACCCAATGGGTGTCAAATCCTATGTCGTCCAATAAGAAACAAGGCATGATTTGCATATGTATGGACTTCCGTGATTTGAACAAGGCCTGTCCAAAAGATAATTTTCCCACACCATTCATCAACCAGATAATTGATGAATGTGCAGGTTGCGAGGCCTTTTCTTTCATGGATGGTTTTTTGGGATATAATAAGATACAAATCAAACCTGAAGACCAACACAAAAATGCATTCATTTTTCCATAGTGTACATTTGCCTATCATAAAATACCTTTTGGTCTAAAAAATGTTGGAGCTACCTTCCAGCGGGACATGTCTTTTTCTTTCCATGATATCAAGCATATAGTCGAGGCCTATTTAGATGATTTAGCATCTCGATCTCACAAGAGAATGGATCATCCCACACACCTCCGACTTATCTTTGAGCGATGTCTCTAGTTCCAGATTCACTTGAATCCAAACAAATGCAGCTTTTGCGTAACATCACGATGTTTGTTAGGTTTCATTGTGTCAACAACAGGGATCATGGTCAATCCTATGAAGGTTGAGGCAATAGTTCAGTTGCCTCCCCCTTGCACAATCCTTCAACTTCAAAGTCTTCAGGGCAAGGCAAACTTTTTGAGGCATTTCATCGAAAACTATGCCGAGATTACAAAGGGATTTATGCGCTTGCTGAAGAAGGATGTTCCATTTCATTAAGATGATGCAACTCAACGTTCTTTCGATGCGTTGAAACATTCCCTTACAATTTCCCCTCTGCTTCGGCCACCCAATTATAACAAAGACTTCCTATTATACTTGGCTGTGGAAGAGTCAACCATCAGCATGGTCGTAGTTCAGGAGGATGGTTTACTTTCATAATATGTGATTTATTACCTGAGCTGAGGCATGGTTGGACCGGAACTAAATTATTCTCATATTGAAAAACTTGTGTTGGCAGCAGTCCATGCTGTCCAATGATTCCATCATTATGTTTTTTTTTCGCAAGACCATCGTCATTGCCATTGAGAATCCTTTTCAATACATGTTTCCATGATGGGTCATCAGTGGAAAGTTTAGTATATGGATAGTTTTCCTTCAGGAATTTGACTAAGATTTCGTTTCAGTGAAATCTAAAAAGTCACTTGTCTTCACAAAACTCATCTTGGAACTTCCGATCGAGTCAAGTGATGTTATGCTCGAAGAGTCACCTATCAGAGAATATATGTTTTTGATCGCATATTCGGATCCCTGTTACGGAGATATAATTGTCTATCTCCAAACTTTGAAGTGCCCCACCTCTGCTTCTCGGGATGACCATCAACATATATGCCATCATGCTAAGAATTATCTCATACTTGATGATATGTTGTATCGAAGAGTTGTAGACTGCATCCTGTGTCGATGCCTCACTCACAAATAAGTAGTTATCATGCTTAACGATTGCCATACCAGAGCATGTGGCGGTCATTTGTCTATGTTGGCAACAAACCAAAATATTTTATGAGTAGGTTACTTCTGGTTGACATTAATGAAAGATTGTATCAAATCAGTCAAGAAGTGCCACCCATGTCAGATCTTCTCTCGGAAGATGAGGGCACATCCCACTCCCATGTTTCCTGTCATCACAATTGGTCCCTTCACCAAGTGGGGGATTGATTACACTACATGAAACCCTCCTTCATCAAGGGGGAACCGTTATATCATTGTATCCATAGACTACTTCACAAAGTAGGTTGAAGCTATGCCAACATTTAAAGATGATGGGGAGACTGCAGATCTCCTTTTATTTAACCAGATAATAGCAAGGTTTGGCATCCTGAGCAAGATTGTCATTGACCATGGCAGTCACTTTCAGAACCAAATGATGACTAAATTAACATCAAATCTTGGGTTGTGGCAAGAACATTCGTCACCCTACTACCCCCAAGAAAATGGTCAGGTGGAAGATGTAAATAAATCTCTTAATACCATCCTACAACAAATGATCAATTCAGCCAGGTCAAATTGGCATTTGATGTTATACTCGACATTATGGGCTTACCAAACGTTTGCTAAGACTACAACCGATTTCTCACCTTTTCAACTCGTTTACGGGATGGAAGCAGTCTTGCCTATAAAATGTCAGATCCCGTCCCTAAAATTGGCAGTACAGTTATTGCCAGACACTTCTCCACTTGAAGAACAGTTATTATACCTTGATCAGTTCAATGAGTAGTATTGTGATGTGGCCCTAGCCATTGAGGCTCACAAACAAAAAGTCAAGTGTCAGTATAATCGATCTATTTGTCCTTGGATTTTCTCTGAAGGAGACCTTGTCCTGGTCTATGAACAAGATAAGGACCCCCTGGGTGCAGGAAAATTCAAACCCATATGGTTCAGACCTTTCATCATAAAAGAGGTTCTAAAAAAGGGTTCTTATCGTCTGGTTGACTTTAAGGGAAATGCTTTGGTGGAGCCTAGAAAAGGGCTCTACCTCAAGAATTATTACTCATAGGTAGGTCACCTTGGGTAACTCTTTGTAACATATGTATAGTCTTTGTACTATTACTTTCTGGTTTCTTTTAGTATTATGGACATGTCATTTTTTATGTTATCTTTTGTCACTGTGGCAGATGTCAAGTGAATCAGAGGTGTTCATTGGGTATGCAGACTGTGCTAGCTGGTACACTCGGAGGCTTGCCTCCGCAACTTGGGTAATTTTTACACCTTGAGGCCAGTTATTATCTTCCGGAGGTATATGCTTAGGCGACGCCACAAACAATGTCGTTGAGTACAATGCAGTTATTGAGTTGCTTCATGACACCATGTCATTTGGTATCTCTCATCTACAGGTCTATTTAGACGCTCAACTGGTTGTGTCTTAGTTAAATAGAGTCTACTATGTTCATGATCCGACTTTACACCGACGATTCCTTAGGGTATGTCTCTTAGAATGAAGCTTTGAGTATATTACATATTTTCATGTTCCTAGGAGATTAAACCAAGTTACATATACTCTAGCTAATCAAATTTTAGATTGGCATTTCGCACACATATAAAAAGACATACACATAAACATGTAAATACATTTTTAAAGGAAAATATGATCCATAAGACACAAAAAGACATAAAAATCCATATATAATATCATAATCATCAGAGTACATAGGTGGATGCAAGCGCCTCAAAAAATATGACTAGTAATGAGTCATGGGGCTTATGCCCTCAAAAAATATATACAGGTGGAGCTATCAAAGTCTAGACTAACTAAGTTCAAGTCCTATGGGACCTGTAGTAATAATAAATAGCATTTTCCAAACACCAAAACAATCGGACCCACATCCATGGTGCTCCTAGTACATGAGGTTGCATGGATGGTGGTAGATCCTCAATCTCTACCATAGGGATGGTTTGAGTGAGTGAGGTAAAATTTCACTCAACTCATCTCAAAACCCTCTCAGCCTCACCGACTAGAAACTCTCATGCTGCCGCTAGTCCCCCTGTGGCAGCAGGTGCGAACCCTGGCCGAGGATGACGCCTGTTCCTCACATAATCCACAGGTCATGAGGGTCCCACATCTGCACACAATAGACACTCATCTGTCAAATACTCTGGTATAAAAAAATGATATATAAAAAAACAACATAGAAATTATATATGTTTCAAGAAAAAAAAATGATGCAAACTTACCCATCTCGCCTCACTCCTCGCCTGGAGGTACAGGAATCTCAGGATCTTTCGAGAAATCAATCCCAGCATAAGGATAATCCTCTATGGCTAGGATCTGGCATGACAACCAAGAAAAGAAATCATCATCAAAGGACTCATTGGTCCTTCTACCACCTTGTCATGGTAGAAACACTGCCCATCTGCAAACCACAGGAAGAGAGGCCTGATGTCCTCGTACCACCACTTGAGGACTGAAACTAGGAACTCTTTCAAAGAAGAAAGAGCATAGAATCATCCCAAACCCAAAGTTCCTCTGCGTCCACAACCAACAATCTATCAACTGCCTCTTCATACAATCCGACAGTGTAGTGGTCCAGTCAAATATATGTGCATTTAAGCACTGGACTGCACATTTCATCTGTGCACAGGACGCCTGATGTAGAGCCGCAGAACCAGTCATCTGACCAATAAGCAACACAATCTCCCATAGTGATAAATCGATGGTCCTGCTTATTGGCACCTGGGAGCTCGATCAGTCTGTACCAACCTCACAATAAAGTCCTATCAATTCTGATATATTATGAGGCCTAGAAGGAAATGTCCAGAAATTGATTGGTTCCCCTCTCCTAGAGAGGCCAGTCAAAAAGTATATATCCTCTGTAGTGGGCACCAATGACTGCCACTCTAACATAAAAGCTTCTGGATCAAGGTGCCAGTATTCAATGAAGGCATTTAGTAGCCTAGTTTGTGCTCTCATGAAAGGACATAGGAAACACTTGAGCAAGCCACATTGCATTAACACCGCCATAGCATTAGGGTCTTCCCCAACTAGTGCGCTAATATCTTTTTGCTCTCGTTCTCTCCATTGCACATACATCTTGCACATGAGAAAATTTTCAGAGGGTTAGGCCTTGCTTTTTAGACCTTTTTGCACTCATGGGAGGGTCCACGTAGGTTGTTGTGATGACAGTTGTGTGTACACATGCTCTGACATCAGACAGAGAGGGTGTACATGTGGGTTTTCCTAGGACAGCCCGCATGGACCTAGGGCCAACCTTTTAAAGGTCGATGCCCCCCCCAAGAAACCAAATTAAATGCATAAATAAAGAATTAAAAGAAAAAGGAGGTAGTTTATACTTACTTGGTCCATACGGATGGTCGTTTCGTCCACTGTAGCTCCTAGAATCACCACTTTTATCAAAGGGGGATTTTTTCTCTAGAGTCAATTTCCAAATCAACAATGGTGATAATGAGCTACCAACTTCTATTTATAGACTTTTTGGCCCTTTTTTGTCACTTTTTTGGCCCCCCTTATCATTTTCTCTAAATTGAAAACCATTTAGAAGTGATTCAGGAGTTTCTATGGAAAGTTACATTTAGGTATCAGGACATTTTTTGGAGTTTTGGGTCACTTTTGACGGTCCGTGGGGAAAAATATCAGATAGCCAACTTGAGCATATAAGTTAGGTTTCCACCCCGACTTTTTGTCTTTATCCGTTTTCCATAGGATCTATCCCACCAGGTTGCAACATGGAACCATCATTGTTGCTTTAGAAATGTCATGATTTGGTGGTAGAGCTTACCAGAACATCGATGCCCTAGGTAGATCCCAGTTGCATTATGGTGTCCATGCTATCACTAATGAGTGTAGACTCGAGAGTTCTTTTAGTTTTTCCTGATTACGAGTCTTGAGCCTCATTTGCATGACTCTTGATCACTCTTGACCTCACCCATGGGACTCCCAAAACATAACGGGTCTTCTTTTAAGCCCTTTTCAGACCCTCTAAACATGAAAAGATTGTCGATCGATCTTGTGGAATTTCATGCTCGTTAAATTGAAATTTGAAGTCATGTCTATCCGACAGTAGTTTACCCATTTTTTGGTCTGGACGGTCAGCTGTACAAACAAAGGTATACTCTAAGGAACTTCAGTTCTCTAGAAGAGTACTCTCAGGTATAATTTTAACCCTTTTTTGGGCCTGAGGGACTAAATTTACAAAAATGGAACCCCCACGGAGTCCATAGTTAAGCTCTTTTCAGACTCCCTAAAATTGAAAAGATCACCAAGTGACCTTATTCTTTCACACTCTTTAAAATGGTCTAGAAGAACATTCATGACGGAGTCCATAGTTAATCTTTTTTCAGACTCCTTAAAAATGAAAAACTTGTTGAGTGATCTTGTCTTTATCAAACTTGTTAAAATGGTTTTGAATAGATGTCTTGTCCATGCTAGTTTACCCCTCTTTCGAACCGACTAGACTACCTTTGAAAAAGGTACCCAATCGGAGTCTCCTTTTCTGTTGTTTCAAACTCTCTAAATATGAAAAAATCACTGAGCTTACCTTCTCTGGGCTCGTAAAACTTACATCGAAGGACATTACCATTGTGTGTCTTATTAATCGCATTTTCATACCTGTGTCTCTGGTCTAATGTCGGCTCCATTTTGCTCTCAACTAAGCCATCTGAAGCATGCCGTATACACAAGCCCTGTAGCACTTTGCCTTTGCGCCCTAACACCTTTGGCCCCAGGAGGGATTTTTCCTGAGTGTCCTTACTTTGAACATTAGTCTTGTCCTTTCACCTAGAACTTGTATTTTTGCAACACCCATCCCTCCTTTATAACGTAACATTCTTTTATTGTTTTTTCAAAATTATTGAAAAAGGAAAAAATATCAAATATACCCCAAAAAGAGGAAGGGAAAAGTATTTTCTTTGTATTGGCAGCATAATGAGTCACCCTTAGATAAAGCACATATGTCCGTTTCTTTTTCAAACCCTAGGATTTAATATGACCTTAGGAATCTGTTCCCGCTACATTGAGTCGTGTCCTCCTCCGTTTGGTTATTCTTCCAAACATATGGAGAGTTTGCGTTGCCTCCTGCCTCATAAACTTATGTTAATTCCATGTTGCCTGAGTCTCATCTTTTTCCGTGCCATTATCCAAGGGAATTTTTCTAAGCCTGATTAAGCTCGTCTACAGTTTGTCTCTTGCCCTCATGTCTGACCATCATCAAACTCCAATCAAGCCTTTGTTCAAAATCAATGAATCCTTCAGTATGATCATTAATATTCTCTATTCCATGATCGACGAGCCATCAAAGACCTTTGGGTAGTGAAATAGTACACTCATATTACACTCCTACTTGATTTTTGAAGATTTTGAAGTTGTTTCTTGACCTCTAAAGACCTCATCTCCAGCCATTAGGACTTATCATCTTCTAGAAGATGGATACTCTACATGTATATCTTTTTGATTTTGAGATGTAGCTCCACTATGTATTGCTCGCAACTACAATTTATATAGTTATATGACATGGATCTACAGTGTATTTGATTGGTAGCCATGATTTTATTTTATCCCGAGCATGGGTATGCCCGATTCGGTGAGAAAATTATTATTTTGTAGACGGTACCTCCCGATTTCTGGTCCCTGGGCCCACTTGTTCGTAACATCGGTGAATATTATTAATGTATTTTGGCCATCATATGCTCTTCTGAACTCACACATTAGGGGGCATCTTTTATAACCCTAATTTGCAACAAACATGCTTACCTAGCATCAATCCATCTCAGATTCCTTCTTTTCCAAAACACTGTTGAACAACTCTTCTTAAAAACCCCTTTTATAAAAATCCACATGCCCTACTCCATCACTGCACACATGTACATGCTATCTGACCCAAGACAACCCACATGTACCTACAAAAGCACAGAAAAAGGAAATTTGTTGACGGAACACATAGCTTTGGGTAAGTTAACTAAACATTTCGGCCATGCATGGATGGTCACTCGACCAAATACCTAGCTTCTTCTAGCCTATAAAAGAAGGGTTAGGGGTCCCATTTGAAGGAGGAGAATCATAGTAAAGAAACTATACCCGATTAAGCATTCCTTTCTTCCCAACCTTTAGCCATCCTTGTGCAAAGAGAAGTATAGAGAAAAGTAGTTGGAAGACAGTGGAAGAAGAGCCCAGGACTAGGATCAAGGAGCAATAGCCAACTTTATCATTGTAAAGTATCATTGTGAAGTTAATAAAAGAATTTGTTTTCCCATCCCTCCATATGAGATTGTCATTATTGGAATATTGATTGTATGATTTATTAAATCTCTAACCCGTTAGTTCATAGATCAAATGCATGTGGAGTTCTTTATTTGTATTTAGTGAATGCAGGTCAGCATTGGGAGGAGATTTACAGTCAAAGAACGACCAAATGTGAAAAGGAATCGACATCAAAAATGAAAAATAAGGTATGTCAACTTAATCTTTTGAGCCTTGTATTTACATATGAGTAATGGGGGTTTAGGCACGGGATGATGGTAAAAAGTAAGAATCATTAGGTCATTTCTTCATGCATGATAAAACCATTAGTGCTAGTCCATAGGAGGGATTTCCCACCCACAACACTCTAATAAACATACACAATGGTTCAAATGGTTACCCTTGGCAGAATGGTGGTATAACACTTCCTTTCATACTAAAACAAAAATGACACCATTTATGGCACTCTATGGATACCACCCTCCTTCCATCACTTCTTCTCTAAAATAAAAATCTAAGGTTCAAGTAGTGGAAGACAACATCAAGTATCAACAACAAGTTCTCCAAATCTTAAAGGAAAAGCTGACCATAGCACATAATTGCATGAAACAATAAGCAGATCAACATCGTAGTGAAAGAAGTTTTGAAGTAGGGGATTGGGTGTTTTTAAGACTACAACCATACAGACAGATGTCCCTCAAGCAAGCCAAGAAGGATAATAAATTATCACCAAAATACTATGGCCCTTCTAAGGTGTTTCAAAATATTGGTACTATGGCATACAAATTGGAGTTGCCTGTATCTTCACGAGTACACCCAGTTTTCCATGTTTCATGCTTAAAGAAGTTTATAGGCAACAAGATCCTACCTCAAACTATATTTCCAAAACTTGACAAGGAAGGAAAAATCATATTGGATCCTGAAGCCATCACTGACACAAGAATTCGCCAACTGAGGAATAGATCCATTTCAGAGTATCTTATTAAATGGAGGAAAATATCGGTTGAAGATTCCACTTGGGAAGATGAGTCTTTTATGCAAAAACTTCCAGAGTTACTCAAGCGTTGCAGACAAGACTTGTCTCAAGGGGAGGGACATTTTAAGCCCTAATATTGTCTCATTATCCCTTAATTGGGGCATATTACATTAGTAATGTTATTTTATTTATGTTAGATTTATTCCATTAGTTGTAATTATACCTCCTAGTCTCTTATATATACCAAGGAGACATTTTCATTTGGAATCATCTTGTACTTGAACATTTATGTGGGGTAAAAGGAGGTTTCCCCCTCGAAGTGGCTTATTATCTAAAATTCTCTCTTTTTCAAGGCATTGAGTACTTATTCTGAGGTTTTTCTATGTTATATTGATATTTGGTTCTTAACAAAAGTCCAATCAAGTCTTTGTCTAAAATAAATGAAGTTCTCTGCCTGGTCACTGAGATCCTATTTTTTGTTCCTGACGAGCTGTCGAAGACCTCTGGGTAGTGAATTCATACAATCAAATTACACTCCTACCCAAGTTTTGAAGATCTTGAAGTTGTTTCTCAAGCTCTGAAGGTCTCATCTTTAATCATCAGGCATCATTGGCTTCTTGAAGATGGATACTATACATGTATATCTTTGATTTTGAGATGTAGATCCACTTTGTATTGCTCGCAACTACACTTTATATAGTTATATGACCTGGATATGTAGTTTATTTGATTGGAAGAAATGATTTATTTCAACCCGAGCATGGGTATACCTACCTCAGAGAGACAATTGTTATTTTTGCAGATGGGGCCTCCCAAACTTTGGTCCTGGGCTCACTTGCTTCATACATTGGTGAATATTTTGTAATATATTTTGACCATCAGATGATCTTATGACCTCACACATTAGGGTGCATCTTTTATAACCCTAGATTGCACCATACATGCATACCTGGAATTTGGCCCTCTTACTTGCTATTTTTGCCAAGCCATCACTGAGCAGCTCTTATTAAAAACACTATTTTTGAAGATGTGTGTGACTTGCACCATTACTACCCATCGACACATGCTTGTTTCACCATTAAAACTCATGTACGTACTCTAGCTACACCATTACAACTTGTGTATACCCACAAAAGTTGCAAAAATTA
This sequence comes from Picea engelmannii, assembly GCA_009831015.1. NCBI lineage: Eukaryota > Viridiplantae > Streptophyta > Pinopsida > Pinales > Pinaceae > Picea > Picea engelmannii. The sequence continues at coordinate 266,408 of ML785212.1, read as the reverse complement.
ATAAGGTGCAAGGAAGTTGTTGAGATTACAGGCCATTTCATAGTTTCCCAACTAATCCACCGCCTATAGCCTGTCACCCAACCGAATAACCATCCTTTTGTCATATAAAATGATGTGTTTGGGTCTCATTCCAAATCCAAGCATAATAACAATGAAACTTTGCTCGTTTCACATCCCCTCCTTGCCCTAAGCATTTGCAGCCTTATTGAGAGAATTGCATCAACATTTCCCATTTTTCCCCTTTTCCTCCATCATAAGCCCATTCCATTTCCCAAAGAGAAGGTTGAGAGGAGAAAGGTATGTAGAGGTGCACTTGGAGCTTGGTGAAGAGGATCCCAGACCAAGTTCATGGAGCAGCAACTGACCTTGTTGTAAATAAACATTGTGATATCAATAAAAGAAATATTGTTCCTGTCCCGAAATATGATGTGTCAAATATCTACATTTGATTTATGTTTTATTCTAACATCTAACCCATGATTTATATATGCGATGCATGTTTGTAGTTTCAGGTTTATCTATTTGTGAATGGAGGTCAACCTTGGGAGGAGGCTTGCAGTCAATAGAGCTATCAAGTGCGAGAGGATAGACACCAGGCATGGAGTAAAAGGTATAAATACCTTATCTCTCTTACTTTGTCTTTCATGTATGAATCTAGGATATGTTCGGGGTAGTTAGAAAAGTAGGATACTTTTAGACAGTTGTGATATGCCTACATGTTGAACCCTAGTGTATTCCATAGGGGTATTTTCCCACTATAGCACTCTCGATCAAGTCCTCCTGCTTCAAAAAACACTTCAGGCTATTGTGGTCAGTCCTCACCACAAAGCGTCCACCCACCAAGTATTGTTGAAATTTGTCCAATGCATGCATAATGGAAAACATCTCCTTATGACATATGGAGTAGAGCCTTTATGGATCCCTCAACTTCATGCTCTCAAAAGCTATAGGATGGCAGTTTTGCATTAGTACTGCTCTTTTTCCTTCTATGGATGCATCACACTCCAATACAAATGGATGAGAGAAATATGGAAGTGAAAATATTGGGGAAGTGTTCATGACCGTCTTCATTTTGTCAAATGCTTCATTTACTTCCTTTGTCCATCTAAATGCTCCCTTTTTTATGAGGTCCATTAGTGGTGCTCCAATTTGTGAAAAACTTTCACAAATCATCTGTAATAGTTACATATCCCGAAGAATCCTCGCAACTTTGTGATTCACCTGGGGGTAGGCCAATCTATGATTATCTGGATATTTTCTTGATGCACCTTCACTCCCTTAACACCGATCACATGCCCCAAATAGAGTATGTCTGTCAATACAAATTCTCATTTTTCCTCCTTGGAAAAAAATGAATACTCCTCCATAATGGTGATAATCTCATCCACATGCCCCAAATGTTCCCTCCAAGTCTTACTTTAGATCAAAATATCATCAAATAACAATAATAGGAACCTTCTTAGTTGTTTGTTGAAGATATGGTTCATACATGATTGGAAGGTAGCTAATGCATTAGTCAATCCAAAGGGCATGACTACAAACTCATAATGGCCATAGTGACATCTTAATGTTGTTTTCTGGATGGACATCCTCCTCTCTCACACCGATCTGGTGGTACCTTGATCGAAGGTCAATCTTCGAAAAATATACCACCCCATGTAGCTCATATATTAGTTCGCCAATCCTCGGTATCATATACCTATTCTTAATAGTCTTATTTTTAAGATCCATATAATCAATGCACATTCTCCATGTTCCATCCTTATTTTTCACGAATACTACTGAGAAAGTAAATGGATTAGAGCTAGGTCGGATGTATCCCATTTCCAATAGCTCTTGTTGTTGGCATATTCGACAGGAAGAGTGTGCTTGTCATTGATGGCAAGAAAAACAACGACAATGGAAAATAGACATCAAAGCTCTGAAGGGAAAATGTTGTACAAAAGAGAATGAAGATCAAAGGTCAGAAGGAAGAGTGCATTGAAGAAGTGTCGTTGGGATCGATGGAAATTTTTAGAAGTCGACCAATGCACACGAAAAGGTGAGAAGCCTCGATAGTCGTCTAATCATGAAATTGACGGTGTTGATCATCTCATATAACAGACATCAGTCATATGAGTGACCGTGGGCTCGAGGACCATTGGAGGGTTGCGACTGTTGGATTTGAAATCGCCAAACCAATGGTAGGGATAGATTGCAGAGATTGAAAGGTTAATTAAATATCACGCTAGTTCCAATCCTGTAATTAATCAAGACTGTCCGATCTTATAGCTTCTAAGATCGATGATTGTTGTTGAATCACCAACAACGCACAACTTCAAATTGCGGAGTTTGGGTGTCAAGTTAAATCACTTGCAAGTTGTGGTTCCACAATCATTGTCGACCGTTGATCTTCTTCGAGTGTCTTTAGGAACATTGGATCATTCTAAGTGGAAGGACAGAAAATATAAAAGGGCTGAGAATTTGATTATTCGAATTCTCATCAGCCATCAGATCATTCTAAATGAAAGGACAGGATAATCTAGAAGAGATGCATCATAGAAATATCAAGCCATCAATCTAAGATCCTGATCAATGAACAAGATTCACTTCAGATATAAAGATGCAAGGAGGTTACGCTTTGGAAAGATTGATATTTGAAATTCCTGAAATGTGAATTTTCGTCAGTCGTTGGATCATTCTAAGTGGAAGGACAGGATAAGCTAGAAGAGCTACATCATAGACAGATTGATCCATCGGTCTAGGATCATGATCGATGAAAAACATTCACTTCGGATATAAATATGCGAGGAGGCTACGCTTTGGAAATTTTTAGATTTGGAAAACACGAAGCCTGGAAATTCGAAATGAATAAGGACCATCGGATTTGGGTAACATATAATGGCCATTATATCAGGGAGATCTACGTCAGTAGACCATGTCAGCAAGGACACGTGGCATACCACGTCAGAAGATATACATCAACAGACCATGTCAGGAAAGACAAATGGAAAATTACATTAGAAGACCACATCAGAAAGTACACATGGCATAATCATATGATGACATGTGTCAAGAGGAAACTGGCCCGTTCCATGTCAACATGTGACATCAATAACTTATGTCACACTAGAAGAATTAATTCAAGAGTTTCACCACTAGAAAATGAAAAAATCTCCAAAGTCATGAATGTCGAAGTCATGAAGTGGACACGAGATGCTCGATCTGAAAGATCACTTCGGGAGAATTCTCATTCGTCAATCTACTCTAGTGGAAGGATAGCGTAAGTTGAAATTTCTAAAGCCCATAGACCCGAAGGACATCTGGACCATCGATCTGTAGGATGAAACATGTCAAAAAATTGTGTACTCTATATTGGAACTATCTGGGAAAGTTGAGAGTTGAGACTCTTGAACCCCGAATACCAAAAGGGATTGTGACTGTTGGATTCAAGAATATCACGTGTCAATATATTGTGAATTTCAGGTGGAAGCACTGCGAAGAAAGTGGAGTTTGAGAATCGAGACTCTCGAAGCCCAAAAGGAGAAATCGATCTCGTAAGTCAGTTTGGAGAGCCAAATGTCACTTGGTCATTAAGACTAAGGATCACGCATGGACGGAGGAAAGAATACGGGAAAGGATGATTGATCGAAGGAATCTGTTAGAGACTGCAAGATCGATGATCATGCTTGATTGCAGGGCCAGAACATGCTCGGGTCTTAATTTTTTGTAAGCGGACCACAATCAAAACCACAGTATCGCCAAAGGGATACATGGAGCTCTGTAGTGAATTGCGAAGAGAAAAGTGGGTTTCCCTCAAACCGCCTATGGATGCGCCCGCAATTGCGTGGTCACATGAAGCTCATCACCCAAGGTCATATCGAAGAAAAAAGGGAGCTAGTGCTTGCTATACAAAGAACATGAATCTCCTTTTGGATAAGTGTATGATCACAACTAGTGGTCATGTGAAAGGAAGCGACTTAACCAGAAAAGCTAGCGCCCACTATGAAGTTTTCTCGGGAAGGGATGAGCGCGCGAAGGTTCTCTCTGTAACTTCCAGAACAAAGTGATTGTATCTATGAGAGAATTCAAAGTGCCTCAGTGTTACACATTATTTTTGTCACCCTTGTGACCATTAATGATGTAAACCTATGCTTTGTCTTTAGAAGGATTAGTGGCTTGAATTCCTGAAGAAAGAAGGGAGAAGAACTTTTCCTGAGAGAAGAAGTTGTATTTTCCTTTGTAAAAACCCTATTAAAGAGGATTTTTGCAGGCTAATCTATACACAGGGTGTGGAAATTCATGATTTATGCCAGCTGTACTAAAGCTAGGTTGTGGAGTTTCCATATGTTGCAGTATATCTAGGGTGTGCAAATTCCTGTACGTGGGAAAAACAAGCATCTTCTTGATGCTTCTAGAAGGAGAAGATTCTATGGTGAGGTGGCCTATGAATGGTTTTGATCTTACTTGATTTCATGATTTAGTGGGATCATCCTAACCCACTCACCTTATCCTCTTCAGCTTATATAAGGAGAGGAGCTCTCATGGAGAAGGTTAGATTGGCTTGTTATTGAGTTTGGTAGCTTGGCGTTTTTCGAGCTTGTATGTTGGCTTTGAGATTTGCTTTGTCAAGATAGATTATGAGTAGCTATCAGATCTATAGTCTTAGAATCCGTGAAAGCAAGAAACTATTGGAAGGAGCCTGACAACATCAAGGCATTTGGTTGTATCTTTCTTCCACATTATATAATACAGTGGCATGTTTCTTCCTCATAAAATCATTCTCATTTTATTACATGACTCTTTGATCACATGTATAAGCTTTCATTGAAGTATACTATTGTTTATTTCACTTTGGTTGGTTTGGGTTATTGCAGATCCAATATCAAAAGAGCACCGGAGTAGAGTGAGGGCAACAAAGATATAAGGAAGGGATATTCATAGGTATGTCACTCATCCCTTATTTGATAGTAAATTCTATTATTAGAGCTTAGAGAAAGCGCCATGTACTATCTTGTTTTCTTCTAGATCTAGGTGGATCTAGGCAGATTGATTTGTGTCCACACTTAACAATTATCCCAATAACAAAATTGGACATTATTTTAGTCACCCTTATGACCGTTAATGATGTAAACATATCCTTTGTCTTTAGAAGGATCAATGGCCTGAATTCTTGAAGAAAGAAGGGAGAAGAACTTTTACTAAGAGAAGAAGTTGTGTTTTCCTTTGTAAAAACACTATTAAAGAGGATTTTCGCAGGCTGCTCTATGCATAGGGTGTGGAAATGCTTGATTTCCACAGGTTGTACTAAAGCTAGGTTGCGGAGTTTCCGCAGGTTGAACTATAGATAGGGTGCAGGAAAAATGAGCATCTTCTCGATGCTTCTAGAAGGAGTAGCTTCTATGATGAGGTGGCTTCCGAACGGTTTGGATCTTACTCACTTTCATGATTTAGTGGGATCATACTAACCTCCTCACCTTATCCTCTTCATCTTATAAAAGGAGAGGAGCTCTCATGGAGAAGGTTAGATTGTCTTGTTATTGAGTTTGGTAGCTTGGATTTTTTTCATCTTGTTTGTTGGCTTTGAGCTTTGCTTTGTCAAGATTCATGAATTAGAAGTGTGTGGGAAGTAAGGAACTATTGGATGGAACCTGACAACATCAAAGAATTTGGTTGTATCTTTCTTCCACATTATATAATAGAGTGGCATGTTTCTTCCTCATAAAATCATTCTCATTTTATTACATGACTCCTTGATCACATGTATAAGCTTTCATTGAAGTATGTTATTCTTGCTTTCACTTTGGTTGGTTTGTGTTATGCATATCCAATATGAAAAGAGCACCAGAGTGGAATGAGGACAACAAATATATAAGGAAGTGATATTCAAAGGTATGTCATTCATCCCTTGTTTGATAGTAAATTCGATGATTAGAGATTAGAGAAAGCGCCATGTCCTGTCTTGTTTTGTTCTAGATCTAGGTGGATCTAGGGGGATTGATTTACTTGGGTTCTTTTTTCTAAATCTGTGGGGGATCCACCCAACCTCTCTGGATCTGAAATTTCTTTTAGACTATTTCCCCTTTTTCCAATTTCCCTTTGTTTACAGGCATTTTTGCACTGTATCCCATATGCAGCCTGCAAAAACCTTAGATCGCTGCACCTTGATTATTTAGACCAGTGTGGGATATCCACACCCTACCCATATCTATCCTACATAAACCTCAAATCGATGCACTGTACCTTACTGTTGGGTTGTGACATCTCCTGTAGAATTTTTTGGATTAAGTCTTTTTGTCTTTTGTCACCTAGTTTTGCTTTGATCACCTGGGATGAACTTTTGGAGCTTATATTTGACTGTTTACAGTCTTATTGACAGTTTTTTTTAGCTGCTTTTATCCATATTTGATTTCTTTTCTTTTGAAAGATTTGGTCTCTTGTTTTGAGTGTCATTCAGTTACAAAGCCTTGTTTTTCTTCAGAATTGTTTAGTGAAAAGAACACTTCTTTTTTCTGAATAACTCGTGTTAAAAGTTAAACTTTTTTTGGGTTGTTTTTGTTTTGAAGTGATTTGCTACAAAAATATTATTTCTTTCTTTGCATTAGATCGGGGGCATCCTTGCATTTGAAGTAGTGAAATTGCATGGTTTTTGGTCTTAAATTCTTGAGGATATTGATATTGATGAGTTTAATATATTTTGGGACATTGTGGATTTGGGAATTAAAATGTTTTCTCCTTCTCGTAACATAGTTTTCATCGAAATTAATAGATTGCATCTTCATCTCTTTGCATAAATTTCGAGTCGGTCAAAACACCATATTGTCCACACCATTTTTCTTTTGAGTAACAAGAGCCTTAAAAATAAAGAACTTATAAAAATTGATAGACATTTTTATATTTTCTGGTAGCAAACGTACATTAGATTAGTTGTATGGATTTGGAATAGGTGTGAGAGATAAATTTCCAAATCTGCAAACAAACATAGAATCTTGAGTTAGGTAGCGATAAATCCACTTATTACATTTTTTCCTAGGAAGCCCTTCTCACACAAGGGTCAAACCTGAGTTCGCATTTAGACTGGCAGAGTTACTCACCCTGCTTTGTTGGTCTTGGTGCAGAGATTGCGCATATTATGGGGGTCTCTTGAAAGGTATACCCACAATGATGAGTGGAAGCCTTTTAAGTTGATTTCAGGCTAGATACCTTGCCTTTGGACGTGGATCAGACTATCGATTGTTTCCCCGGGCATCATTGTAGTAATTGGTAACCTTAGTGGCCTATCTCTTTAGGGTCTTTACAAGAGGTGACTGTGGAGGGGCAAGTCTTCACGATACCTGGAATCGACGTTGGCTAAACTCACTCGAGATCCTTAGAGGGTGTACCCATGATTATGTCTGTGAGCTTGAACTAGGGTGTAAGTCTGTTAAGTAGGTTGTCAACGTAACTTCTCCACCCACTCTATCTCAACCCCTTCTTACTTTGTTCCCACGACGTTGGATTTCATCACCAACTAGTGTGTTCATTGTAAGAAGGTTTGTTTGCTTGTTTGCTTACTATATTTTTAGTGTGTGCTATTTGTTTTCCCTAGCATACTTTAGGTTGGATATTTGTTTAATGGTGTCAGTTCCTAGAACGACCAATGAAAGAACCCCTGCCCCAAGTGAAACTTTTGTTTTTCCTTCTTACAAAAACATTGGTCCTCCCCACACTACTACTTTGAGCCTTCGAGGTCTCATAATTGGATTACTAATATGGTTGTTTTCCACTCAGGTAATCTCGAATGCAACTAGTTCTTCAGTTGTAAGCACTTTCCCCCAAGAACATAAACCTCATGTTGATCCTTCGCCTTCTTCACCTTCTTCACTTGCAAGGTGTTCTTCCATTTCATCTTCTTTGCTGAGTGAAAGCTCTGAAGCTAGTAACCCGGTGGATAGGAAGAAGAAGAAAAATAAACAAGGATCCAAACTTCCAACCACTTTCGAACATGTTGGAAAGAAACCAGTTACTGTTAATCATTCTTGGAGTGTTGATGATGCCAATATCACCCAAACGCCTCGTAAGCCCAAGTACCCTTGTAGGATTTGTAAGGGTAGCCATCTTCTTAAAGATTTCCCTAGTCTATCCAAGGTTATAGAAGCATGGTCTACACATCCTCGCCAACCCATATCGTCAGCCTCTGAACAACATGTTGATGACCTCCTGTCAACTAGTCACGATATAGTTGGGAAGAAAATAAGTAGAGTCAAGTTCCCATGTATGTTATGCAAAGGGATTCATCTAAATCACCTTTTCCCTTGTATGGACAAAGCCTCAAAATTACTATAAGACCTAATGGTTTCCCAACCTCAATCTCCAGCTGCTTATCGCAAGATTACTCTCGACCCACCTGTGATTTATGGAATGATCAATGTGGTCCCTTCATCTATCAGTCTGGTTGATCATGTAGTCAATATGGTCACGTCCTTGGTTGAACCATTTGACAAAGTAGTCGATCTGATCCCATCCTCAATCGATCCCACTCTCCCATTAGAGAGTGAAACCCAAGCGGTCAATCCCTTTCCACTTGTTGACCCCATTCTCCCTTTGGATAATGAAAGTCAAGTAGTTGATTTGATGTCATTATTAGTCGATCTTACTCTCCTGCTAGAGAGTAAATCTGATACTACCCATGTTTTTCTTGTTGATACAAAATCTACTGTGCCAGGGGGAATTCCTCCTTCTCCTGTGGAACCTCCTCCAAGTAGTGAGGCCATCCTTTTTAATTGGGGTGTGCTGACTGGAACTCGTCTTCCCTCTCACATTCCTTTCTAGAGTATAGTATAGGTTTGTGGTCAGTAAGTTCCTCATACGTTGATAGATGAAGGTGTGTCCGTTATTATTTTTCCTCTATTGCCTGGAAATCTTTGGGTTGTCCTTAGCTTGCACCGGTTATGCAAAATTTGTTATCTTTTAACAGAAGAACCAGTCAACCTTTAGGGACCCTTCCTCAGTTTCCTGCAACTTTGGGTGGGAAAACTGTCTTTATTGACATTATGGTAGTTCAAGACCCCTTGGATTTCTCTTTACTCCTTGGGCGGGATTATGTCTATGCTATGAAAGCTATTGTGTCCACTCTTTTTCATGTGATATACTTCCCTCACGATGGAAGAATTGTGACTATAGATCAACTTTCACTCATTGGTCCTATCTGGATTACCTCCTTAAATGGTTATTATATGCATATGGTATCACCCCTTCCACAGGTCAATTATGTGGCACTGTCTCCCATGCCTTCAGCTACTGATGAAGATGAGCCTCTCGTTGTAAGATCAATCTCTTATGACTTAGATCTAGTAGTTGACATGATGATATCTTTGGTAGGGCTATTGGAGCTTGACCTCCTTACCCCTATCCCGGCCCTCAACATGTGTTCCTTCCAGAGTGTGTTTATTTCATCAAGTGAAGATCTCTTGGAGGCCATGATCGAGTTTTGTCCCTTGACATGGTGTCCTTCTAGAGCTTTGTCCTCTTGGAATTTGTGATCAAGAAACCATCCTTGAGAATGATTTTCTAATTTCAAGCTCGTTAAAAAATGAAAAAAAGGTTATGAGCATAGTTCCCATTTCTGTATCAAGCTCGTTAAAAAATGAAACAGAGGTATGGGGATTGAACCTGGATTCTCGAGCATAGTTTTTCTTCTTTGTGGCAAGCTCGTTAAAAAATGAAATATTTTATTCCCCCTCTCTGTTTGAGTCAAGTCCTTCGTCTAGTATTTGAAGCTTCATTTCATCTCCCTGTTTCGTTGGACGAAATGAAGCTTGGGGGGCAATTTTGATTCAGCCTCTGGACTTCATGCTGAAGTTAAGTCAGTAGCTTCTTAAGATGGGGGCTAAGTACCAACCATCTCTGGAGTATGTGTTGGGAAGTCACAAGCATATTTTTTAGTTTGGTTCAAGCTTGTGTAAAAATGAAACCACCTACCTCAAGCATAGTTTCCTCTGGTTCGAGCTTGTGTAAAAATGAAACTAGGACGAAGCATAGTTTTGTTTAGTTTTAAGCTTGTGTAAAAACAAAATCTATCCCAAGCATAGTTTTGTTTTGTTTTAAAGATTGTGAAAAAATGAAAACAATCCCGAGATTAGACTTCATTCTTTCTCGTGTGTGTATATCAATGAGAATGTAACCGAGTATACTTTTTTCACTTTTTCAGACTCGTAAAGGTTATATGAAAAAGGAACCCCCTGGAGTTCCCTTTAAGCTCTTTTCAGACTCTCTAAACATGAAAATATTGTCGAGCGTACTTGTTCTTTTAACGCTCGTAAAAGCATTTGAAGAAAACATCTATTGAGCGGTAGTTTATCTCTTTTTCTGTCTCTTCAGACTAACTTATGAAAAAGGAACTGAGAGATTTCTCTTTAAGTTGTTTTTAGACTCTCTAAACATGAAAAACCCCAGAGTTTTCTTTCCTTGGACTCATTAAACAAACATCGAAATACCCATATGTGACCGAACCACTCCTTCTTAGGGTTCATTAAAAATACTTTGAGGGACTCGTCTGAAGGATGAGATTACATTTACAAGAATTTGTTATCCTCCTCAAGCTTGTGTAAAAATAAAGAGGTACTCACCATAAATGGTGGGGAAAAAATTGGGAAAGAAATGTATCTAAACCTGTATTCTATGGAAGAGTCACTTTTGAACATGATGCCCTTTCACTCGCTTTGTGTCTAGGTTGGAAAATCCACTTGTCTCTTGATCATACCCCTTTACAAGATTACAATCTAGTGTGTGATCCATGTTGTTGAGTCAGTTTTTCCAAGATAGTTGTCATGTCATCAATATGTTCAAAGGAAAATTCAACCTGGAAATCCTTCTATTGCATCGGCCATTTCTGCAGTACTTAAGCCTTCTATTGTGTTGGCCATCCCTGAGTCAGTCCTGAATCACTTGTTACTCTGATCTACCTCAAATCTTGTTACCTGTTTCATGTCATTGATGGGGGATACGTTAAGGCCCTCTTGTGATGAGTCTTTTCATGTCGACCTCAACTCATTATCCAGGAATTAGACTTAGAAACTAATTGGTACCTTGGAACTTGCATGCCTCAATGGCAGGTTTTCTTGCTTTCGACAGTGGGTTTTCATTATTGACCCTTGATTGAGAGATTCCATCGAGCGTTGAACTTTATCTCATTAATTCACACCCATTGGATTGTACTAGTGTACCTTGGGATTAATTGACATTAATTGTGATTTCACTCGCACTTGTTAACGGTATCCATTAATGATCGGTAATCAAGTGGTTTCTACCATGTTCGACTTCAACACATGTATTCACATGGTTAGATTCGTACTATAGAGTGGTGGAGATGAAGACCCTGGATCTTTTCTGACAGATTTAGGTTGTGTTGGAGTATATTCAGATTGTATTGTTGCATAAATCCACATAGTACATCTCGCAGCTATGTTCAAATTTTAGTATTTAACACATAGATCCATAGTGTATATTTGGTGGCTATGTTCAGATTTGAGTCATATTGGCATGGATCCATAGTGTATGTTTGGTGGCCATGACCTATATTACTTGACATGGATATTTGCATGTCATAATTTATGCTTTGAGTCATTTGTATTCTGAGTATCAGAATTCCTACCTCAATGATGATATATTATTGTACTGTATTTCCTTGTTTGTTGGTAGGTTTCCAACCGACTATTCCTTGTTCCCTATACACACTTGAAAAATTATTTCAGCTATCACTTTGTTCTAACTTCATACTTTGGGGGTCTCTCTTTTACACATTATTTTCCTCACCCTTATGACTATTAACGATGTAAACCTATCCTTTTTATTTAGAAGGATCTGTGGCCTGAATTCCTCAATAAAGAAGGGAGAAGAACTTTTCCTGAGAGAAGAAGTTGTATTATGATTTGTAAAAACCCTATTAAAGAGGATTTCCATAGGATTCTCTATACACAGGGTGTGGAAATGCCTAATTTCTGCAGGCTATACTAAATCTAGGTTGCGGAGTTTCCACAAGTTTCACTATAGATAGGGTGTGGAAATTCTTGTACGTGGGAAGAACGAGCATCTTCTCGATGCTTCTAGAAGGAGAAGCTTCTATGGCGAGGTGGCATTTCAACAATTTGGATCTTACTTGCTTTCATGATTTAGTGGGATCATCCTAACCTCCTCACATTATCCTCTTCAGCATATAAAAGGAGAGGAGATCTCATGGAGAAGGTTAGATTGGATTGTTATTGATTTTGGTAGCTTGGAGTTTTTGGAGCTTGTATGTTGGCTTTGAGATTTGATTTGTCAAGATAGATTGTGAGTAGCTATCAGATCTATAGTCTTAGAATCCATGAATTAGAAGTTTGTGAGAAGCAAGGATCTATTAGAAGGAACCTAACAACATCAACGCATCTACTTGTATCTTTCTTCCACATTATATAATACAAAGGCATGTTTCTTCCTCATAAAATCATTCTCATTTTATTACACGACTCATTGATCACATGTAGAAGATTTCATTCAAGTATATTATTGTTGCTTTCAATTTGGTTGGTTTGTGTTATTGCAGATCCAATATCACAAGAGAACCGAAGCAGAGAGAGGACAACAAAGATATAACGAAGCGATAATCAAAGGTATGTCATTCATCCCTTGTTTGATAGTAAATTCGATGATTAGAGATTAGAGAAATCACCATGTCATGCCCTATTTTTTTCTAGATCTAGGTGGATCTAGGGGGATTGATTTGTTTCCGCACTTAACAATTAGCCTGATAACACTCAGGGTGATCACCAGAGGAGATGAAGAGTCTCAAGGTAACTACAAGTGGAATGAAGGCTCATCATTAAGACAATCGACAGATGGAAAAGTGTAGAAGATTGTAATTGCCAAAGAATCCAAAGAATCTCAGGATAACGACCATTGATGACGAATAGTCTCAGCATAATGACCACTAATGAAGAAAATACTCAACATAATCGCCAGAGAGGACGAATGTTTGTGTGTATAATGTGGTAGAGGACTTGGCATGATAAATATACGTAGAATAGAGAAGAGATGGTTTCTTCTTTTGATAGTTATTCATGTGGGTAGAAGTAGGTCATGTGCAGGAGCTAAAGCACACAGAAGAGATGTAGCGCATAGAATGGAAATGGTGCCCAGAGAATAAGAGGAAAAATAAAAATATAGAATAGAGATGTATATCTGAGAGAGGAAGAGAAAGTCGAGGTGTGCATGCAGAGACATATCTGAAGAACAAAAAGCACAAGAATATGCGAGTAGGAAGACACTGATCTAGGCAGAGTAGAGTAGTGCAATAGAATAGTGATGAGACTAGTAAGCCATTGGTAAATACTGTATCACTGTAATGAGTTTCAGTAACAAATATTTATATTTCAGGGTGGTAGTGTGGTGCTAGGGAGGATTGTTGTCCTCAAAGTTTCAAGTGGGTGATTGAACACAAGGAGTTGTAGATTCCATTTGGTTGCAGCCAAAAAAAACAAGGTGGCAGGGTGGTGCAAGGGAGAAACATTGTTCTCTATGACATGGGTTGGTTCCTGTGTGATTGGAGGTTGGTTCTTCCATCCAATTGGTGCTAGAACACTCAGAGAGTTGGTGCTTCCTTCTAGTGGGTGCTAGAGAAACTAGAGAGTCAGTTCTCTCAACAACTTGCAACTTGCAAAACAAAGGTGGTATCCTCACAATGAGTTGGCGCTCATAAGAATGATAATGTATGGAAAATAAATATTACTTATCATATCAAGAAGAAGAGGCTTTCTCCCTTTATGGGTTTCCTCAGGAATATCAGTCTCTGTGTGCTTCATGTGTGTGATTATTGTTGAATACTCTATTGCTTACTTCCCTTCATTATTGTGATCATCAATGAGTGTTTTGTAATGAGTTTAAAATGTTTATAATTGTTTAAGAACAATAACAATTGATTCACCCCCCCGCTCAGTTGTCCAACACTTGTATGGATTTTTCTATTTTGTCCTTCAACTTATTTGAGTTCCTGTATGGTGTAGTAATCACTGGCTTGGACCCTTCCTCTAACTCAATGAAATGCTTGAATCCTCAGTCTGGTGGTATTCCTACTGGTAGTGGATCGAATACCTTATCATGCTTACCCAGTAACTCTTGTATGTACACATGGTAATGTTGACGATGCTGGGATGGATTATGCATTGTGACCAAACAGTCTATTGTGCAATCCACAAATCTGTGTCTAAAGAGATCCTCCATGCATCTGTTGGATACAACCTTGGGTTCTTGAGATGGAATACCCCTCAGGATAACCCATTGACCTCTAGTGTCTATGAATTCCATCCTCATCTCCTGATAATTCATTTTGAAGTATTTGAGGTGTTGATAAATTGGGTTGGTTTTCATTGATGTCAACCCTTGAATAAAGTACGGTAGATAATTCTGGTAGCACACAGGTTTAGCTAATGGAACCAAGTTTGTTTGATGTATAATGGTAAGAGCTTTGACATATTTTCAAGTAAGACTATTCTAGATGGATAGTTCATGTCATACTATTTCGGTGGTATGTGGAACCTCACATAACTCCTCATGGTTAGAGATTTATGGCCATGTGAAGTTGGAGAACCCTGATGAATCATCTAGAAGCCCCAAAAGGTCAAAGTAGTCAAAGTGTTTGCAAAAGAAATTATTTAAATAATAAAGTTAATGGAGAACTCCATAAAATAAGGAAAGTGGGATGCTACATGAAAGTATAAATAAGATGCAAGGCTCTCTCATTTAATTACACTTGAACCTATTGAATATCATTGAATATCTATTTTGTGAAAGGTTATTTGGGCAAGTATTATTGATAGAGAAAAGTGAGGTAGGAAAAGTGCAGTAGAAAAAGTGTGGAAGAAAAAGTGTGACCGAAAAATCACGGCAGAAAAAGTGCAGAAAAAAATTGTGGCAGAAAAATCGCGGCAGAAAAAGTCCGACAGAAAAATCATGGCACAAAAATCACGACAGCAAAAGTGCAGCAAAAAAATTGCTGCAGAAAGTGTGTGGTAGAAAAATCGTGGCAGTAACATGGTTGGGGTCTATTTATGAGAGATATGGAACATCTTGTTTGAGGTATGTTTTGTGATCTAGGGTTTAGCTCTTGAGATGGTATTGGATGTTCAGTATTGCTGCATATATCAGATTTGTTGAGGGATATAGTTGGTATTTTTTTTTGGTATTTGGCATATGGGTATTGGTATTTTGGTTGTGATGTGTTGGTGAAGTTGTTGGTTTAGCTTGAGGCTACATAAAAGTGAGGTTGTGGAACATGGTTTGATGTAAGGGTTTATGGTATTTGGTTTATGGATATAGTGATTCATTGTTAGATATTTTTTGATGGTTATATTGGTGTATGTCTTTGGTATATGGTTGAGGTACATGTTGGGTACGTGGTTGAGACAAGTAGTTGACGAGTTGGCACATACATGAGGTGTATAGTTAATGCGTTGACACATACATCAGGTGTATAGTTGATGATGTTGGTACATGTTGATGAGTTAAGGTTTATGCATGGTTGATGCATGGTACATGTTGGTTAAGGTTATTGGTACAGGTTGTTTGGTGTAGGTTGATTAGTATAGGTTGTTATAGGTTATTGGTATAGGTTGACAGTGACATGTTGACATTGGTAGTGGTTAATTCAGTGATAGTGACAAGTTGTCTACATTTGGAATTTATATTTCAGGGTAGTTGGACGAGGCAAGGATAGGTGGTTGTAGACACCTTCTGGTTGTAGTCGGAGAACTTAGGGGGTTGTAGCCTCCTTCTGGTTATATCCAGAGAATTGGGGAGTTGGATCTTCCCTCAGGTTGTAGCTTAAGAAACTAGGGGGTTGGATCCTCCTTCTAGTTGCAGCTAGGAAACAAAGGAAGTTGGTGCTTCCAATGAATGTAATTCTTCAAGACATATAAGAGAAAGCATTATGTGGTTTTCTACCGCTTTGGGTTTCCATGTAAAAACACTGGTGTACTATGTATGTGTATGATTTCTCATTTGTTCATTGTTTATTTACTTTGCAATTATTGGTTGATAATGCTACACTGATATAACACTTTCATTATATGGTTAGAAAGGATTAAAATGCTCTATTACTGATTCACCCCGCCCCCCCCTCCTCAGTAATCCAACAATTGGTATCGGAGCTGGTTCCTTCAGGAAGCAGTTTAACCACTGGAAGGAGATCATGGATTATTCTGAGAATGGAGTATCAATTTTTAATGGTCAGAATGGTTTTAAGTATGATATGTGGAACAGAAGGAAGAAAGTATTTTTACAGGCACACAGACATTATATTTGGCTATCAGTTGTTACAGGATATGATAGTTCAAAAAGGGAAAAGACTGTATCCAAGAAGGAATTGAAGAAGAATAGAAAAATAGAAATGGATTTCATCTAGGAAGGATTACCTAATCTGGTAAGACAAAATATTGGTAAATATTCATGAGCCAAAGAAATTTTGGATAAGTTACATGACATATATTCTTCACCCATTGCAAATTCAGAAAATGTCAAAGAAGATGCAGATATAGATCAAGAAGAATTATGTTCAAGATGTCAAATAGATTCAAAAGATGAAGAGTACATAATCACCAAAGAATTGATTAGTGTTTCAGATGAACTAAGAGAAAAAAACAATTCACTCAAGAAATAATTGATGAAACAAAAGGAAAGTGTTCATATTTTTGAAGAATCCCAACAGGTCATTGGAAACTTAAGAACTCAGCTAAAAGAAGCCAGAAAGATCGAAGAAAATATTCAATATCAAAAGAAATATTTGGAAGCCAACATAAAAGCACAGAAGGAAGAAGTAGAAATGAGAGAGAAGATATTGACATATCATCTTAAGGAAGGAACTAATGATCTAAACGTTCTTGAGGCAGAGTTTGGTCAAGAAGAGACAAGACTTGAAGAAGTAATAATCACATTAAAAATTCAGCATGAAGAACCGAAAAGAACTGAAGAATTCATGAAGTCTCAGATAATGAAGAAAGAAAAAGAGGTTGAGAAGCTTGAATAAGAAGTTGTCACATTGAGAAGTAAAATCATCAATATCAACAAGAACATTGAAGAGACAGAAACATGCACATCAGTTATAGAGAATGAAGAGAAGCACTCTAGGTTGCTAGAAAAGAAGAATGAAGAAAATAGAAAGACTTATGCAGAAGTACTCAAAGGAAAGAATCATGGTCAACTAGAATCTAAGAAAACTATTGAAGATACATCTTCAAGAAGACCATCCATGTTCAAGCCACAAAGAAGCTTCAATCATGATCATGATCAGTCAAGGAGAAAATTCAAAAGGACTACGCCACAAAGAAGATCATTCACTCCGAGGTATGAAAATTTATTTTATGGTCATTGTTTTTACTGTACTAACTTTGAACATAAGGTTGTAGATTGTAGGGATTATAAAAGAAATGTTCAAGAAATAAACACCTATGTGGCCCCATATAACATTGAATGTTACAAATGTCATAACTATGGATACATAGCTAGTGATTGTAGAAGCATGATTGGTACTTCCATGAAAGAGAACATTGATATCAAATGTAAGAAAGTGTGGATAAGAAAACATGAAGAACAAGTGAAAAATGACCAGGTCCCAAATATCGCAAGATTGGCAATAAAACGAGATGAAAAAAATTCTATAGAGAAACACAAAGATGTCAAATGCATAAAGGTTTGGAAAATAACTGAAAGAAAAGAAGGACAGGTAAATAAGGACCAGATTCACTTGATTTTACTTTTAGGCATTGTAGTGAAAGATGAGTCCATAGAAAGAAAGAAAGAAGTCATATCTCAGAGAGATGATGAATCTACCAATGAAGATGATGATGAATAGACATCAGAGCATAAATTGTTTTGAGCCATCTAGCTTAGAGACTCCTAGGTAATATGAATATTAGATAGGGGGAGTCTATGAGATAGTTGTGACAGACCAAAGAACCATCCTTCGAGCATCTTGCAGAATTTGAGAAGACAAATCCAAAGCAATTTGTTAGCAAAAGTACAATTTGATGGATTAATCAAGACTTCATGATAGTATAGTGATAAATGGGTCATCATTATGGACAGTTGTGCAAGAAGAGTCTTGGATAGTATGGACGAGAGCATCGATTCATAGATTGGTTCAAAGAGTGGTTCAAAGACAAAGAAACATTATCATAATGTATGATAATTACACATGAAATGACTCAAACAATGCTAATGGATTCCCAATTGACATATAATTTTTGGACACATGCAGTGCATGAAGTGGTTCACATTCAAAATAGAGTAATTCTCAGAAACAACACTGACAAAAATCTCTATGAGCTATATAAAGGAAGACCAACAAATGTGAATCACTTCAATGTATTTGGAAGCAATTGCTACATCAAAAGAGAAGATGGAAGAATGGGAAATTTTGACTCTTGTGTGGACAAAGGAGTACTTGCTGGTTACTCAAGTACAAGGAAAACATACAAGTGTTACAATTTGAGGATGAACAAAGTTGTGGAAAGCATCAATGTAATAATTGATGAAACAAGTGGATGTGAATTAAAGGAACAAGAAAATGAATCAATGGAACAAAATTACGAAGAAGAAGCAGAAGATGAAAAAGAAGTAGAAGGGGAAGATGAAGAGGATCAAATAGAAGTAGAAGAGAATGTTCAGAAAGTGCCTCCAATGACATCTAGCAAACGAGTACAGAAGAATCATCCTCCAGATCAAATTATTGGAAACAAAGATGCAGGAGTTGAGACTAGAAGAAACATCCATTCACCAGAACAAACACACCTAGCACTCTTATCTACAATTGAACCAAAAATTTTTGAAGAGGCCAACAAGGATGAATTTTGGAATAAGAACATGAATGATGAATTGGATAAAATAGAGAAGAATGACACTTGGGAATTGGTTCTGTTAGCACTGAAAGTCACACTTTGACTGCTAAAGTGTAAGCTCAACACCCATCAGAATGTAAAAGATCATTTTGGTTTTGAATATGTGGATCAACAAGATGGAGAAAGGAAGGGAGAAGGCAACAAACTGCATATCAGTATGCTACACCAATGGGCAATGGAGTCACAAACATTCTACTCAACGAAGGCACTAAAGTTGATCAACATAAAAAAAGATTATATGATGATAGGTGGAAGAATGAAGAATAAAAACATAAGATAGAATGTTCACTAAACAAAGATCCTCTCAATTTAATGAATCAACAAATACTTGAATATAAACAATGACTGATGGAAAAAATACACTAGATCCTCTGCTGCTTAGGGATCCATAAATCATTGGTAACCTTTGATCCTCAAATATGAAATATATTCAAATAAGAAGATATATAAACAAAATAATTACAATCTGAAATCACAGCTCTCATGAGTCTCCAATATCATTAATCATTACAATCCTAAAATGCCCACAAGCTTACAAATGAACACATAGAGAAAAACTCCCTCCTCCTACTCTCTCTAGCCTCTCTTGGCTCATGAATCCCCCATCTCTAAGAGCTCTCTCCTTCCTTAAATAGATAATAGAATCCAAATAAACTTAGGAGGTCGAATCCCTTCTCCTCCATTGGATTCTTATCCTTGTAGATAGGTGGAAACAATCAAAGAGACAAAAATCCAACAAACTGTTAATTTTCAGGAATTTGTTGGAAGTCATTAATAAATTGTTTCCACCTCATTGCATGAGGCCTTTGATGGAGATAAAAATTAGGTGCAGGTGCCCCTTGACATCTATCTAATCCTTGAAAATCCATTCAAATCCTCCTTGACAGGTGGCAACCTCCAAACAAGGTGAATATGAAAACCATGATCGCTACAAGAAATTTCGTAGCACCACTGTAAAACAGTTATGCACATTCGGTAGTGCCACTTCTATGTATAATATATCTCAAGCCATAACACATTTTGAAAAAATGAGAGAGGTTTTTTTTATTTGGTATGTCATGAACAAAAACCTCATGTTTTCAAAAATACTTTTTCATTTATTCATAATACAAGTTTTAAGTTAGTCACTCAAAACTGGCAGAAGCGTCCTTGCACAATTTGGTCTCTGTCAAAATTTCGGTAGCGCCTACCTGTGTGTATGTGTGAAATTTGGTAGAGCCATCATAATTCACAACTACATTAGTTCAATGTTGATAGATTTGGTAACATCTGACATGAAAAAATATTTAGTAACAACCTATGGAATTCATAGCACCATCATTACACTGCTTAACAGATTTGGTAGCATTTTAGGTAGTAAAATGGTATACCATGCTATATAGACAATTACTCAGCACCATGGCATTATGGAATGTTTGTGCTCTTATTTATGATGAGAATAATCAAGAATCTTGATTTGATAGGTTAGAAGCATGTGTATGCTTGTAAAGGTTATTTAGTTTCTTATGGAGAGGTAAGCCTCTTCTCGCTGTAAATTCTTGTGCTAACATAGGCTCCATGTGGGATAGAGTCCTCCCTGTGAGGCTCTAATAGCTCTTGTAGTTTCAGTTCCTTATCCATTGGCTTCTCCCAACCTTTAACCTCTACAATCTTGTTTGATCTGTGACCTTCAACTAAAACTAAATGCAAATGAAAATTGAAACTAACAAAAATATGAAAACGATGCTTGTCCAACAAGCTTATTGCACACACCTACTCTAATTATTGGGAAAATGAAGAATTCAAGTTACGTGAAACAACCAATGAATCCATTTCATTATTTTTTCAACTGTTTGAAGCTTTGAAATGTGCTTCCTTAAGCACCGAAGATAATTCCTACTTGAAGGCATGTCAAAGAAGCATTTGGAAATACACTTTCCATTGAAGAAATCAATGAGCCTAGGCTCACTTACTGCTTGCAGACAAGATGCAAATGGATCCTGAAAAACATCATCAATACTTTCCCCTACGACATTGCTTTGTCTAAAAAGGAAACGTATTGCATTAGTTCCTTCCTCTATAGTGTTTGTTTGTTGCATTGCTTGTTGATTTTATGATTCATTCTCAATGCATATGGCCTTGGTCCACTCCTGGTCATGAGGTGTATTAGGAAAAAATCTTAGTGATACTTGTATTTCTTTAATTTCATCCTCTCTCATCTGCTCACATGGCATTTGATCTTGGCTACTTGATGAAACTGAGCTTGTGTATTCAAGAGGAATAGGGGGTTGATAGGGCAGTTCATCACAATTAGAAGTGCTTGGGAAACTACATTCTTCTATATTATTTTTTGATTATGAGGGATAGTCATCATAGCTTGGCTTATGGTCCCAATTTCTCATTTTTTCACCTTCTAAACTTAGATTATCATATTTTTCTTCTTTTTCAACAACAAAAATATGAGATGAGGGTGGAAACAAGCTATTGTTTCTTTGATGGGAAGGGTACTTCTTTGATATAAGGTATTCAATAGATTTTTCATGGAAATCATCTTCATAATCATCATACAAAGGTGAATCAATGACCATTTGACTATTAATGGCTGAGGGGATTAGTACAATAGCTGGGACAATTGGTTGTTTAGGGAAAACATCCTTATAGTAATCAAAACTTGAAAAATCATCGCACACTGGTTCATTAACAATAGGATAGATTACAACAACAACTGGTAAGCTATGAATTCGGTCATGAAAAGATACAACACTATCCTCATGATGAAATAACTCTGAACCTAAGATGACCTATTGACTTAAAGAATCCAAAAAATTAGGAGAAAAGGAAATGATGGATTGTCCATATTGATCTTTCTCTTGGGGACATAGATTTTGACATGAATGATGCATTTGTTCTTCAAATTTAGGAAAAGCATTATAAAACTCATTATCTAAGTCCTTCTCTCTACAATCATCCCCTTCATCATCACTGCTAGAGGAATCACTTGTTGAATCTTGAATATATGGTGCATACCCCTCACAACAAATATCAAAAGGTCTTTTAGTTGGATAGATTATCTTGCAATGAGAATAAAAAAATCATGAAAGTCCTTCAAAGAGGAAATACTA
Source organism: Picea engelmannii (assembly GCA_009831015.1). Classification (NCBI taxonomy): domain Eukaryota; kingdom Viridiplantae; phylum Streptophyta; class Pinopsida; order Pinales; family Pinaceae; genus Picea; species Picea engelmannii. The sequence goes on along the minus strand of ML785212.1, from coordinate 244,423 downwards.
GAAGTAGGGAGTGTTCTATACCATTTCCTCGCATAGCCTTCCAATAAATACATGAACATTTTCATTAATACATCTTCATGATGGATGTCAATATGTTGCATCAAAGCATGAAATTCATGAACATGCTCAACAGGGATGCCATTCTCACCTTCATAAAATCTAGGCAGCAGATCTTTCCATTTATCAATTTGAGGAACAGGATGTGGATAACCATCTATGGCTAAGAAATTGAGTGGGGAAAACCTCCTGGATAAGATAGCCTTCATAGCCGTTTAATTTGTCTCATTCCAGTGGAGTCGCCAACAGATTATAAGAAATGGAGTCTCCATAGTGAATGTGCAATCTTGAAGGTGTCCAACTTTAGTCACCATCTAAAGATGGAGCTGTGCAGTGTCATTCTTCCCAGGGAGATTTTCAATATTCTCAAATCCGTCACCAACAATGGTGCCAAAAATGTTAGCACTGAAAGTCACACTTTGACTGCTAATGTGTAATCTCAGGACCCATTAGAATGTAAAAGGTAATTTTGTTTTGAATATGTGGATCAACAATATGGATAAGGAAAGGGAGAGGGAAACAAACTGCAGATTAGTAGGGTACACCAATGGGCAATGGAGTCACAAACATTCTACTCATCGAAGGCACTAAAGTTGTTCAACATAAAATAAGATTATATGTTGATAGGTGGAAGAATGAAGAAAGAAAACATAAGATAGAATGTTCACTAAACATAGATACTCTCAATTTAATGAATCAACAAATACTTGAATATAAACAATGACTGATGGAAAAAATACAGTAGATCCTCTGCTCCTTAGGGATCCATAAATCATTGGCATCCTTTGGTCCTCAAATATACAATATATTCAAATAAGAAGATATATAAACAAAATAATTACAATATAAAATGACAGCTCTTATGAGTCTCCAATAGCAGTAATGCTTACAATCCTAAAATTACCACAGGCTTACAAATGAATACACACAGAAAAATTGCCTGCTCCAACTCTCTCTAGCCTCTCTTGGCTCATGAATCCCTCTTCTCCAAGAGCTCTCTCCTTCCTTAAATAGAAAATAGAATCCAAATAACCTTAGGAGGTCAAATCCCATCTCCTCCATTGGATTCTAATCCTTGGAGATAGGTGGAAAGAATCAAAGAGACAAAACTCCAACAAACTGCCAATTTTTAGGAATTTGTTGGAAGTCATTCATAAATAGTTTCCACCTCATTGCATGAGGCCTTTAATGGAGCTAAAAATTATTTCTAGGTGTCCCTTTAAATTTAATCGATTCTTGAGAATCCATTCGAATCCTACTTGACAGGTGGAAACCTCCCAACATGGCAAATATCAAAACCGTGACCGCTTTAGGAAATTTCGTAGCGTCATTGTAAAACAGTTATGCACATTCTGTAGCACCAATTATATGTACAGTATCTCTCAAACCATAACACATTTTTAAACATTGAGAGAGGTTTTTGTTATTTAGTATGTTATGAATAAAAACCTCTTTCAGTTTTCAAAAATACCTTCTCATCTGTTCATAATTAAAGTTTTAAGATAGTCACTCAAAACTGGTAGGATCATCCTTGCAAAATAACTCTGCACAATTTGGTCTCTGTCAAAATTTTGGTAGCGCCTGCTTGTGTGTTTGCATGCAATTTGGTAGCACCATCATAATTCACAGCTACATGACTTCAATGTTGACAGATTTTGTAACATCCAACATGAAAATTGATTTGGTAACAACCTATGGAATTCATAGCGCCATCATTACACTGCTTAACAAATTTGGTAGCATTTTAGGTAGTAAAATGACAGACCATGCTATATAGACAATTATGTAGCACCATGGCACTATGGAATTTCTGTGCTCTTCTGTATGATGAGACTAATCAAGAACCTTGAGTTGATATGTTAGAAGCCTGCATATGCATGTAGAGGTTATTTAGTTGCTTATGGAGAGGCAAGCCTCTTCTGGCTGCAAATTCTTGTGCTAACAGGTTCCAAGACCAAAGAATAAAAATGTTATTGCCACAAAGTGGGTATTCATAAATAAATTGAATGAATATGGATAGGTTACAAGGAACAAAGCTGGATTGGTATGTAAAGGATACACACAAGTTGAAGAAATTGAATTTGAAGAGACATTTTCTCCAGTTGCCATAATGGAATCAATATGATTCCTCCTAGCTTATGCATGCTCCAAGAATATTAAAGTGTATCAGATGGATGTGAAATCATCTTTTCTGAACGGGGAACTTAAAGAAGAGGTCTACATTGAACAACCAGAAATATTTTAGTTGTTAGAGAACGTAGATTATGTGTGTAAATTGAAGAAGGCCTTGTATGGTCTAAAATAGGCTCCTAGAGCACGATACTCTAGACTGAATACATATCTACAATAGGCAGGGTTCAAAAAAGGAAGTGTAGACAACAACCTCTACATTAAGAAATTTGCAAAGGATATGCAGAATGAATTTGAAATGTCATTACTTGGAGAATGTAAGGTAGCTAGAGAGGTAGTGGGGGGGGCCAAAGGGCCCATAGTGATAATAATGGAGGTCATTCAATGTAAGGTGGACTAGGTCCACTATATTATGAAATAAGGCCCACTAAAGTAGTTATATATAATAAATGGGTAATTAGATATAATAAATGTAAGAGGACTTCTTAGAAGGTTCTACTTCTAGAAGATTTCTCCTCTAGAATGTTCTTAGGTGATGGTAGCACTATATAAAGGGGTTCAAGCAATGTAATGAGATGAAGAGAAGTATTGTATTTGGAGTGGTAGCTCAATAGGAGGATTCCCCCCTCGAAGAGGCAAGTGAATAGGAGAGGATCCCTTCCATAATAGGATCCATTGTATGGTGTTGCCCTACCTCAAGGGTTTTTTTCTAATAAAGTGTGGTTTCTTCTATCTTGATTTATGGATCTATTGTATATTCAGTATCTGTGGTGATTATATTTGTAGATCTACTTTGGTTCTTAACAATTGGTATCAGAGAACTTTCCTTGGCCAAAGAAGGGAAGATTTGTAAAATACCTAGGGAGGTAATATGGGGTACCTAGGGAGGTACCCAATGAGAATGTGGTTATATGTTATTAGTGGAAGTCAATTAATATATGGGAATGTGGTCATTCAATGTAAGGTGGACTAGGTCCACTATATTAATAAAGGCCCACTATGGTAGTTGGATGTAATAAATGTGAGAAGGCTCTCTAGAAGGTTCCTAGGATATAGGGAGAGCTATATAAAGAAGTTTAGGCAATGTAATGAAACATAGCGAAGAATATTGTGATTGTACAAGCAAGGATTGCTTGAGGTGTTTTATCCTTCCATAAGGATTAATATATGGTGTTACCCTACCCTAAGGGTTTGATAGTAATAAAGAAGATTTTGCATATTGTTCTTGTGTATATTTTGTGATGTTTTTGTATTTATTCTTTGGCTCTTAACTAGTGGTATCAGAGCACTTTCCTTGAGCAGATATTGTGGGCAGATATTTTTTATTTTTGCACATTTTTTTTTCGGAAAACAAATAAAGAGGGCCGCGACATTATCGAAGATTTCAGTATATTTTTGTACAAAATTTGTAGCAAAGGGTTGTATATATGATTTCCTCTCAGAAAAACACCCAAGTTGAAATTTTTTTTTGTCCAAAATGGAGTCCGGGAAGTCAAAATATTGAAGTTTTAAAATCTGCAAATTTTCAGGGTTTTTTTTTGGAGGACGGAGGCACGATTTTTTTATTTTTGTAGCAGTTGGAGGACAAATTTTTCCAATAAAGTTACATATTTGAGTTCCTCTCACAATTTGACCCAATTTAAAAAAAAAAAACAGCCGAAACGATGTCCGGGAAGTGAAGTTATGAGCATTTTAACTTCAACGGTTTTTTAGGGTTTTTCCAGAAAAAGCCGCGATTTTCTGTTGAAACTTATTGGGTCTATTTTTTTGGTTTTTTCATGAAGGATGCAGGAACGAAGAGTTCATAGAGCGATCAGATGGCTATTTCATCTCAAACCTTGAAATAAATTCTTGAATCATTTAAAGCCCAATTGTTTCACACATTGGATGACAGATTGGATGCATTTGCACATGGCCTCACAGATAGCCTCACACATGGCCTCATAGATAGCCTCACACATTGCCTCAATGATAGTTTTCGTAGTATTCAAGATTCATTGAATAACATGCAGGAGATATTTCTTATGGAGGGCCTCAAGGATGAATATAATCAATAAATATATGCTTGGTATGATTTTGAGGCAGATTGTGATGATTGGTATATGGATAGTTGTCATTTCTGGGATAACAACCACTTTCATATTTTATTTGATGACTCTACTACACCTTCTGTAGAGAACATCAATGTCTCACATCAGGAGCTATTTACCAGCGTTTAGTCTACATATTCTACAGTGGTATTATTCATTTCAGATTCTTCTACGACCCTTTTCCACTATGTGGATGGATCTTCTTATTTGGATCCACATGATAGGTGTGAGTCTTTAGACCATCATTTGGAGTTGGTTATTGGGTTCCAAAATCTTCCACAGGGAGTTCACATGAGCACTTGGACATGGGACCCAAGCTTACAATGGTGGTTGGACTACTTCAGCATGGCGGATTTTCTTTCTACATGGGACCTTGGTTCTTCAGTCTTCTTCAGCATTATGGTCCACAATTATCCATGGGACCCTGGTATATGGTTGTACATCAAGTGTTGATGACAATGCTTTCATAAGGGGGATGTAATGTAAGGTAGCTAGAGAGGTAGTGGGGGGGGCCAGAGGGACCATAGTGATAATAGTGGAGGTCATTCAATGTAAGGTGGACTAGGTCCACTATATTATTAAATAAGACCCACTATGGTAGTTAGATATAATAAATGGGTAATTAGATATAATAAATGTAAGATGACTACTTAGAAGGTTCTACTTCTAGAAGATTCCTCCTCTAGAATGTTCTTAGGTGATGGTAGCACTATATAAAGGGGTTCAAGCAATGTAATAAGATGAAGAGAAGTATTGTATTTGGAGCGGTAGTTCAATAGGAGGATGTCCCCTCGAAGAGGCAAGTGAACAGGAGAGGATCCCTTCCATAATAGGATCCATTGTATGGTGTTGCCCTACCTCAAGGGTTTTCTTCTAATAAAGTGTGGTTTCTTCTATCTTGCTTTGTGGATCTATTGTGTATTCAGTATTTGTGGTGATTATATTTGTATATCTACTTTGGTTCTTAACAATTGGTATCAGAGCACTTTCCTTGGCCAAAGAAGGGAAGATTTGTTTTCTCTTTTTGCATAATATTTTTTTAGGGAAGAAAAAGAGGGCGACACACTTCAGGTTCATATCTAAAGTTTTATGAGCTGAATTTGGAAAAAAAAAATTGGATATTTGAATTTGTCTCAGAAAAATACCCAATTTCAAAAAATAAAATCAGCCAAAACGGAGTTCGGGAAGTAAAGTTATGAGCGTTTTAAATTCAACAGTTTTTCAGGGTTTTTCTGGAAAAAACCGCAATTTTCTATCGTAACTTATTGTTCTATATTTGGGGTTTTTTCATAGCAAGATGTATTTTACAGGGAAATGTGATGGACCTAGTATTGAATCATTCATTAAATAAATAAAATCATCATGAGAAGATACTTGGCCGCATTGGGTATATCTCAAATTGCAAGGTGATGCTGCCGTTTGGTGGAAATCACTTGATTATAAGGAGATGATGAGACTTTCTAATGTAGAATTTGAAAAAATATTGTTAGACAAGTGGTCTCATGGAGAAAATAAGGATAATGAGAGAACCAAGAGTTTATTTTCATGTGAAAAATCTATATTACAGATTCATGGATGTATTCATAAATAAAATATTGTTGTTTCTATTAACCCTAGTTGCATGTATAATTTTATCAATGTTTAGTTGGTTAATAGATTGCAAGTTTCAATAAAGAATATTCAAAGCACACATGTTAAGGGTGAAAATGTTCAAATTTTTAAAGATTTGAAGATTATCATGGATAAATATGCGTTGCATTTATATTTTTATGCTATGGATATGGATGAAGTGGATATTGTTTTGGGATATCCTTGGATAGAATCAGTGGGTACCATTAATATTAATGTGCAAAAGAATTTTTTTAAGTTGTGGTACAAGAAAAAGAAAATCACATTGCAGGATGTGTCTGTTAGTAAGAAAGATGGACCCATGGAGGCTAGCAAAGAAGTTATTTCCCAGTCTGAAGTTGAATCAGAGGCAGAGTCTACAGAAGGAGATGAAGCAAAACTACAAAAATGACATAATCAGGAAGCTAAGGAGGTCATTGACTCAAAGGCACAAAGTGTTGCAGATTTAAAGAAAAAAGAACAAATTCCTGCAGTTGTTGTATATCACCATCCACATCATATAGAGATGCAAAAGTCATCAAATCAAGGGCATGTGCATGAACACATTTATGCACCAGCAGGGCACCAGACAGGAAACCGATCAAGGGGTGCATGGAGGAGTACCAACACTATGGGAAGAGCTCAAGCTACATGGCAACCTCGACATGATGCAGAGAAAGATAAGGGTGGAAAGGTAGCAGATAGACATCATTTTCAACTTCCACTGGGATGGATGGATGGTCGTACTTGGTACCAGTTGGCTACATTGCTTAGTCGGTCATATTGTATGGTTTCTTCTCATGTTTTGAGGACGAAACATGTGAAGGAGGATGGAATGTAGTATACCTAGGGACGTAATATGGGGTACCTAGGGAGGTACCCAATGGGAATTTGGTTATATGTTATTAGTGGAAGTCAATTAATATATGGGAATGTGGTCATTCAATGTAAGGTGGACTAGGTCTACTATATTAATAAAGGCCCACTATGGTAGTTGGATGTAATAAATGTGAGAAGGCTCTCTAGAAGGTTCCTAGGAGATAGGGAGAGCTATATAAAGAAGTGTAGGCAATGTAATGAAACATAGTGAAGAATATTGTGATTGTACAAGCAATGATTGTTTGAGGAGTTTTATCCTTCCATAAGGATTAATATATGGTGTTACCCTACCTCAAGGGTTTTCTCTATTTCTTGTGTTCATGTTATGATGAATGGTTTATGGTTTTGTTCTTGGTATTATTGAAGTATATTTGCAGATCTAGTATAGGTACTTAACAGAGAACTATCCTTCTTTCTGGGTCTTCAGATACGTCAAAGCAACCAAAGAATTTTTATTTATCAAACTAGCTATATCAGAGAAATGATAAAGAGGTTCAGAATGGAAGATTGCAAACCAGTTAGCACTCCTATGAAAACCAGTTGCAAGTTGAGAAAAAATGATGATTCAAAGTTTTTAGACCAGAGGAAATACAAGTCAATGATTGGTAGCTTACTATATGTGACAACATCCAGACCAGATGTAATGTAGTAAGTTGGACAGGCGACACGATTTCAAGCAGCACCGAAGGAATTGCATGTATTAGTACTGGAGAGGATTTTCAGATATCTCAAAGGAACAAAAGACTTTGTATTATGGTATCCAAAAAGAAAGGATCTATCACTTATTGCCTACATAGATGCAGATTGGGTAGGTTGCATTGATTATCGACGAAGCACCAATGGAGCAACGTTCTACTTGGGTGAGTGTTTAGTATCATGGTTAATTAAGAAACAATCATCAATATCCTTATCTACAACCAAGGCAAAGTATATTGCAGCAACACCATGTTGTACACAGGTTCTATGGATGAAAAAAACTCTAACAGATATACAGGTTGAGTGTAATAAGCCCATTCAAATATATTGTGATAATACAAGTGAAATCAGTATCTCAAAGAACCCAATAATGCACTCCAAGACGAAGCACATTCCAATAAAGTATCACTTTCTATGAGAATAAGCTGCAGAGAATAACAACAGAGTTGAATATGTGGGCACAAAAGAACAATTGGTAGACATCTTTACAAAACCACTTCCAAGGGAATCCTTTGAGTATATTCTCCAAAGACTCGAAGTAATTTCTACTCCAAAATGAATGCTTTTGAATGCTTATCTTATATGTCTTAGATTTACACGAGGAAGTACCATAAAGAGGACAGTTCAGGTCAGGACATCAGTTTCAGGAAGAGTTCAGTCAGGGGGAGTATCCCCAAGGACATTTATGTTAGGGGGAGACTCCCCAGATGAAAAGATACCTTTTCCATTGATTAAAAAGGGGGAGATATTTATTAGATGCAGAACATAGAGGCATGGTTCCAGGGGGATCGATGGTCACAGGGGGAGCATGAGTGATATGACTTTAGTATTACATTACATGACTTCAATATTGCATCAGAGTGTTGCCATCAATGCCAAAGGGGGAGATTGTTGATAAATTGGGTTGGTTGTCATTGATGTCAACCTTTGAAGAAAGTCTGGTACAGAATTTTTGTGGCACAAAGGTTTAGGTAATGGACCCAAGTTTGTTTGATGTATAATTATATGAGTTTTGATATATTTGTAGGTAAGACTATTCTATATTGATAGTACATGTCATACCATTTCCAGTGGTATGTGGAACGTCACATAACTCCTCACGGTTAGAGAGTTATGGCCATGTGAAGTTGGAGAACCCTCATGAGTCATCTAGAAGCCCCAAAAGGTCAAAGTAGTCAAAGTGTTTGAAAAATAAATTATTTAAATAATAAAGTTAATGGAGAACTCCCTAAAATAAGGAAAGTGGGATGCTACATGAAAGTATAAATAAGAGGAAAGTCTCTCTCATTTAATTACACTTGAACCTATTGAATATCATTGAATATCTATTTTGTGAAAGGTTATTTGGGTAAGTATTATTGATAGAGAAAAGTACAGAAGGAAAAGTGCGGTAGAAAAATTGTAGTAAAAAAATCGCGGCAGAAAAAGTGCGGCAGAAAAATCGTGGTAGAAAAATTGCAGTAGAAAAAGTGCAACAGAAAAATCACAGCAGAAAAAGTGCGGCACAAAAATCACAGCAGAAAAATCGTGGCAGAAAAAGTGCGGCACAAAAATCGCGGCAGAAAAAGTGCGGTAGAAAAATCATGGCAACAACATGGCTCGGGTCTATTTGTGAGAGATATGACACATCTTGTTTGAGGTATGTTTTGTGAGCTAGAGTTTATCTTTTGAGATGGTATTGAATGTTCAGTATTGCTACATATATCAGATTTGTTGAGGGATACAGTTGGTATTTTTTTGTTGGTATTTGGCATATGGGTATTGGTCTTTTGGTTGTGATGTGTTGTTGAAGTTTTTGGTTTATCTTGAGGCTACATAACACTGAGGTTGTGGCACATGGTTTGATGTAAGGGTTTATGGTATTTGGTTTATGGATAGAGTGATGAATTGTTAGATAACATTTGATGGTTATATTGATGTATTTCTTTGGTATACGGTTGAGGTACATGTTGGGTACATGGTTGAGACAAGTAGTTGATGAGTTGGTACATACATGAGGTGTATAGTTGATGATGTTGGCACATCTTGATGAGTTAATGTTGATGCATGGTACATGTTGGTTCAGGTTATTGGTATAAGTTGTTTGGTGCAAGTTGATTGGTACAGGTTGATAATGACAGGTTGACATTGGCAATGGTTGATTCAATAATAGTGACAGGTTTTTTACATTTGTAATTTATATTTCAGGGTGGTTGGACGGGGCAAGGATAGTTGGTTGTAGCCACCTTTCAGTTGTAGTTGGAGAACTTAAGGTGTTGTAGCGTCCTTCTGGTTGTAGCCATAGAATTGGGCAGTTGGAGCTTCCCTCAGGTTTTATCCTGAGAAACTAAGGGGTTGGAGCCTCCTTCCAGTTGCAGTTGGAAAAAAAAGGAATTTGGTGCTTCCAATGAATTGAATTCTTCAATACATATAAGAAAAATCATTCTGTGGTTTTCTCCTGCTTTGGGTTTCCACGTAAAAACACTATTGTATTGTGTACATGTATGATTGCTCATTTGTTCATTGTTTATTTACTCTACAATTATTAGATTATAATGCTACATTAATATAACACTTGCATTATATGGTTAAAAAGGATCAAATTGCTCTATTATTGATTCACCCCCCCTCTTAGTAATCCAACACAAGGGAATATAACCATTGTAGTCCTAATACCTCATTGGTGTTTGCTAGATATACCACATAAAAATAATCGGTTAATGTATATTTTCGCAATGTCACATCCAACTCTCTAATCCTCTAGGTACAAGTCATGTTGTATCCATATTCTACTACTACTTCAAATCCCTCAAATTCCTTGGTGGGAATTTGTCTCCTGGTAACCAATGTTGCATCGATGAAATTGTGGGTGGCCCCTCCATAAATAAATGTTGTAACTCTATGTCCCTGCATAATGCCCCTAATTTAGAAGGTATAGTACGTAGGGACTCCTGAAAATGTGGCTATAGTCACCTTATTGACCCCTTCTTGCAACGAGACTTGTTCTATAATTTCAAGGTGTGGTGACTCACCACTATTTTTCTGTCATCCAGACTGTGAAGGTTCTCTTCCTCCCCATCATCTTCTTCATCGGATAATACTTCAATATAATGGACCTTTTCCTTTCCCATACATTGGTGATCGGGTTCCCATGGATCCTTGCAACTACATCATAGTTTCTTTCTTATAATCTCTCTCTGAGTGTCTTCTTCCAATGAGTCTTTCACTATCCATCTCTTCTAGGGAAACTTTGTCACCTGACCCTTCTAAGGAATGAATGGTTTTATTGGGGTGTTTATGGCTATTGTGTCTACCATATCCTGGGTTTTCCTGATAGAATATTGTAATGTGGGTGGCCTAAAATCCTTAACCCAACCCTTTAATGGTTCAACTAGCCCCTCTGTGAATAGAATCACTAACCTTTGTTCTGAAACATCAGTTACCTTGACATCCATCCTCTAAAATTATGTGATAAATGCCTCTGGTGTACCTGTCTATCTCAATTGTTTCAATTTCATGAAAGGAATTTTAGGATCCTTCCTTTCGAACATGCCCATCACCCTCTAGGTGAATTCCACATATGATGCAATGTTAGCATGTCCAAAGGTGACCAACCCATGATGCCACCATTCATGCACCTCCCCATCCAAATGTAAGGTGGCAATATTGATTTCCTTTGCCTTGGTCATTGGGTTGAGCTAGAGGAAAGTCTTCATCTTCTACACTCAAGTGGTAGTTGAGTTCTTAGTTGATCCATCAAAAGAAGGAATAGTTAACCTGCCCACACTGTGCATAAGATCATAGTTTTGTTGGTACTGTGTTGCTTTGTTCTACTCTCTTGGTTTGTTCCTATATTTAACATTGTGGTAGTCTTAGAAAGAAAATGATGCCTAGAAATCCTCTGCCATGGCTAGGTACTCTTTGTAATACCCCTAGGCCGAACCCAATTGTAAATGTAAATGAAAATGTACTTAAGCTGGTGAGTTGTTTGATATCATTTTTGTATGCACCTCTCATGGCATAGTGCACGCATGTACTATGAAGTAAAATGATGAAGTGTGCACATTCCAGGATACTGTGTGCAACATCTTAAGTGCGCGCGATATTGAGGCCAGGGATCCTTTGTGTATATGTTTTGTTTTATAGGCTAGTGAGCTAGTTATTATAAGCTAGGAGGCTTATGTTTGTATTAGGCCAAAGAGCCTAGATGCTAAAGGCCAGTGTGCCTATTTTTTTATATGTCTCATCATTAATATAAAATACATCGTTGTGCACAGACCGACCATGATGAAAGAGTATGGGGGACTAAATTCCACTAGTTAGGGAAAGGGAGGGATAAAAGTTAAGGAAAAAGGGGCTAAGCTAGGGAGCTTAAGCCAAAAATGAATATTATATTAATATTTTTTAAACTATAAAGTATGGATAATTATTTTATCCTAAGTTCAAAAGATGGGGACAAGTGGGCCAAAGTAGCTCCCAATATGACAAGTATCAAGTTATGGACATGCATTCATATTGTTTGGACTTAGTTCATTTCCCATCATTCTTTCCATAATTCCTTCCATCATGGAGCCATCATTTAGCCATACCATGATCTTGCACTCACGCATTGAGCTATCCTACATACCTTCATGTCACTGTAGCTTAACCTGTATCCATAACCATACCTATTTTGTAGCTGGTTAGCGGGAAATCTGGACTGAAGAAGCGGTTTGTTAGGCCCATGGGATATTGAAGAGGCGAGTTGTCAAGCCCGTGAGAAATTCCTCTCTGAGTGAGAGAATTGTTGGGAATTGATTTCCTGAAGGTGCTAAACTGCAACTATAGTGCTCTGAGACATCATGTCTGGCTTGTTGTTGAAGCCCAAACAAGAAGTGGGGCAGTCGAAGGACTATTGAGAAGAAAATGAGCACACTTCCTGGGGTGGGATAGGCATGTGGGGAATGAGGGATTGTAGGCTATTAGTTTGAGTTGGCACCTGTGACAGAGTATTTCCTTTTGTCTCTGAGCCATTAGCCTAGTTAGGAATCCCTTTACCCAGGTGGCGTTTAGTCCCAGCAAGGGGGTGACCCACTGCTGAGAGTGGTGAGCAATGTGGTCTAAGGCTGGGAGGTTCGTAGAAGGTCTGCACACAGTTGGTGACATTATTACCAAGATAAGTGTCACTATCAATTATGTGATAAATTTACATACTGCATTATTATTTACTTGTTTATTTTTATGGGTTTATCCTATGTGTGGTTATAACTCTCTATATAATTATGGGTATTTCCTGTATATGTTGCAAGTTTACGCTTACTGTTATTTCAATGTGAATCCATGCATTTATAGATGTATTTGTATGTTTACGTTTTATATGTATATTCCACAAGAGTTCTGTGTGTATATATTTTAATTGCATGCAGTTCAAAAAACTTATGTGGTATAGCTCAGTTGGATGTTAGGTATGTTACAATATGTTCCGCAAAGAGAGAGAGAGGAAAAAAACATTCTCTCGTGTATCGTGGCCCAGCCTGGGTGGTCGGGGATGTTACACTCTTCATAACCCTTATGGGGGTCACCATCCTCTGTTGTTATGGAATATCTGTCTGTTGCTCCCTGAGGAACTGTATCGATGATGGCCTGGGTATTTTTCCAGTGCCCAACGATGAGTTGCTCTGCATTGGAATATGAGTATTGTTATCCTCCATATGGGCCCTACTACGCTGTTGACTACCCCTCATCTGGTTCCCATTGTAGCCTCCCTGGACTTGAATGAGTTGCGCCAGGATTTGTGTTGTCTGTTGTTGGATTGCAGTCATCTCTTGATGTCCTGCAACTATATATTCTAGCAACTATTGGACTTTTTCTTCACCACGGTTCCCCATGCTTCCTTCTGGTTCTGATTCCGATGGGATTTCTTATGACTTCCTTTCTAGTTATTTGTTAGAGGGTTTTCCTCCACCCCATTTCTTCCTCAGCATTACAGGCTGGCAGAATCACCAGCTTTGATACCACTGTAATATCCTTAATCCCAATTCTTATGTGAATGGGAAATTAAATTCTTACAATAACTTGCTCAATGAAGAATATTACCAAATATATAGCAAACACCCAACACACATAAATGGAGCAGAATAATATGGCATCTTATTATAAATGGGAACAAAAATACAAATACTTCTAAGGGACACAAACTATTGGATGCTAAGTAGCTACACAATTTTCTACGAACACACAAGAAAACATAGTATGATGCCAACAAAGAAACCAAGACTCTCTTAGCCTTCTACTGCTCTGCTTTAGTATTGTAGATCACCCTCTGAACTTCACCCTAACCTCCAGGGCCCGACCTGCCGTCAAACCCCACTACAGGGGTACTCGCGGGCCACCTTCTAGGCGTCGTGCGGGTACTCGTTGGACGTGCCCTTCGTGACTCGTGGGTATGCCTCAAAAGACCCTAGTGCGAAACACTTGGCACTCCGGCGAGACTGTTGGTTATCTCCTCCCAGATCAGGCTACTGAAACTTCACATGTCCACTGGTATAATTCAAGATCTTTAGAAATTGCCACAATGAATCCAAGAAAGAATCCAAATAAACTCTCCTTGTCTAACTAGGGTGAGTATTGCACCACCAAAACTAAACATGCAATGGATGGGTTTTTCCAAAACCCTAATGAAAAAGCTCGCTACAAGAGCACTCAATAATATATCAAATCATAATGCCAAAAAGGTAGGCTACCCCTTATATTTATTCTTCTTATTAGATTATTCTAGTTCTTTCATCTTTGACCAAATCAAACCCTTACTTTATTAAAATATAATTGTTTATTTTATTTAATATCTCTTTAGGGTTCGATACCTTACTCCCCTTTTCCTTGACTATAGCTTAAGGGAATCATGTAGGCTAATGAGTCATCAATTAAAAAGGGACATTAAACAAAATTGGATTTTGAAAATGGCTTTATAGTATATTAAAACTTATTTAAACGTATCTTTTAAATGAGACAAGGTTTAAACAATCCTTTAAACCTCATTTAATGTCCAAAATATTCATTGACTTTCAATTTGATCATCCCTATAAGCTTCATTGATTCGAAAAGTCCTCGTTGATTTCAATTTTCCCCATTTCTTCTGTAAAGACTTCAGAATAATCTTGTCAGTGACATTGTGAATTATGCAAATACGATCCTTGTGTGGTAAAGCCTGTACTGTTTCATATCAGATCCATCCACCAACTTAATCAAATCCGTCTTTATAAACATCATCTTCATCCAAAATTTCAAAAGATTAAAAATTTATTATAAAATCGTTGATACATTTACAGTTGAAGTAGATGATGTCTATAATTTTAATAATATCTTAAAAAGAAAATTTAAATCTGTAAATATTAAAAATATTTCATCTTAATAATATAAAATTCTAAAAATTACATAAATCCATAATATATCTATCTTAATTCTTGATGCTTTAAATAATTAGAGAATTACCTCTTTTCTTTTAATCTTTTTAAATGTATACTAAATTTAAGATTAAGGTAGATTTATGATAAAATATTAAAAAATACAATTACTATTTGTATGACTTCTATTTATGAATACTTTACTATTTGTATGACTTCTATTTATGAATACTTCACTATGTTCAAAAAAACACTCCATCAAAATTAAATTTAAGAATTTAACATCGTTTAAAACTAACTATATGCTTTAGTACCATAATTAAAAATTCAAAAACCCAACACAATGTAGAATCATTTTATTCAAAAACCCAACCCAATGTAGAATCATTTTATATTTGACCTGTTAAAAATTCAAACACCCAACACATCGTAGCTATTATTTTGCTCGGTACATTGGGATTTTCAAACATCTAAATATGAAGTCTTTCAGCAGCACAAGGAAAAATGAAAATTTTATTGATATCAATTGCAGGGTGATCTACAATTCTAACACCCAAGAATTTCGAATTTCAATCCAAGTTTCATAAATTTCTTGTAACTATACATCATAGATAAAAACCCTGCTTGTTTGAGATTTATTGAAGATCTTCTATTGAATAAATCCAGTAATCGTCCAGACCGCATCTCTGGCTTTGAGGGTCCTCCCAACGCCTTCATATACTACAGAGAACGAAGTTATTTCGCTCCGGGCAAGTTGCCTGGCAATGAGCTCATGAGGTGGGATCATATTCCTCTCACAATCCTCTCCTTCATCATCACTGCTATCATCGTCAACCAACCCATGACTTCTACTCCAGCAACTCTCATTCTTCTTTTCCTCCCATGACATCTGAGACCAGTCTGGGATATTCACAGGTGCAGAAGACTGGTACCTCATTCTCCCCTTATCACTTTCTTCAAAATATGATTCCTTTCTATGAATCTTTACTGATCTCCTGCTACTGTTATTATTTCCCTCCTTTCCCATCGATCTGCACACTGCAACACCATTACAACCATTTTCCTTAAAACCAACCTGCTCGGAGGTCTCTGCATCAATACTTCCCCATATATCCTCCTCATTAAACTCTTCCATCCTCTCAGATTTCTCAATGCTTCCGGATTGTTGAAACCCAAAGAGCTTGTAAATATGGTGATTCTCCATAGGCCTCCCCAGCATTGATTTTCTCCCTTCCACGACCACCCAAGAACATTCAGTAATGGTTTTCTTCAAAATCCCAATGATCCCACTCCTAAGATTTTATATGAGGCCGTTCAGATTGAGCCAATTCAGATCTTTTGAGCTCCACACACAGCTTTTTCACAAAATTTCACCAAGATGGCATTGATCCAACTCGATTTTCACCCTTCCACGACTAACCAAGAGCTTTCAGTAATGGTTTTCTTCAAAATCCCAATGATCCCACTCCTAAGATTCTATATGAGCCCGCTCAGATTGAGCCAATTTAGATCTTTTTAGCTCCACAGCTTTTTCAAAAAATTTCACCAAGATGGCATTGACCCAACTCCTGATCACTGCACATAAGCCCACCCCAACTCAGATTGATCTAATTTCAACACTGGCTAATCAATTACTAGCTGTTCAACACCAATAGTACTTTCCTCTTTTTCTCCATGGAAAAAAAGTTTCATTGATATTCAAAATTGAATCAAAAGATACTTTCAAAATTATATATGGCTATATCTTCTTAGCAGTACTAAGTTTATCCTATATCCTTTCAACATTTCAATTACATAATGTCTTACTAAAATCCCTGAAAATATAGACTATACTATATATTTGCTTATACATACTGTTCTATTCTGTTTGCTTACAATAATATGTCAAAAAAATATACCCTTATTTCAAATGATAAAGATTTGGCCTCTGCTGATATGAGAGTTCTTATACATATCTTCAAAGTGGAGCCATCCAGGCTATTCCTTCAAAGCAAGTTTGGAAAATGAATCGGCCATATTGTTGAATTGACTATGAACATAAAAATTCTGAAAACATCTGAAAGCCTGAATTTTCTCCTTCCATACCAACAGTCCCTCCCTCTTATAAGTACGACAGATCATACAACACCAACAGTCCCTCCCTCTTATAAGTACGACAGATCGTACAACTAATTGATTATTGAATTCAAAAACTCAAGATTAACTATTGCCGATATTGTTTTTTTCGGGGGAGGTAAACCTAAAATCCTAAATCCGTTTCATATGTAGAAATTCAAATCCCGCCCATGGAAGTTGTCAAAACCAATATATGCGGATCCTCAAGGAAAACGCCAAACGCCACACCGAGGCATTGACAATGTATATTATTGGATTGCCTGTAAGATCCTTCTGTTTGTCACGATATTTATTCTTTTTTAATTTGAGGATTTTGATAATGTGGATAAAAGACACTCAAGTAGCTTGTATTTTTGGTAATCTTTTAATCTAAATTCAACTAAAATTTTGACAAAAGATTATTTCAATATGAATCTACACAAAATTTTAAAGTCCAAAAAATTTATGAGACGAAACTTTGCTATAAGTTGTTCAAAATGAAGCATTTTGGATCCCCTCTCGAACTCCGATCTGGATAAGTTTTGATCTTGATGAGTAAGTTAGACGTTTCATTGGTCTTGATGAGGGAAACAGACGTTTCATTGGGAAGTTTGAGATTTGCTGGACTAGTAGAAATTCTAAAATTTGGGACTTAGTCTCTGAAGATAATGCATATATTGGACTCTGCTGCTATTGTGAATAGAAAGAAATTCAGATGCGTACATGTATTCTTTATTGTAAAGGTAGGCATTGAAGAAAAAAAAACAGCTGATAGAGAAATTTAGATGTGTACATGTATTGTTTATTGTAAAGGTAGGCATTGA
>ML785212.1:173654-187115 GCA_009831015.1 Picea engelmannii | reverse complement strand
GCTCTGAAGTTAGAGGCTCCATCTAACTTGTTCTTAGACTTTTATAGAGTTAGTCATGGCTGCTTGACTTGGTCAAACCCTAGATTTGACCAGAAATTCAAACTTCACATCTTGGCTTGCTGAGAGTATTAGGAGATGCGCTAGGCTAGGGTGCACTGATCTGTCTGGAGATTAGGTCAATCTCTTCACTTAAGGTGCTTCAACAAGAGGTTTAGGGTTTCTGTAGCTGCTCCTGCTAGTAGCCCTAGCAGCAGTGTCTTGGGAGCTTCTTCTGCTAGTAACCCTAGTGGCAGTTCCTCAACGAGCTCAATATCCTAGCGGCTATGTTTCCTTCCAGCATTTAGACTGAATGAAGGAGGTGTGGGCCCATAACTTGT
The DNA here is from genome assembly GCA_009831015.1 of Picea engelmannii. Lineage (NCBI taxonomy): Eukaryota > Viridiplantae > Streptophyta > Pinopsida > Pinales > Pinaceae > Picea > Picea engelmannii. Next base: position 186,738 of record ML785212.1, on the reverse strand, counting down.
TAGAATATAGAAGATAGTGTGCTCATTTTACCATTGATGACACCCTCGTCACCCAACCATAGGCTGAAGCCACCCTGCGATTACCTTAACCTTGATTGAGAATTACTCCGGAAGAAAACCCTAGGCTAGATAGACAAACAAGGTGTAGCGCATCTTCCTCCAAGGATAGCGCACCAACAATAGTTGATAATATAATCCAAACCCTAGCCAAGAGACAGTCCAAGCTCATACTGAAAACTAGCTACTGTTGCAGTTACAGCTGCAATCCTCCTCCACATGTGCACACCAAACTGGGAACTGGAGTGTGCACCAAACTGGGAACTACAATTATAAGATGTTGTCAAATGAGAACTGGTGTATTTATAGTGGTTCTGCCAGATTTGTTGGGGCCGACTTCTCCTTCTAGATATGTGTCTGTTCAGTATATTATTATTATTTCTAGCCGACTTCTTCTCTTGGAGGCTAATAACCTAATATTAATTATCTTCTTGAGCTGACAAGACTTCTAGGGTTATTAGCCAACTCATTAGGGTTTTCTCTTGCTCTCCGGAGTCTTCTATTCTCGTCAGGTTCACACGTGGAGGTAAATACCTCCCACAACTACCATAATATTAACATTTCTTTCTCTGGACGACTATTGGGCTAACCCATTATGTTTCTTCCACTACAAAAATAAGTCCATCTTCCAGCATCTTGTCTATTTCCATCTTAACCTTCTCATTCACTATGTGGTTAAGGTGATATGGTCGATCCCTTACAGGCTTTGATCCTCATTTTAGTTCAATTTTCATCTCTCCCATAGCTCCTTTAATCCCTTTTAGCTCTGAAAATGTATTTTGGAAGAAGTCCTCATACTCTCCCAACAGGATATGTATTTCTTGACTAGTTTGTTCATCCTAGTAATCTCCCACCATAACTATCTTAGGTTTCTTTGTGGTTCCTATATTGAATTTGCGTAACTTCAATGGGTGATTATAAGAACCATCAGTCTGGTTGGGTATGATGTTTTTGATTTCTCTTCTCCCTTCTATCCCCTTAATTGCTAAGTTTCTCAATTCTTCTAAATCATCTGGGCTTTCCAAATCCTTCTGAATATTATAGCATTCTATAGGTCTCTTGTACACGTTTAGGTGAAGGTTAGATTGAATTTCTTGGCTATGCTTTGCACATACCACTAGGTCTGATTTTTGTTCATCATTATCTATAAAAAGGAATTCTTTAATTCTTTGCAGGACTACTTTAAGCTCAAGGTACTTACTTGTAAATGAGAATTCCTTGCAAAATTGATCTGCCAATGTTTTCCAGTCATTGTTTTGTCTTTTGGTTTCTTCATGTGTGTACCAAGCTTTTGTAATTGGACCTTGCAAATGGGGAAATACTTGAACCCATAAGAAAGATGGTATTTCTACAACTTTCCATTATCTCACGCATTGTTCAACATGTGCTTTAGGATCAGACTGTTCGTTGAACAATTAAGCAACTTGGAAATCCTTCCACATCTCTGATTCTAGCTTCTCCTTATCTTGAAATCTATATTGGATAGCTTGCTTCACATTTTCCCAGTTCTCAACTAAGGCTTTGTGATTGGCCCACCATCTGGCAGGGGTGTCCTGGAGGGATAAATACAACACTGAGATCCTTTGATCCTTTGTTATCTTTTATTCCATGTTGACCGGAAAAATGTCAAGTCCTGAGGTACCATCATATACTGGGTGTTCTCTGACCTTAGTTCCAACCCATCTAGTTTCTCTAATAGTTGTGCATCTTCTTGAAAATATTTCATATGAGCCTTGCTACCAACTACCAAATGCCAGTTTTGAATCTTCATCCATTGATTGTATGATCCTCCAACTTACTAATCCATCAACAATATGATTTATTTAGTCTTCTCTCGTTCCTATTGTTACTGTTGGCAACAGAAGTCACTCCTGGATTGCAGCAGGAGCAGAGCCCGATGCCCATCAGTTTTATGTCATGTTTGTTTATAAAAGGGGGTGATCAAATGGAAGTAAACTCGGGACAGTATCGTTCTAACTCAGAAAAATGGGCTAGAACAACAGTGAAACATGAGGTCTTGACGTAACTTAAGCCAGTAATAATGATAGTGGTGAGTAAGTGGGGAAAGAGAGGGGAAATAAATTCTTCTCTAGACATCAGGTCTTCCGACAACCTTCACAAAAGAGGAAAAGTATCAGCTATGAGATCCTCTCAGAGCCGAACAACTTCAAAATGAACCTAAGAAGATTGTAGAACTGATAAAATCAAACCTACATAATATAGCAATGCAACACCCGGCCGGATCATCCATGCCCGGGATCTTAGATTCAGAGAAAAGGGGAAAGGAAGAAGATGGTTGCCATTAAACAAGAAGTCTCAAGTGTTCTTCTATAACTAGAGAACCAAAGCCTGGATTAAAGCTTTACAATCAGGAGTTGTGCTCTACCATCGATGCTTACAAAAATGGAAAAAATGCCTACATATACTCCTCCACTTTCGCCCAAAAGAGGTGTCTCAGTAATTTCAAGGTGTGGCGTCTCCTTAGTCAAATATGGTTGGATCTCCCTTGTCAGATGTCACCTTAACTCTGCATGGCCTTTGCAGGGGAGGTAGCTGAAACATTAAAGGCTAAAATAGCATGTGTAGACTCCTCTGGTCAGATGAGAACTCAACATGACTTCTTTGGAGAAAACCAGTGTACAGGACCATCTCGAGTAGACTGCCTGCCAGAACCTCCATGCTTTTCATTTAATGAGTGAGTCGAGGTTTCAACTACCTCCATCCACCTTCATTTATTTTTAGCGAGGACCAAGATCGAGGTCGAGATGAACTGGTCTCTGGAGAACGCAGTGATCCCTTCTATAGCTAGACCCAGTGCTTCGGCCCTTTACGCAGTTCTTTCTATCGCCCCCAAGTGACCATGGGCTGTGACCTTGTGCCTATCTGCAAAGGCACTTTCGGCATTTCGCGTTTCGTGGATGGGAGAAGGCTGCTCCTTGTGCTTCAAATTTATGAAAGGCTAGGTGGCGACATAGCCTAATCATGGGCCACATACCCCTCCTTGATCGGGTGGCCTGGATCATTTTGGAAAGACTTTGGGCCCAGGTCCTGGATGCCTTTGGCACTTCGTGTCTCGTGGATGGGAGGAGGCTGATCCTCACCCTTCAAAGTCGCAATGCACGAAGAGGCGACAGAGCCGAATCATGCACCACATGTCCCTCTCGATGGACGGTCCTGATCATCTCAGCAATATGGTGGGCCCGGGTCCTGGATGCCTTCGGCACTTCATGTCTCGCAGCTGGGAGGAGGCTGATCCTTTCCCTTCAAAGTCTTGATGCACAAAGAGGCGACAGAGCCCAATCGTGCACCACACATCCCTTTGGATGGACGGTCCTGATCATCTCAGCAATATGGTGGGCCCGGGTCCTGGATGCCTTCGGCACTTCGCATCTCGTGGCTGGGAGGAGGTTGATCCTCATCCTTCAAAGTCACGATGCGTGAAGAGGTGACAGAGCCCAATCGTGCACCACGTGCTCCTCCGGGATGGACGACTGAGATCCCTTTGGTGATATATAAGCGCTATCCATTGCGCTAATCCTGGTGCAACTTTGCTAACCACGATTACTCGTCGATCGTCGATCTACTCTATAGATGGATCTTGGTCGTTGACAACATGACTTCGCCCGCTCACTTGATTGGTAGCCAGAAACAAGATTTTTCTGCGCTACGCTTGGGCACTTGTCGTGCAGCCTGTAGACCTGGATACTCCTATGCCCAAGACATGAATTGTTGTTGACATTAGGCTCCATGGGGGATAGAGTCATCCCCGTGATGCTCTAAGAACTCAATTTCCATCTTCAGTGCCTTGCTATTAGGATACAGAGTCATTTACTAAGACAAAAATTAAAAAATAAAAAATAAACAAAGAACTAAAAGGACAATATTTACAAACAAAGGAGTTGTCTAAGGCTCAAATGAAACATTTCTTCAGAAAATGCCCATTTACTGGGTTGTTAAAAACCTCTTCACCCTCCAAATCCTGCAACCTGTATGTGTTATTTGAGAAAATCTTAGAGATTTTGAAGGGCCCAATCCATAGGGCGTCAAACTTGGTGTGTTTTCCCTTATCCTGTCTGGGTGCATCCCACTTAAGCACCAAATCCCCAATTTTAAACTCTTTCTTCCTGACTTTCCTGTCAAAGGCCTGTTTGACCTTCTGCTGATGACTATGAGCTGCGTCCATCACCTGTTCCCTGATCTGTTGTACTTCCACCATCTGATGAATCCTTCTGACCATATGATCTGGCTCTCCTTCATAATCTTGAAAGAACTTCACTATAGGTAAAGTGAGTTGAGTTAGAAAAACAACCTTTATTCCGTAGACCAACTGAAAAGGTGAGGTGCCTAGGGACTTCTTCATTGTCACTCGATCGACCCATAGGGTGAATTTGAGCTTTGAATCCCAAGCCCTCTTATTGTCTTCCAGTAATCTTTTAATGAGCTTGATTAGGCTTTTATTGGAAGATTCAGCCAATCCATTTCCTTGAGGATAATAGGGGGTGGAATGAATTAGTGAGATCTCGAACTTCTCACAGAACTTAATCAGAGGCTCGGATTTGAATGAAGTAGCATTATCAGTGACAATCCTGCTAGGACAACCAAATCTCGCTATGATATCCTCCAGGAAGCTGATAATTACTTTGAGGGATGCACTTCTGGTGGGGGTAGCTTCTATCCACTTGGTGAAATAGTCTGTTGCAGTCAGGATCCATCTATGTTGGCCACCTGAGGGAGGATGGATTTCCCCGATGAAGTCCAGCCCCCACTGATAAAAAGGTGCTGAAGCTACTACAGGCTTCAATGGTAGTGGTCTAAGCTGCTGCTTTCTTGAGAACTTTTGGCAATTGATGCAAGCTCCGATTTCTTTGCAAACATCAGTGAATAAAGTGGGCTAATAATACCCAACCCTGAGGATTTTGTGAGCTGTGGTCTTCCAAAAAGAATGTCCTCCACAAAGGCCATTATGGAATTCAAATATAACCTTCTGGGATTCTTGTGGGCTCAAACACCTCAACAACACCCCTAGAGGGTCTCTCTAGTACAATACTTGGTCAATGAGGCAACATTTGACCGCCTTGAGTTTTAAATATCTTGCCTTACTTTTACCCATTTCATCAGGGGGCCTCAACTGCTGCAGAAAGTACAAGATGCCTCGATACCAGGGACATTCTGTTAGTGGCAAGTCATCTAGAGAGCTTTGGCTAGGCGACTCATCTTGCTAAGTTCCTGAGAAAGTATTGATCAGACTAATCCCCAAGGCTCTACAATTGGATTCAACCAGTAGCTTGGTTAAACCCTGCCCCTTAACCAACTTGGTGGGCTTAATCTCCAGATCAAACTCCAAGATTTTGGCAATCCATTTACCTCTTCTCCCATCTATGTCAAGTTGTATAAGGATGTCCTTCACAGAGGCTGAAGGAACGTATGCAGACACTTTTGAGTGCAAGACATAGACTCTGAAATCTTTGAGAGATTTTACCAAGGCATAGGCCTGCTTCTCCATGATCTCGTACCTGATTTCTGCATCTCTTAATGCTTTACTGAAGAAGGAAATGGGTTTCTCTCGCCCTTCCTCATTTTTCTGCAATAAGACCACTGCTACTGTATCAAAAGAAGTGAAAGAAAAAAATAGGAAGTCTTTGGAATAGTTAGGACTGATCAGCACAGGTGCCTCAGTCAATGCCCTTTTTATTTGGATAAAAGATTCCCTGGGTTTAGCAGTCCATTTTACTTATTTTCCTTTCCTGAGCATGGTTGTGATGTGTTTCACCATATCAGCAAAATTTGAGATGAACCTCCTCAGAAAGTTAATCTTCCCTAAAAAGGCCTGAACTTCCTTTTTAGACATGGGAAGTGATAGGGTCTGAATTGCCTCTACTCTGCTGGGATAAATTCTCACTCCTTTTGCTGATACTATATGGCCTAACAAATTTCCCTCCGTCATAGCAAACAAAGACTTCTTAGGATTTAGGGAAATCCCAAACCTCCGACATTTCGAGAAAACTTTCCTTAAGTGATAGCAATACTCTTTATCAGACCTGGAGAAGACTGTGATGTCATCTAGATATATCACCACAAACTGGTCTTTCTCCCCGATGAAGGCTATGTCCATGGCTCGCTGAAATGTTGCTCCTGCATTCATTAGTCCAAACTGCATTTTGGCATACATGAATGTGCCCCAAGTAGTGGTGAAGGCTGTCTTTTCCCTGTCCTCTGGCATGACCGATATCTGATTGTAGCCAGAAAATCTATCAATCATGGGTATCCTGGATGAACCAGTTACCCTCTGCAATATGTGTTCCATCTTAGGTAGGGGGTAATTGTCCTTTCTTGAGCTTCTGTTCAGATTCCTGAAGTCAACGCAAAGCATGATCTCGCCACTTTTCTTTCTTACCGGGACCAAATTGGCTACCCATACATAATATCTCAAGGGGACAATGATTTGGGCATCTAACAACTTCTTCACTTCTTTTTCCATGACAGGCAGCAGCATGGGATTTATCTGTCTTGGCTTCTGCCTAAATGGCCTAGCCTCTTCCTTTAGTGGGATTTTGGGTTCAATGACGGATGTGTCATATGTCTTGAGGTCTTCATAAATCCATGTGAACACATCAACAAATTATTTTAATAACTCGGTATATTCGGCCCTCTGTTCTCTGGTCAAACTGCTCGACAACTTGACAAACTTAGGCTCCTCCTATGTGCAAATGTTGCACTCAGCTGTGTCATCATCTTCATTTGAAGCCCCACCCTTTACTGCCACATCATTCCCATCAAACAATCTTTCCAAAGGGACTAGTCCCCTCGGAATGTGATTGCTAGGAAGCTGAATAATCTGGTGATTAGCAATTTCATTTAAAAACACCTCAGGGTAATGGTCACCTTCAAGGTTAGGATCCTGATCAATGCGCAACGTAGAAAATTCATCAACAGATTGGAGAAATTTTTCGATTTCGAGATCATCTTCGAATACCTTCTAATGCTTGACATTGTCTGGTACAGAGGGCCGATATTTTATCTCAACATCATATTTGACCATAGACAGCAGAGGGATCTTGAACCATCTAGATGAAACAGCTAAAGAATCGGCCACAACATTATCCTCCCTTGGGACCAAAGAAATGTCGAAAGCTAAGAAGAAATTATCAATCAGGTCCCATACCTTGTTCCTGTAACTTCTGAGCTGAGGATGCTTGGTCTGATAGACATTCCTGACTTGCTGAATAATTACCTCAGCATCTCCGAACACTGCTATCTCCTTTGCAGCCCTTAAACCCAGAACCAGATCTTCATATTCCGCCACATTATTGGTGGCTTCAAATTTTAGCTTGTATGACAGGGACATGGTTTCCTGACAAGGTGACACCAACACCACTCCAGTGCCAGCGCCTTCACTAGAAGAAGCCTCATCGAAAAACATTTTCCAAACAAAGGTGGTTGGAGGAGGCATCTTGTGATTAAAAGGGAGCTGCCTTTTGACTTGAAAAGGGGCCTCAGGCGCATCAGTGATCTGCAATAAACTAGACCCCAAATCAGTGTCAAGTGCAAAGATGGGATGATTGGTGGGGTTTGCTTCATCACTGACAATATAGGCTAGCTGGGCTTCTCTGTACAACCTCCTGTGTTCCCCTCCAAAGAATGGAATGGTGGCATATGTGAGATCCATCTGTAATGTTCCTCCAAGTCTTTTAATCGAAGACCTAGACAATAGCATGCCAAACTTAAGGGGAACATCAACTACCACAATATCCATGACCACACTTTTCATTGGCAGCTGAAATAAAGAGAACACCAAGTCTTTAATGACTCTGAGGCATTGCACCCTTCTTGAATTGAAAGAGTATAGATCATGGTAAGCCCTGGTCACCTCCAGTCCCAATTCTTCCATGACTATTTTTGGCATAAGGTTGTGGGAAGCCCCTGAATCCATGAGGCAATTATGCAGTACCTTATCATGTATGTTCAGGGATGTGTAGAAGGGAGGGGATGAATCGTCTCTGTAAACTACCATGGGACCTAGGACAACTATTGGCTTTTCATCTTGAAGATTTATTGAGTCTGTGGAAGGCTGGGGGGGGTTCGGATTGTAGCAGCTTAGAGAGGGACCTTTTGAAATATTCATTTTTCACTAGTTCGGATAGGGGTACAAGAATTCTAATCTTTTGAATCTCATGCTCAAAACTAAAGGAGGAGAGAGACTTAGGAGCTTCCCTTACCTCGGAAACAGGTTCCTTAGCTGATGGCAAAGCATTCTAAGTTTTCTTTTCTTTAGTAGTGGTTGTTGCAGCTTTAGTAGGCCTTTCCGCTATGAGGGGCTGATCCTGGCTATCAAAATTCCCTTCTTTCCTTTTTGACATGAGATTATATTTGTTAGGAGTGTTGTTGGCTTTTTCCCCTTTACTCAACTCATTGATTTGAGTGTTGATAAGGGATTCTTCATATGCAAATTGAGTCAAATGAGGAAACAGGGAAGTTTCCTTGATGTAGTGGATCTCAAGGTCGAGTTCATCCACCTCCTCCCCTTCTTCATGAGAAACTAGGCTATTCTCGAGAGGGATCTAAATCCTATGATCATCCTTGTCTCTGCTTCTTTGTTTCTTTGGCAAATTTTGTGGCATATTGTTACCAGGCCTCCTGAAACCTCTGTTATTAGTATTCTGGGGGTTTCTATACATGGGCTTCCCCTCTAACTCCCACTTCTCCATTCTAGCTGAAAGGGATTTCAGTACTTTAGCTACCTCATCCATTTGAAGGGGAAGGGGAGAGGAATGGGATGAGGAGGCCTCTGTTCTTCTCCTAGATAGATCTCTGTCAGCCTTATTCCTGAGTCGGTCAACAACCAATATGTTAGACTCTACTTCCACGACTGTGTCCTACATGTGAGCCAGAGTGGTGGATCTCCTTTCCCTCAGCAGGAGGCAGAAATCAGGATCGAAAGCGTTGGCATAAGTGATCTTTGCAGAGGCTTCAGAGGGCTTTATCTCGGTGGGGATCTTATTGTACATTTTATTAAATCTTTTGGAGAATTCAGTGACAGACTCTCCTTCCTTTCTCTTTAAAGATCCAAACTCAGTCATGTAATACATGAAATCCTTTTTGTCTCCCCATTGTCTCAAAAAGGCACCATCCAAAGCCTCAATCCCATCAATAGATCCAGGAGGCAGAGCCCTAAACCATTTTCTAGCCTCTCCTTCAAGACTATGGACGAAAATCCTCATCCATACATCTGCATGCATGATAACATGATCGTCTGTAAAACTATAGAAGGCTTCTAGGTGTTCTTCTCTAGTTATGTCCCCCTCGCCTGTAAACTTGGGCAGTTGCTTGAGGTAACCATCTGCTGGGAGGGCATTGAGAGGCTGAGGTAACACAAGGGGAGCATACCTAGAGGCTATAATAGCCTCCATTCTGGTCATAGGGGGATTTTCTCCTGCCATAGGGATATTAGGTGGAGGAGAACTCAGAGGGGAAGGGGCTCGAAGAGGGGATACTGGGAATGATCTTCCAGGAAACAATGGGGGATTTAGGGAGAAGGCTAACGGGCTTGAGTCAGCAGATGCTTCTCTCTGTGCAGAAGTGGCAATAGTAACAAGAGGAGGAGTGGAAAATCTAGGAGTGGGGAAGTCTGTTGTGGTCTTGGGTACACGCCAAGGGATAGTTTCAGGGGAAAGGGGAGTGACAAGGATTTCTCCCTCCAATCCCAGACCGAGAGGGGAAAGATCAGCAGGAACACTCTCGAAATTCAGGAAATGGGAAACTTTAGAAAAAGGTCTGCTAGGAAGACGAGGAGGAGAAAATGGAGTTTCTACAGAAGGAGATGGCGGATTACCTGGTTCAACGGTGGAAGTTTCTCCTTCAGAGGCCTTTCCTTTTCTGAAAATCACCTTCGGATTAGCTACAGGCGTAGCTAGAGGAAGTTGTGGATGGGACCGCATGTGTCTGCCTCTGGAAGCCACAACTAAAACAACAGGTTCACTCCAGTGGAGTCGTCACAATGGAGTCACCAGGTGCACAGTAGCAATATTCAAAGGCTCTGATGCCTGATGCACCTTCAGAATCAGAGGCTCAATGTCATTCAATCTAGGGTAAAATTTTCAACTTTGTCCTCGGAAACGTCGCCAGAAATGTTGGCGACGGAGATCACTCCTGGATTGCAGCAGGAGAAGAGCCCGACGCCCATCAGTTTTATGTCATGTTTGTTTATAAAAGGGGGTGATCAAATGGAAGTAAACTTGGGACAGTATCGTTCAAACTCAGAAGACTGGGCTGGAACAACAGTGCACATGAGGTCTTGATGTAACTTAAGCCAGTAATAATGATAGTGGTGAGTAAGTGGGGATAGAGAGGGGAAATAAAGTCTGCTCTGGACGTCAGGTCTTCCAACAGTCTTCACAAAAGAGGAAAATTTTCGGCTATGAGATCCTCTCAGAGCCGAACAACTTCAAAATTAACCTAAGAAGATTGCAGAACTGATAAAATCAAACCTACATAATATAGCAATGCAACACTCGGCTGGATCATCCATGCCCGGGATCTTAGATTCAGATAAAAGGGGAAAAGAAGAAGCTGGCTTCCATTAAACAAGAAGTCTCAAGTGTTCTTCTATAACAAGAGAACCAGAGGTTGGATTAAATATTTACAATCGGGAGTTGTGCTCTACCATCGATGCTTACAAAAATGGCAAAAATGCCTACATATACTCCTCCACTTTCGCCCAACAGAGGCATCTTAGGAATTTCAAGGTGTGGCGTCTCCTTAGTCAAATCTGGCCGGATCTCCTTTGTCAAACGCCACCTTAACTCTGCATGGCCTTTGCAAGGGAGCTAGCTGAAACATTAAAGGCTAAAATAGCCTGTGCAGACTCCTTTGGTCGGACGAGAACTCGACATGACTTCTTTGGAGAAAACTAGTGTACAGGACCATCTCGGGCAGACTGCCTACCAGAACCTCCATGCTTTGAATTTAATGAGTGAGCCAAGGTTTCAACTACCTCCATCCACCTTCATTTATTTTTAGTGAGGACCAAGATCGAGGTCGAGCTGAACTGGTCTCTGGAGAACACGATGATCCCTTTTGCAACTAAACCCAACACTTCAGCCCTTTGCATAGTTCTTTCTATCTCCCCCAAGTGACCACGGGTTGTGACCATGTGCCTATCTTCAAAGGCACTTTCGTCATTTCGCATTTCGTGGATGGGAGGAGGCTGCTCCTTGTGCTTCAAAGTTACGAAAGGTGAGGTGGTGACATAGCCTAATCGCACGCCATGTACCCCTCCTTGATCGGGCGGCCTGGATCATTTCGGCAAGACTGTGGGCCCGGGTCCTAGATGCCTTCGGCACTTCACGTCTCGCGGCTGGGAGGAGGCTGATCCTCACCCTTCAAAGTTGCGATGCGTGAAGAGGTGACAGAGCCCAATCGTGCATCAAGCATCCCTCTAGATGGATGGTCCTGATCATCTCGACAATATGGTGGGCCTGGGTCCTGGATGCCTTCGGCACTTCGCGTCTCGCGGTTGGGAGGAGGCTTATCCTCGCCCTTCAAAGTCATGATACGCCAAGAGGCGATAGAGCCCAATCATGCACCATGCATCCCTCTAGATGGATGGTCCTGATTATCTTAGCAATATGGTGGGCCCGGGTCCTGGACACCTTCGGTACTTCGAGTCTCGCGGCTGGGAGGAGGCTAATCGTCACCCTTCAAAATCGCAATGTGCGAAGAGGTGACAGAGCCCAATCACGCACCACGTGCTCCTCCAGGATGGACGGTTGAGATCCCTTTGGTGATATATAAGTTCTATCCATTGCGCTAATCCTGGTGCAACTCTGCTAACCGTGATTACCCGCGGATTGTCGATCTGCTCTATATATGGATCTTGGTCGTTGACAACATGACTTCGCCCGCTCACTTGATTGGTAGCCAGAAACAAGATTTTTCTGCGCTATGCTTGGGCACTTGTCGTGTAGCCTGTAGACCTAGATACTCTTATTCCCAAGACACGAATTGTTGCTAACAATTACCATGTACAATTGGTCCAAGTATTCTCCCTCCATATTGTTGTCTGTTGGCTTCGTGTATTGATGGCCTACATACAGATCCAAGGGTTGAACTACTTTTATCCCATCTTCCTCAAACGTCATAGTGTATTTCTTTAGGTCAATCACTGCATAGTTGTCATAAGCCCAATCAATACAAAGTAGTGTAGGATAAGGGTCCTTATCCCCCATAATTTTCATCACCTCAAAATCAACTACAGTCTTTACGCCCGCAACCTCTATTTCAACATTCTCAAGTCTTCCTATTGGGAAAATACAATATTGATCGGCCATTCTTAGTTGGATTGGGGAATATGTCAACTGTGGTTTTCCTAAGGCTTCCCAAGTCTTTTTAGGCAGTATATTAACATCAGATCCTAGATCTAACATGACATCCTTAATATCAAACTCATCTAGATGGGATACTAATCTAAACTCTTTTCCAGTTCGTACTTTCCTTCTCTGCACTCTCTGAGTATTCTTCTTAGGAATATGTTTCTGTAGATTCTTAATTCCATAGAACTAGGTACAGTGCATTGTGCAACTTTTCTGTCAACTGGTCATTCCCGAGAATATCAAAAAATAACTGAAACCAAAGGTCGACTACTTTTGTGGCTTCTTAGGTTGTCTCATCAGGACTACAGGGTTTCTGGGTGCATGGGGCGAAGAAGGGACTTGTGACATCTTGGGGTAAACAAAAATTTGAGGGGGTTTCTCTTACATCTCAGGGCCAGGGATATTCTGAAATACTTCTATGACATTTTTAAAGAATATCTTATGTTTCATAGGATCATACCTATCCTCCTTATGCGTTTCTTTCTGTATTTGAGGTAAATTTTCAGCATCCGTGCTAATCTTTTCCCCTCCTCAAGTAATGATATTAAGGTTGGGCAGTTGTCCTCTAATAACTCTCTTTATCTCTGAACTGATGAGGTTAGTTCCTCATTGATGTACCCTATCTTCCCATTTTTCAATTAGTTCTCGGTAGTTGTCCT
>ML785212.1:146260-172939 GCA_009831015.1 Picea engelmannii | reverse complement strand
TGGTATTCCTGGCTCAATGGACTTCATGTACCATTTGAGAGCATGACCTCTCAAAGTAGTCTGGAACTCAACCAATTTATTCGCATCCGGAGTCCCTCTGAACCTCCAGATTGCTTCACATAAGAACCAATGTTGCTCAACATCTTCATCTCCCTTACCCCATAATTTTGGGTATCTAGCAATCAAAAATCCCACGTTACCAGCCATTGTTGATATTACTACTCCTACCAAGATAAAACCTAATGGTCTCGGTTGCGATCTACCAAGGGATCCCAATATCTTCCCAGTATTCGTGATTCTCGGTTCTGACTAACTAACTGGCTATACTGGAACAAGAATAGCATAAGAAGGTAGTATAGAATTTACCACTTGTATATAATACACTAGGGGTATGGGTGATTCAGGGATGGCGCCACTGGCTTTGGGTTAGGTTTCTTTGATCTGGGGGGTCTCATTCTCATCCTCTGGAGTGGTCTCTTCAGGCGGGTTCCTGATCTTTCCTAGCATTGGGGATGCATCTTCTCTTTCTTCTTCAATATTTAGGTCACCTTCCTTCTCCCTTGCTTCTACACCTTCTCCTTCATGTCCACCCTCCCGGGGACTTATTTCTCTCTGTGCTTCTATCTCACTTAATATTTGATTGGTCATTCTTTCCTGTCTTCTCATCTTTCACAACTCTTCCATCTATTCTTCCTCTACTTCTCCCGGTCTGACTTCTTTCCACAACTTCTTAGATTGTTTTTCTTCTTTATTTATATTACCGTACCACCACTTCTCAACTATGGCAGTTCTTTTCAAGGCTCACCCATCTCTTAAGTCCATTTCTTGCTACTCCCTCATTTGTCAAAGAACCCTCTCCCCTCTCTCAGGAAATGACTCCACCCCAAACTCACCCCACCCCAAGAGAGAGTGTTTACGCTACCATGTCAGTTGAGGACATAGTCAACATCCCCTCCTCCATCAAGAAAACCTTAATCCACATGGAAATTTCTCTCAACAGTCGTCCCCTTGCATCTCTCTTGAAATCTGCTTCTGTCCATGAAAACAATTGGTGATTCTCAGCTGCAAACTCAATAATGTATCCTTCTAATGTTGTATTAACCCACAAATTGATCGCTCGTGTTACCGGATGATCCAGCCGATGAAGTGTTGTTATCTTTTCTGTATCCCAAGCACAGGTATTCTTGACTCGTTCTTGGAATTATGGAGCTTCCTGGAGCCTATCTATCCAGTGTAAAAGTTCTTCTTGTAACTTAACCCAAAATATGTCATACTGTTCGCTCTATATTTTTGAGTAAAAGACTACCTATTGTGTATCTTTCACAAAGTTTCTTCTCAGCTCCACTTCTTTCCATATGAAGGCATCACAATTTCTCTTCCACCACTGGTGAATATGATATCTATGAATCCCCAGAAGCATTCTCCCTACAGGTTCCCTTTTAATGAAAGTCTTGAAAACATAACCATTTTTTTAGCGCAAAATTGATCAGACCAGGGTCCTTCTTAGGTTACCAACAAAAGTTACCATATAGTCTAGAGTGATGCAGCGCCCATTTCTCTTTCTCCAATGTGACCACAGCTATGGCCGTGGGCCAACCTCTTCATAACTTCGGATTCAAAAATATTGTAACCTCCTCCCTCGTTTCCTTACGAAACACTTCTTCCGCAACACATGGATCTCTGTTGCATATCCCCCTGGATCCAATGGTCTAGTTCTGCTTCACCTTCAGGACTTCATGAATATTCCTCTCACTCCACACAATATCTGAAACTCCACCTCCCAAACTCTCCAATACGTTGCCACATAACCTCCTCGCAGCCAACGACTATGATCACTCCTGCAACTTCGCATCTTCGGTGACCCTACTTCTTATAACACTTCTAAACTTCCAAACCATGAAGTGTTGACAAGCTTCTACGGCTAACCTCCATGCATCTTTCCCAGATCTGACAGTTTGGTATGATCCTGCTCCTACCTGGACATATCTTACTCGTTGATTTGGAGAATTTTCAAAGGCTCCTCCCTATTAAAAATTTCCCACTTCTCTACCTCTTGAACTTGTTCTTCCATCGAACGTTTTCTCCTTAGAGCATTTCTCTTCGACACTTAATCAAAACTTACCTTGTGCATGCCTTGCAACAAGTTTTTCCTCCACAGCTTGGCTTTTGGTGGATGACTGTGCATACCTTGCGACATTTCCTTGCACCCTTATTGAACCAACTTATGCTACTCCTCATGCGATTTTGAGTCAAAAGACTCTGTCATGATCTCCTTGTAGACAATATGCACTCTTTGCATACAAATCTCCCAAATTAACCTTCCTAGACTTGTTCCTTCTCGACACTCTGAAATTCTCAAAATGATTTCTTCGATACTTAACCAAGTATCAACCCTGCACACGCCTTGCATCAAACTTCCTTCAACTTGAATTTGGAAGGGTGACTTTGCAATCCTTACAATAGTTCTCAAATTCTCAATTATTCATCCTGAACAATATGACTCTGAGAAAATATTTTTCTACACACACTTTCAAACTATCCCTCTTGAATTTATGAGTTCAAACAGAGTCTGTAGACACACACCTTGCAGACACTTATGCATTCCTTGCATACAAAAGTTTCACGTTATCTATTCTGAGCTTCTGAGTTGAAACATACTCTGTCAACACACACCTTGCAGACACTATGCACTCCTTGCACAGGATCGTAGAAGAGAAACAACTGAAACTTATCTATTCTCTCACAGATTCATACATTCAATCATGTAAATGCATTCATAACATAAGAACAAGAAATAACAGAGAATTGTAATTAACAGAAAGTGTACCATTGATTCATTCAGATAGACACAACAACACCAAAACATTTGGAACAATTCTCCTCTGTTATATTCATTCAACTGAAATGTACATGGATCCATACAATGTTCTTCAACAACAATAATCTTAACTAGAATGCCCACAACTATCAACAACCTCTACAATGGTTTTCAGCTACAATTAGCTTCAACAGACTCATTTGGGAAACAAAAAATTTATTTATACAACACGAGCTCATTGAGCTTTCCCTACGATTTACCTTAGTGCTATCATTTCTAAATAAAAGCATTCAACTACAAAGGATTTACTACAATAAATTTTGTGAGGCAGACAAATAAGATCAAACATATCAAATCTATACTGCAATAAGCTTCATTAAAATAAAATACATTTCCCATATATCTCACACAATCATTAAGCTCCAGAACATTTAAGAAATTCTTAAATTACAGTATTTTCATAATATCTAGGTGATATGCCTTCTTAAATTCAAAATCATTTCTTCAAAATGCGCGCTAGTGCGCTAAGTTGTCTCCCACTCGTGCTTTGTTGGTGATGCTCCTACATCATACTCCTCTGGATAACATTTCATGGACTCATGTCCATGAGCTCCTGCACTGACTTTCCATACTTCTAGATATGTTCTTCATCTACCCAACTGGCATCTTCTATTGGGTGTCCTTTCCAATGTATCAAATACTCAAAATAAGTTTTTCTCTGGGTCTTCTTACCAATCCCATGATCTATGATCTTTTCCATCTGCATATTTTCTACTACCGGCATCTTCTTCTCCCAATGGATCTCTTTCTGATCTTCTAATCCTCTGGTGTCATCTTCCCTTTAAGGATACAAGTCGAAAATGTTGAATATCAATGATATACCCACATCTTCTGGTCGCTCTATCTCATAAGCATTTTCATCAAATTTTCTTTGGATCTTGCATGATCCTATGTTCTTCAACTTCAATTTGTTATATGTTCCCCCTGGGAACCTTTCCTTCCTAATATGTGCTATAACTTGATCTCCCACTTCAAATTCAAGTTTTCTCCTATGCTGATCAACCTTGCGTTTATACTCTCTATTGTTTTTTTGCAATTTCTCTTTGATATGATTATGAAGCTTCTGCATTTCTATGGCGAAGTCTTCTGCTCTAATGCTTGTGAATTCATTATGCTCCAGATATCTTAACTCTGATACTCCTCTTGGATTCATCCCATATACTATCTAAAATGGGCTCTTTCCGGTACTCCTATTTACTAATTTATTGTATGCAAACTCTGCTTATGACAGAATTTGATCCCACTGGCTATGGTGTTCAATGGCCAAACTTCTCAGCAAATTCCCTAAACTCCGATTCACCACCTCAGTCTATCCATCCGTTTGAGGATGATATGTTGAACTAAACGATAGTTCTGTCCCTAGCGTTTTCCACAATGTCCTCCAGAAATTACCAACAAATTTAGTGTCTCTATCTGAGACAATACTCTTGGGAAACCCATGAAGTCTCACAACTTCCTTGAAAAATAAATTTTCAATGTGTGTTGCATCATTAGTCTTCTGACATGGGATAAAGTGTGCCATATTTGAGAATCTATCAGCTACCACAAATATGGAATCACTTCCTCTTTGTGTCCTTGGAAATCCCAACACAAAATCCATTCTTATTGCATCCCAAGGCCTATCTGGAATAGGAAATTGTTGATACAATCCAGAATTTTGTCTCTTTCCTTTTGCATACTAGAAAATATTACATCTGTTTACAAACTACTTTACTTTTTCCCTCATACTTGGCCAATAGTCTGAACTGTTCAACTATGAAAATGTCTTGTCATGGCCAAAATGTCCTTCTATACCTCCACTATGCTTTTCATTCAGCATATTTTCTCTCATTGAGCATTTTGGTATGCACAACTAGCAACCTTTAAACAACAATCCATCTTGAGTTAGATATTCTTCTGACTAGCTTTTGTCTCTCAGCATAGAATATGCACATGCTTAATATGCCTCTTTGAAATCTGGATCATCATAATACATCTCCTTGAGGTGTTCAAACCCTAAGGTTTTCACTTGAAATTCTTGAAGAGTTATACATCTCCTGCTCAATGCATCAACAAATTTGTTAGCATTACCAGAAATATGTTTAATGAAAAAAGTGAAATTTTGCATAGATTTTATCCACTTAGCATGTATTTGATTAAAATTCTCTTGTCTACTTATGAATTGTAAATCTTCATTATCACTATACAAAACAAACTCCTTTGGAACAATATAGTGCCTCCATTTATTCAAGGCTTGAATTATTGCATAGAATTCTTTATCATATGTGGAGTAATTTTTCTTAGTTTCATTCATCTTCTCATTCAAATATGCAATAGGCCTATTATCTTGGCTCAAGACTGATCCAATTGCAACTCCAATCGCATCACATATTACTTGAAATGTCGTCCCAAAATTTGGCAAGACCAGAATTGGTTGTTCTATTATCTTCTCTTTTAATATCCAAAAGCTTTTCTCAGCTTCTTCTGTCCACTTAAAAGATTTTTGTTTCTTCTTCACCGTATCCATCATTTGTGCACCAATACCAATAAAATTTACAATGAACTTCCTATAGAAACTTTCTAATCCATGGAAGCTTCTCACCTCAAAAATGCTCCTCGGTGATGGCCACTCTTTGATTGCTTTCACCTTCTCTATATACATCTTAAATTAATTTGAAGAGATCACAAAAACCAAGTAAATGATTTTTGTATTCATAAAAGAGTATTTCTTCAAATTTATCAACAACTTCTCTCGCTGCAATCTCCTCATCACTAATGTCACGTGTCTCAAATGATTTTCTTAAGTTTTACTAAAGACTAGTATATCATATGGATATACAATCACAAACTTACCAATGAAATATTTCAATACCTCATTCATCAACCTCATAAAAATACTCGTGGCATTTGTTAATCCAATTGGCATAACAAGCCACTCATATAACCCTTCGTTTTTCTTGAAGATTGTTTTCCACTCGCCACCTTCTCTCATCCTTATCTAGTGATATCCACTCTTCAGATCTATCTTCGAAAAATAATTTTCCCCACTCAAACAATCCATTAAGTCAACCATCCCCGGTAAAGGAAATCGGTACCTGATGGTAATCTTGTTTATGGCTCTTGAGTCTATACACATTCTCCATCCTCCATCCTTCGGACTCAACAGAGTTGGCACTGCGCACGGACTCACGCTTTCTCTGACCAATCCTTTGTCTATCAAATCTTGGACTTCTCTCTTCACCTCCTCATTCTCTTGGGGTGTCAATTTGTACCTTTCTTTGTTCAACAGACTTGCTCCTGGTATTAGCTCAATGTGATGGCTAATACTCCTGATATGTGGCAATGAGCTTGGCAACTCATCCACTACTATGTCAGCAAAATTCTCCAACAACTCCTGGATTTCTTCAAGCATATCATTCATAGAAGTACTTGTAAGGATAACTCTGGGTTTCCTTACCACAAAAAACTACATCTCCTATTCCTTCTTAACTTCACTCAGGAATTCCTTCCAACTCATGAGAAGTATACTTGTGTTGGCTTCATCCTTTACTTTCTTTTCCTCTATTTGTCGAAATATGTGTGTTCTGCCATTATTCTCCAAAGTATAAGTGTTTCTTCTCCCATCATGAATGGAATTCCTATCATACTGCCATGGTCTCCCCAAAAAAACATGACATACATCCATGGGAATCACATCACACAAAATATCATCTCTATATCCTCCTATTTTAAATTCAACAAGGCATTGTTTAGTTACCGTTACCTTGTGACCTTTCTACAACCATGAGACTTTATACAGAGTCAGATGTGTAGTTGTCTCCATCTCCAATTTCTCCACCATCTCTGTCGATACTAAGTTATCAGTGCTCCCACTGTCAATTATCACCTTGCATACTCTATCTTTAGTCTTGCAAGCTATTCTGAACAAGTTGTTCATCTGCACTAGTTTTTCAACCTCTGGCTCTGGCTTCAAGAGAACCTTCTTCATCATTAGAGATCTTCCATCTTCTGTACCTTTTTCTTCAACATTATTCTTCTACGCTTCCGAAATGTGACCTTCACCTCCTCCTTATTTCTTTTTCTCGTGGCATTCCCAAGACATGTGTCATGTCTTTCCACAGGAATAACACTTCACTTATCCTCCTCTACCTCTTCCTCTTCCTCGAGGAAAAGAGTTTATTCCACCATATTGTCTCCCTCGGTAACTTCCTCCTCTTTCTGAGTGACTATGTGGATTTTTCATCTCATTATTGGGATTTTGTGCCTTATCATGGGAAATTCCCTTGCCTTTGTTTAGAATTCTTCCTCGGCTTCGCTGGCTTTTCTTCCTAGTCATCTTCTCTTCTACTCTTAGAACAATCTAATAAGCGTCCTCCACTATTCTCACTGTCATCATGTTGCTTTCGTCTTGGATTTCATATCTCAAGCCATTTATATATCTAGAAAAAATTTCATCATCCTTTTGTCTCTGTCCAACGCATATGTTCATCTTGTTTAACTCCTGTGTGTACTCCTTCACATTCATTCCCTTCTTTCTCAGGTTCTACAACTTCCTAAAGAGATTTATATGATAATACTTGGGTATGAATTTATCCTTTAGCTTGGCTACCATTCTATCCCAGCTCTTAATATTTTTCTTGCCTTTGCATCTTCTGTTAGCCTGCAGTTCATCCCAGCACAATGCAGCATGTCCTTTTAATCTGGTGGCAACATGCTTCACCTTTTTCTCCTCATCGACATCTTCATACTCGAAGTACTTTCCCATTGAACTTATCCAATCCAAAAATTCCTCAACATCTAAATTTCCTTCGTACATTGGGATGTCTATCTTTTCTTTAGCTCCCAACTTTACAACTGCTTTCAACAAGCGTTCTGTTGTAGCATCCTCTACTACAACTTCTTCAACTTCTACTTCTTCATTCTCTACAACACTGACATCTCCAGCATCAGGTGCTCTCCTCTGCATTGTTTTCATAACATCCAACCTTTCACGAAGTTCTCATGTCTCCCTTTCAATATCTCAATTTTCTACAGGTGGCTCTGCATGTCCTCTAGGAGGAATTGTGTTGAGCTTTTATCCTTTACACAACTACCAATGGGTGTATTTGATACCACTTGATGATATATGGGTATTTCCTTTTACCTCTTTCGTATAGAATTAAAATCTGTGGCTCTGATTTCCACTTGATGATATCGGACAAAACTTTTTTCAGGCTTTGATACCACTTGATGCAGACCCCCTTCCCTCCTTGGGATTTTGCGACCTCTTGATCAAGGATATTCAATCACCTTGAGCCGAATCATCTCTTTGGGCCTTCAATAGACCCTGAAAAAATAATACACAGGTCCCTTTGATGTTACCCACAGGTTCAACTACCCACGAACCTGCTCTCGGCCACTTCTGGCAACACCAAATTACGAGTACTAGCTCTCGTGCTAGACTCCTTCTTGAATGTGACCACGACTATAACCGTAGGCCATCCTCTTTGTAACTTCAGCTTCAGAAATATTGTAACCTCCGCCCTCATTTCCTTCCAAAACACTTATGTCGCAACACACAGATCTTTGTCGCATGTCCCCCTGGATCCAACGACCCAATTTTGTTTCGGCCTTCACAACTTCGCGAAGATTCTTCTCACTCCAGACAATATCTGAAACTCCACCTAGCAAACTCTCTAATCCTCTACCACATAACCTCCTCACATCCAACGACTAGGATCACTCCAAAAAATTTGTGGCTTCGATAACCCTGATTCTTATAACACTTCTACACTTTCAAACCACGAAGTTCTAAAAGGCTTATACAACTAACCTCCGTGCAAATTTCCCATATCTGACAGTCTGGTATGATCCCAATCCTTCCTGGATAGATCTTACTCATTCATTTGGAGAATTTTCAAAATCTCCTCCCTATTGAAAAATTGTCAACGCTCTCCCTCCTGAACTTGTTCTTCCTTTGAACGTTTTCTCCTTAGAGTGTTTCCCTTCGACACTTAATCGAAACTTACCTTGTACATGCCTTGCAACAGGTTTTTCCTCCACAATTTGTGTAACACCCCAGGTTTCGAACCCCCATTTTAAATAATGTATTGTTCCAATGTTGAGAGGCCTGAGTGCCCAAACAATTATTAAAGGGCCAGTATGCCCCCAAAATGTAATGTTTTGATCATTATTAATGATAAACACATCGTCGATTTCTAGATGGACAAGGACTAGAGTTATAGGGGGATATGATTCCATGAGAGAGGGAGCTTGAGGGACTAACTGCTTATTCCTATTTTTAATTACCCTTTTTATCTAAGGGAGGGGATCGATTACGTGAGCTTCTTGGGGAAGGCCAAGAGGTTTTTGTTTCCCCACAAAGTTACTAAAACCTACCTTAGGTATGATGGGGGGGTTCGACTGATGACTTGTTTGTTGATTTCACATTAAAAATTTCATTTTTCCTTCACGCACTCCCATGCATGCACTCCTAGGAACACACTCCCATGCACCCCCTAACCCATTCATCGACCCATCCTCACCTGCGTATTGGCTTGGAAAAGGAAACTAAGCTAATGAAGAATTATCCACAGGATAGTTTGATGTAATGGTCGTTGGTGTGATACAGCCGTGACCTGGAGCCTGCATGTCTGAAATGCATTGGCATGTGCCCTGTTTTGCTCACAAATACGAGTTCTGAGAGTCCTAGCATTGATATTGAGGACCAGCTGTGTTGGAGGCCCTGAAAATAAAGGAGAAGGACTTCCTGAGGGACTGCGTGGTAGAGAAGGCTGGAGGTCTGGTCTCTTCGGGTGGTACAAGATGGGTAGAAGAGAGATGGGTACTTGGATTGTTGTGGGTTTTGAGAAACCTATGAGAGTTTGAGCTCTTGAGATCTGACTAGTTTGGGAACCCAATCACACTCTGGAACCATCCTTGTGGATTCATAGCCCTGGCTCGGGGGTGACACTACTATTGAGATTTGGAGCAGCGGTCTCTACGGTTGGGTGGAACGTCCTTGGTCTGCAGCCAGCCGGTGTCATATTTCATAAAGATAAGTTCCCTCTGTCGTGATATTATTATCTATGTATGAATGTTTTCCACTCTGTAATTTAATTATCATTTACATGTATATGAATGTATTTTCATTGTGTATATTTGATTATCATTTAATATAATCTTTAGATTATGCATGCTTGTTGGATATTGTTGTGCATGTCGTTAAATCTATTATCTTATGCATCCTTAATATATAAAGAAGGTATCATCATGTGAAATAATTATGAGGGTGGGCTTGCAGGTAGTGTCCCTTGGCCTGTGGGTTGTTGGGGATGTTACAACTTGGCTTCTAGTGGACGACTGCGCATACCTTGCGACAATTCCTTGCACCTGTATACAACCAACTTACACTACTCCTCTTGAGATTCTGAGTYGAAATACTATGTCACACACTCCTTGTGGACAATATGCACTCTCTTCATACAAAGCTCCCAAATTAACCTTCTTGGACTTGTTCCTTCTCGACACTCTGGACTTCTTAGAATGACTTCTTTGATACTTAATGAAGTATCGACCYTGCGCATCCCTTGCRTCAAAATTCCTTCAAATTGACTTTGGAAGGGTGGTTGTGCACTCCTTGTAGTAGTTCTCAAATTCTCAATTGTTCCTCCTGAACAATATGACTCTAAGCATGTCTTTGTATACACACACTTTCAAACTATCCCTCTTGAATTTCTAAGTTCGAACAGACTCTGTCAACACACAACTTGCAGACACTTATTCTCTCCTTGCATACAAAAGTTTCATGTTATCTCTTCTGATATTCTGAGTCGAAACAAACTTTATTAATGCACACCTTGCAGACACTATGCACTCCTTGCACAAGCTCATAGAAGAGAAACAATTGAAACTTATCTATTCTCTCACAGATTCATACAGTCAACCATTTAAATGCATTCATAACATAAGAACAATAAATAAAACAGAATGTAATTAACACAAAGATTACCATTCATTCATCCATATAGACACAACAACACCAAAAAATTTGGAACATTGCTCCTCTATTATATTCATTAAACTGATATGTACATGGATTCATACAATTCTCTTTAGCAATAATAATCTTCACTAGAATGCCCATAACCATCAACAACCTCTAAAATGGTTTTCAACTATAATTAAATTCAACAGCCTCATTTGGGAAAAAACACATTTATTTATACAACACGAGATGATTGAGCTTTCCCTCCAAGCTACCTTAGTCCTATCCTATCGAAATAAAAACATTCAACTACTAAGGATTTATTACAATAAATGTTTTGAGGTAGAAAGATAAGATCAAACATATTAAATCTATACTACAATCAACTTCATTAAAATAAAATACATTTCCCATCGATCTCATGCATGTTGATATTATGGTAGCTGTGGGAGGTATTTACCTCCACGTGTAAACCTGACGAGAATAGAATACTCTGGGAAGCAAGAAGAAATCCTAATGAGTTGACTAATAACCCTAGGAGACTTGTCAGCTCAAGAAGATAATTTATATTAGGTTATTAGCCTCCAAGAGAAGAAGTCAGCTAGAAGAAATAATATATACTGAGAAGACAGATATCCAGAATGAGAAGTCGGCATAGGAAGTTAGCAAGAATTACTATAAATATAGGAGGCTAGTCTTCATTCTTGCAGGCAGTCTCAGAATTGCAGAGCAGCACTTGTGTGCACTGCAGTGCCTAGTTTTGTGTGCAAGTTTGGAGGAGAGATGCCATTGTAGTTGCTGCAGCTAGCAAATTGATTTTTTCTTGGAATATCTCTTGGCTAGGGTTTGGACTATCTGATCAGTTATTGTTTGGTGTGCTATCCTTGGAGAAAGGAGAGCTACCCTTTCTTTGGATGTCTAGCCTAGGGTTTGCTTCCAGAATGATTCTCTGTCAAGGTTAAGGTGCTTGGAGGGTGGCTTTGACCTATGGTTGGGTGACAATAGTGATATTGTCAATGGTAAAATGAGCACATCCATTCATATTCTAACAGGTTATGGGACCACACCTCCTTCATTCAGTCTAACCATTGGAAGGAAACATATCCATAAGGATATTAAGCTCGTTGAAGAACTGTCACCGGGGTTTCTAGTAGGAGCACTCACCATAGTACTGTTGCTAAGGTTGCTAGTAGGTGCAGTTGTAGAAACCCTAATCCTCTTGCTGAGGCACCTTAAGTGAAGGGATTGACCTAATTTCTGGATAGATCAGTGCACCCTAGCTTAGCACATCTCCTAATACTCTCAGCAAGCCAAGACGTCAAGTATGAATTGTTGGTCAGATCTATGGTTGACCAAGTCAAATCAGCCATGACTTAGTCTATGAAGTCATAGAAAAAGTTATATGGAGCTTCTAACTTCAGAGAGTGGAATACAAGGATTGACCTCATCCTTCCCAAGAATAAAGTGTTGGATATCGTGAAAGGGAAGATCGTGGAACCAGAGTTTGAAGAAGGAAAAGAGAAGGAACCACAGAACATTGCAATTATGGAGAAGTTCAAAGACAATGACATCAATTCCATGAGCATCATAGCGGACTCTATAAAATACCACTTGATACCCTACATCTCCCATCTTGACTCATCGAAGAATCTGTACGATGCCCTAACAAACCTCTTCTTAGTCAAAAACATTGGACAAATAATGAGTTTAAAGAATGAGCTCCATGACATGAAGATGAATGATGATGATAGCATAACATCATACGTTCTGAGGATTTCCCAATTAATATATCAACTACAATCTATTGAAGAGATCATTTCAGAGAAGGAATTGGTAAACATAGTACTCAATGGTCTTCCCAAGAGATGGGATGCATTTGTCGCAAGCATGAACACAAGGAAGGAGTATCCTACATTTGAATAACTTTGGACTTGTTGTTCTCAAAAAGAATCCAGGATCATTGCAAAAGCGAAACCCCAAAAGAAGTACGATGATCAAGCCTTCACAGCAAGATTCAAGAATTTCAGTAACAAAAGGAAGCTTGGCTCATGGAGGAATCCAAATCAAGAGAAAGATATTTCAGAAATACAATGCTTCAACTGTCAAAAGTATGGTCACTACAAGAATCATTGTCCTGAAATAAAGAAAAGGAAGGAGAAACACGAAGCATTTGTTGCCGAAGAAAAGGAATCTACAAAGAAGACTAAGCAGGATGAAAGAGACTTCTTCTTCTGAAGGTAACAATACTCTTCTTAGTTCTTGTACATATGTTGTATATCTATCTCTTGGAAGATAATGTGTTCCAAGAAGAACTATACCTATGGAAGAACAACAATATAAAGATTTCTATCATTAT
Source organism: Picea engelmannii (assembly GCA_009831015.1). Classification (NCBI taxonomy): domain Eukaryota; kingdom Viridiplantae; phylum Streptophyta; class Pinopsida; order Pinales; family Pinaceae; genus Picea; species Picea engelmannii. Next base: position 159,760 of record ML785212.1, on the reverse strand, counting down.
ACAAGTTATCTAATACACATGAAAGTATGAAATACATCAAACAAATCATGTGGAAGCTATTACAATATAAGTCGAAATCAGAATCAATCATGAAGAGACTTAGAAGAAGCAAAGGTAGAAAGAAGTCAACAATCAAGAGGAAATTGGAAAAAGACTTTTGACATTTTGCAGAAGACAATAAGAAGGAAGTGTGGACTCTGTTAGATGGAGAGAGCCGATTATATGCACGCATACATGAAGCAAGGATTAGGAGGGAGATAATCCTATGATCCATTGAATATGATGAAGTATATATCCATGGTAGCTGCCATGAAAGACAGTACGTGTTCAATTCAACCTCAGAAGAATTCATCTTCAAAGAGAAGCCTTAAAGTATCCTCGGTTGTCCATCCACATCCATGATTCTATAATGAAAGGAAGAAGTGGAATATTTAGGGCATGGAATCTATAAGAAACTCCATAGACCCAAGAGCTAAAGGAAAACATCAGGAAGAACATGAATATTCCAAGAAAGAAAGAGAAGCCAAAACAATCAATCATTGTATTAAGAATCATAAGATTACCAGCCTGATACGAACTCACCAAAAGCAATCAAGAAGAGGAATTGAAAGTTATGATTAACAACGGTGTATATATGCAAGCATTGCAAGATCCAGAAATAAATTTTCTCCCAGATGGAGGGAGAAGACTATGACAATTACTTGTTCCATTAAAAGCAGACATACCTCTACATGAGTCCTTATATCACCCACAATATTCATGGGTTGGAGTTCTACATCAAATGAATGCAAATATTTTTCTCCAGAGAAATTGAACAAAGAGTGTATGAAGAGAAAACTCAAGACTTTGAAGCATACTAGAAAGAGACCCTTGTATGTAGGTGGAAGAAGATAAATTGGTGGAGAACCTCCAGTGCACAGTAGAAGCATGGTGAATATTTTCTATAACATAGATATTGTATCAAGATGATTACTCAGAAGATTAGATCTCATGATGACAGAAGAAGTGCCACATGGATATGTTCCATTTTTCCAACAATGATATACTTTATTGATCAGAGCTACATGAAGCCTTCAGAGAAAACTAGTGTTCCAGACCGAAGTACATTTGAAATCAAGAATTACATTATCCATGATGAAGTCTAGAAAGGAGAAAGTAATTCTCCAATACATATCTCCACAAATGAGCAGATAAGAAGACATTTTGGTAACTATCCAAGATGAAAGAGTTTGCATACTCAAGTTGGAGCTCGTGGAGACAAATTCCTTATTGAAAAAGGAAGAGAAGACTCCTAGGTTGGGAGGGAGAACTGATGTATTATTGATTGATGGACAATCATTTTTCAGTTTGAAAATGGTCCAGGATGAACAAATTCTTTCTAGTTCGGAAAGTGGATTGAGATTTCTGACGGACAGACATTTTCCAGTTCAGAAAATGGTCTAGATTGTTGATGTACCATAGACAGCGACTTCCCATTGTGGTTAACATGGGAAGTGGTCTAGGAAAATCTCTCTTGTTGAGGGTTACTCAAGAAGACTGGCCCACCTCCCCAGACAACGATTTCTCATTGTGGTTAACATGAGGAATGGCCCATTTTGGAGGTTGGTGCATGACAGTCATTTCCTCTTGTGGTTAACATGTGAAATGGTCCAGACAGTCATTCCTTAGGGAAGATTCATTCTCTCTAGGTTGCACTTTATTTAGTGCCGGAGGAATGGCCCAGGGTGGGGAATGGTACATGTTCAACAATCAAGGACAAACATTCCTTAGGGAAGACTCATTCTCTCTAGGTTACACTTTGTTTAGTGTCGGAAGAATGGCCTGGGGTGGGGAATGGTCCAAGCTCAAAAATCAGAACAGTTGTTATTCCTTGCCTGAGAAGAATAGTCCAGATATCTCATCATTGATGTATTACTTTTTAAGGGCAAATGCTCTTCCGAGATCTCACAGATGTGAGTGGAAGAATGTCCCAGATGATTAAATTATATATCATAACATTTTTTCTATGAAGGTTGATATCAAATGATTGTTATGAAGAGAGTAGATGTATACTACTGTGGTGGATGTGTTCCATTATTTGTGACTATATGTCACTGATCAAGTACCTATGTGCTACTTCGTGTGGTAGTGTACCATTGGATTGTAGTTGTGTACTACTATGGATAGACACAATTGTCTTCTATTGAATGATATTGTTCTGATTGCCTTGAAGAGTATTAGCAGTGTTGAAAATGATTATCAACTAGATGGATAATCAATGAATAGAGATTTCCTAGACAGAAAATGGTTCAAAAAATTTATTCTTATAGATTAGAAGAATAGTTCTTGTGTCACTCTATGGAGTGAGCATCATCTATGATTACTCATATAGAGAATGATTTTGACAGATGATGCAACTGATGACATTGATAGTAATGATGGTGCTCATGATCTAGTCATGAGATAGTCTAGACGACTATGTTGATGCTACCAGGTGAATGGTATGTTTTGTGCTCAATACCATTACATGTAATACCTCCCTAGCTAGGAGGGAGTGTTGATATTATGGTAGATGTGGGAGGTATTTACCTCCATGTGTAAACCTTACGAGAATAGAATACTCCGGGAAGCAAGAAGAAACCCTAATGAGTTGGCTAATAACCCTAGGAGACTTGTCATCTCAAGAAGATAATTTATATTAGGTTATTAGCCTCCAAGAGAAGAAGTTGGCCAGAAGAAATAATATATACTGAACAGAAAGATACCCAAAATGAGAAGTCAGCCCACGTAGTTAGCCAAAATTACTATAAATACAGAAGGCCAGTCTTCATTCTGGCTGGCAGTCTCAGAATTGCAAAGCAACACTTGTGTGCACTGCAGTGCCTAGTTTTGTGCGCAGGTTTGGAGGAGAGTTTTCATTGCAGCTGCTACAGATAGCAGATCAATTTTGTCTTGGACTATCTCTTGGCTAGGGTTTGTACTATCTGATCAGTTATTGTTTGGTGCACTATCCTTAGAGAAAGGAGGGCTACCCTTTGTTTGGCTATCTAGCCTAGGGTTTGCCTCCGGAGTGATTCTATCTCAAGGATAAGGTGCTCAGAGGGTGGCTTTGGCCTATGGTTGGGTGGCAATAGTGATATTGTCAATGGTAAAATGAGCACATCCATTCATATTCTAACAACGCGATCATCCAACTCCAGAACATTTAAGAAGTTCTTAAATTACAGTCTTTTGAGAATACGTTTAGTCTGTATTTGGAGGGGTTATCTTTCCTGCCTTTCTTAACGCAACCTCGTGTTTATCCCTTGTGTTAGATGGGGGTCCTGGATAACTTTTAAGACGCTAGAATTTAACACTCCCTAACTCTGACTCCAATGTTTGTTTAACGACCTTGAAGAGTTTTCCTCTCCAAAATAATTCAAGGCCCTAACCCTAAACTAGTTGGTTGAACCTACAAACATAAAAAGTCTAGTTAATTTTAGATTTAGCATTCTTTTTAATGGCTTGATTTACTCAAGGGGTATGGCGATGAAACTAGTGATGTTATAAGAGATGAAAAAGAGGAGAAAAATGAAATTTGGAAGCAAAATTACTTCTAATCAAAAGCAAAGTTTTACAACTAACTCCTTGTAACCAAATTTTCTTTAACTAACTTTTTCAGGATCTTTGAAAACAAGACCTAAAATGAATTTTATCTTGACTACAAGTTACTTATGTTTCAATAAAGCAATAAAGAACTTAAAAAACATACTCTTTTACCTTTCTAGCAAATAACTGACTCTAACTACTTTACCAAACTAAAAATACAATATATATTTTTTTAAATTGCCTTAAACTGAAAAACTGGTGTTAGCACTAGAAGTCACCTCTGGATTGCATCAGAGGTAAGCTTGATACCCATCAGTTTTTGTAGATGTTGGTTTTATATGGATGGAGGTCGATGGAAAAAACTAAGAATCTGAATGATGTTCAACACAGAACTTGACAAGAAATGTAAAGGGAAGTGAGGGCTACATTAACTTCAGTAAGTAAATTGAATTAAAGTGAGAGCAGAGGGAAAACTTAGGAGAAAGGGTGAAGGAAGTGGCCCTGGGCATTAGGCCTTCCAGCAGCTTAGAGAGCAAAAACCGAACTCAAGATCATCCTTGAGCTCAAATCCAGACATCGAAATATGCCTACAAGGGACAGAGTAACAACTGCAGTATGATCAAACCTCCATCATCCTGCAACTGCAACAGCTCGACTGGATCCTCCATGCCCGAGCCATTCAATGTGAGAAGGAAACATACACACAGCGAATGAATAAAACTGACCACGATACCAAAATAACCAAACCTCCGTTACAACAGTATAACGATCCTCGACTGGATCATCCATGCCCAAGTATTTTAAATAGCCTTTACAAACAAAAATGGAAAGAGAGAAGATGACTTCTATTAACATGAAAGTCTCAAGTCGATTACATAACCAAAGAACATCTACGACAGAACAAGATTATAGATTGGGAGCTCTGCTCAACCAAAGACACTTACAAAAACAACAAAACTCCCTACATATACTCAAAAAATCTTGGAAACAACAATAGAGGCATGCTCAAGCCTCCATGGAATTACGTCGTCTCAGTCAGATTGCACCTGCAGTCTCCTCTGCACATGCCTTCCTCTGTCAGACGCGATCTTGACTCTCGCCAAACTCTCAGAGTCTCTGGTTTTTCAGACTATGCATGCAATATCCCTACACACGCGACCCTGGACTACCAGAGATGAAAATCCATCTTCATGGTCATATCACTTTGACTTCTCCATTCACAAGGGAGACGACACTTCAACCACCTCCCCTTCTTTCATAACTTCCTCATGGGGATCATGATGGTGCAAGTCAAACTTGGCACCTGGGAGGCATGGTGGCATGTCCTTGGCCATCTATTGCTTTGTGGACCTTTGAAGAGGGACCTGACTGGCGGACATGGATAGAGTTGACGAGGCCGAGGAGGTGGGCATGACCGACAGGATACTAGTTATGCATGGGCATCAAATATGTAAAGGCGAAGAGGCGATGTGGCACGGGACCATGATGTGGAGGCAGAAGAGAGACTGCGGTAGTAAGCGTAGTGGGGACAACCTGCCTAGATGGAGTTGAGATGGAGTATGAGGGGAGAACACATGGTAGGAGATGGTAGGCAGAAGTGAAGAGGGATATGACATGGAGGTGAGTGGAGGAAAGGTGTGCTAAAACGAAAGGATGAGGGGGAGCGGGAGAAGTGATAGGCGGAGGAGAGAGATGGAGTGGGGGAAAGATGACAGTGGGAGGATAGAGTGGTAAGAGGGAGTGGTAAGTGGTCTACTCGAAGGGGGGGAGAGTGGTAAGTGATAAATTTCGAGGGGGGGGAGGGTCCAAGTTCACGAGGAGGTGCCACTAGAGTGGGGGGGGCGCACTCAGAAACCACCAACTCGGACCCCAGCCCTCGTTAAAGGCAGAAAGTTGGGGGGGGTCCAATATGGGTTGTGCACTATAGATCTGCGTGCACCAAGATCGATTGCCCAGATCTACGCGATCCTTAACATAGTGTGCAAAAACATCAAATACTCACCCAGACTTTGGATAAATGACAAAATGTGGGTTTTTTAACCCCTTTCCTCGCATTTGTTCACCAAGGCATTTCTCATAAGGGAAAACAACCCCCTAGAAATATTATGTGATAACATTAGGCTCCATGGGGGATAGAGTCCTCCCTGCGAGGCTCTAAGAACTCATTTGTAGTTCCATTTGCCTTCTATTGGGCTATGGATTCAGGTTCAAAAACTTCTGCTGAGGAATACATGCCGACAAAAATAAAAAATAAACACACATGGGATCCACAAGAACTTATTTATGTACAATCCTAAACTAATCAAACTTTACATGGTGCTAAGTGAAAGAAAATTTCCACCATAGCCAATCAAGTAACTCCCTAAACAGAATCCCCTTCATTCTATTAGTGATCCATAGTAGATGATGCAACCGTGATAGTAGAATGGTCACACCCTTCATCTTTTTTTCAAAGGCTGAAGTTGAGATAAAATAGGGAGGCTCCATGCCATGAAGGAAATGCCACTCCATGTACTTGTTCATAGGGTCATAGAATGAGTGGAAAATTCCATGAAATTTGTAGCAAAAAGAATGCTCTTCTCCACAGTTGCTCACACGTGGTTGAATACCTATCATAAGCACAGGTGGATGAGGAGATGATACAGGTTGACTGTCCTCAGATGATGGCTGCTCACTGCCAAGATTTGAACAGGAGTGAACTGCTCCTCCTACTACTCCTTTGGTTCATCTTCTTGGCTCTCCCAAGGGTCAGAGTCATAATCATCATAGATAAGACCTGTGGGAAAGATCATTTCTTCAATCCGCTTCTCATTAATTTCTACAGGTCCAGGATGGTTGATTTCCTCATGATAATCTCCTTTAAGAAAGAGAGGATAAGGTTATGTTGTGTGTTCTCGGATATCCTACACATCAAACTCAGAATCTGATTCATAGTGGTCATATATAGGTTGGTTCCTCCTTTGGTCAACAAACTATGATATGGGGCTCTTCTACTCTTCCTCAGAATAATCATCAAATCTTGAGACAACAGGCCCATCGGGAGCAGAATGGAGGGCCTCTACGACCATGAAATCTTCAATACTACCCTCATCAGTAGGGATTCCAAGAACATCCGCTTTAAGGACTGGAAAATCCTCTACACATTCTTTAGATTCCAACCTTTCTAGTTTGGCAGAGAGAAATTTTATCAGCTCCATCAGCTCACTCAGAGAATCTTCTTCCTCCTGGTCCCCATCCTTACAACTCTCCTCAGATGTAGATGAATAGGAAAGAGAAGGGACTGATTTATGATCCAAGTCATCAGGATCATCCTCACGGCTTGCGTAATAAGCAACTCTATCTTGAATATAGTCGTTGTATCCCTCACAACAACTATGAAAAATTAAATCAAATGGATAAAATTTCTGACAATGAGTGTCGAAAGATGTATGGAATTATCACAGTGAAGAAATGTTAGCAGGGGGTAAAGAATGATACCATTCACAAGCATCCCCTGCTAACGAGAACATGAACATCTTCATTAATAAATCCTCATGATGTATATCCCACTCATGCATGAGTTCATGAAACTCTCTAAGATGATGAGCATGGTTGTCCTCTTTATGCTTTCTAAATATAGGTAAATAATCATTCCATTCATTTGGAAGAGGAACAACATTGGGAAAACCAAGAACATCATAAAAATTAAAGGGAGAAAACCTTCAAGCCAGAATTGTTTCCATTTCGACCTAGTGGAGTCACCAAACGGTTCTTCAACCATGGATTCGCCAGGTGAATGATGTGCAAGATGAGTGTGTCTGGTCTTTTTTCACCATCAAAGACCATATCTGATCGTTCTTCTCTCTGAGGGGATACCAAATGTAGCTAGAAGAAGCCACACTAAAAAAGCGGAGCCGAGACAGTGGAGTCGTTAGGTGCAAGTGTAATATTCAAAGGTTTTGATGTCTGATGCACCTTTAGAATCAAAAGATCGTTGTCATTCTAGTGAGGGAAAATATTCAATCTCATCCCTGACAATTATGCTAGAAATGTTAGCACCAGAAGTTACCTGTGGATTGCATCAGAGGTAAGCCTGATACCCATCAGTTTTTGTAGATGTTGGTTTTATATGGATGGAGGTCGATAGACAAAACTCAGAATCTGAATGATGTTCAACACGGAACTAGACAAGAAATGTACAGGGAAGTGAGCACCACATTAACTTTAGTCAACAAATTGAGTTAAAGAGAGAGCAGAGGGAAGAATTACGAGAAAGGGTGAAGGAGGCTTCCCTGGGCATCAGGCCTTCCAGCAGCTCAGAGAGGAAAACCCGAACTCAAAAGAATCCTTGAGCTCAAATCTGGACACTAAAATATGCCTACAAGGGACATAGTTATAGCTGCAATATGATCAAACCTCCATCATCCTGCAACTGCAACAGCTCGACTGGATCCTCCATGCGTGAGCCATTCAATGTGAGAAGGAAACATACACACAAGGAAAGAATAAAACTGACTGCGATACCACTATAATAAAACCTCCATTACAGTAGTATAACGATCCTCGACTGGCTCATCCATGCCTGAGTCTTTTAAACAATATTTACAGACAAAAGTGGAAATAGAGAAGTTGAATTCTATTAACATGAAAGTCTCAAGTCGATTACATAACCAGAGAATAGCTCTAGAGGAACAATATTACATATTGGGAGCTCTGCTCAACCAAAGATGCTTACAAAAACAACAAAAATCCCTACATATACTCAAAAAATATCATAAACAACAACAGAGGCATGCTCAAGCCTCCATGGTATTATGTTGTCTTAGTCAGATTACACCTGCAGTCTCCTCTATGTATGCCTTCCTCTGTCAGACGCGATCTTGACTCCCACCAGTCTCTCAGAGTCTCTTCTTCATCAGACTGTGCACGCAGTATACCTACACACGCGATCTCAGACTAACAAAGATGACTATCCATCTTCATGGTCATATCACTTTGACTTCTCCATTCATGGGGGGAACGACACTTCAACTACCTCCCCTTCTTTCATAACTTTCGCATCAGGATCATGACGGTGCAAGTCAAACTTCGCACCTGGGAGGCGTGGTGACCTATCCTTGGTCATCTGTTGCTATGTGGACCTTGGCAGAGGGACCCGGCTAGTGGACGTGAACGGAGCTGATGCGACTGAGGAGGTGGGCATGAATGGTAGGCTCCTAGGTAAGCATGGGCGTCAGAGATGTAAAGGCGAAGAGGCAATGTGGCATGAGACCATGATGTGGAGGAAGAAGAGAGACTACAGTAGTAAGTGCAGTGGGGACAACCTACCTAGATGGAAGTGAGATGGAGTACGAGGGGAGAACACATGGAAGGAGATGGTAGGAAAAAGTGAAGAGGGATATGACATGGAGGTGAGTGGAGGACAGGTGTACTACAATGAAAGGATGAGGGGGAGTGGGAGAAGTGGTAGGCGGAGGAGAGAGATGGAGTGGGGGATAGATGGAAGCAGAAGGATGGATTGGTAAGTGGGACTGGTAAGTGGTCTACTTAGAGTGGTGGAGAGTGGTAAGCAGTAAAGGTCAGGGGGGTTCGAGTTCACAAGGAGGTGCCACGACAGTGGAGAGTTCGCACTGAAAAACCACCAACTCGGACCCCCCCCTTGTTAAAGGCAGAAATCCGAGGGGGGGGTCTTATATGGGTTGTGCACCATAGATCTGGGTGTGCCAAGATCGACCACCCATATCTGCGCACTCCTTAACATAGTGAACCAAACCATCAAATCCTCACCCAGACTTTATATAAATGCCAAAATGTGGGTTTTTTAAGCCCTTTCCTCGCATTTTTTCACCAAGGCACCACTCATAAGGAAATACAACCCCCTAGCAAGATTATTTGATAACAACTGGAATAAATATTTTTTCTCTTTTTCCAAATCAAGTGAAAGGGGTAAAAAGAATACTAAAACAATATTGAAATAGATATTTGGCCTACTGTGGATTGCAAGAAATCTCTAAGGAAACCAAGAAGGAAGATCTATAATCCAAAATCTTGCTTAAAACCCTTTCAAGAGTAAACACAAGAAAATCAAAAAGAAAAGTAAACTGAATTCTAACCTAGGCTATGGTTGTAAAACAAATACTTTGAACTGAATCAAGAAACCCTAAGAAGTATAAACCTCAATCAAGAAAGAGGTTGGCTTCCTCTTTTTAAAAAATTTCCTGAACCATAGACGTTGGTTGTTGCTTTAGTAGCATGTGTATGAACGTGGGCTATTTTCTGAGCAGAGCGTGTATGTACATAGGTTTTTTTCTAAGTAGAGCACATACCTATGCTGGATGACTCAAGTAAGGGCACGTACACCTATGTATTTCTTTGAAAAAAGAAAGGAACAAACAATCTTACAAGGAAGGTAGAACTGTTATGGCACCTGAAGGTGAGTAGAATCCCTTAAAAGACTCATATAACTTGCAAGAAACTCGATAGGAAGAAAAACCAACCAGACAACCCAAAATCCCCTAAAAAATGCCTTAGAGGCTATCCCCAGAATGGTCGCCTATTCTACTAGCAAGAAACCCCCCCCTTTATCTACACCAGGGTTCAGAATGTAGGAAGATCGTTTAATCATCTAAAATTCAATTAATTTTCTATACTACCCCAAACATACCAAAACTCATATAAATAAAGCAAGGAAAAGGATATCGGGTAACTATACCTCCAATCCCATGTCTAGTGATGATCTCCTTGTGCTTGGAAGTTCTGTTGACTGCACGCCTCCTCCCAGGGATGATCTGCATCCAAAGATTGACAAACAAAGACTGATAAGCATGCTATTCTGTATATAATTTAGGGTTTGATGTTAGAATGTCAAACATTAACCAATAAAATTATTCAATACACCATCATTTGGGACAGGAAAATGTAATTCTTTTATTAATAACAAAATAATTATACCTTTACAATCAAAGTCGGCTATCATTCCGCAAACCTGGTCCAGGCTCCTCTTCAACAAGATCCAAGTGCACCTTATATGAACTTATCCTCTCAAACTTCTGATCTCTTCTTGGGAAGTGAATGGGTTCAATGGAGGGAGAAGGGGCTAATGAGGGAATGCTAAGGCAATTCTCACAAAAGGTAGCAATATCGTGGGCAAGGAGGGGAAGTGAAATCAGGAAAAGTTTCACTGTTCTTATTCTTAGATGTGAAATGGGACCCCAACACCTCCTTTTTATGCCAAAAGGATGGTTATTCAGTTGGGTGACATGCTATAGCCATTGGGTTAGTTTGGAAACCTCCAATAGGCCATCAATTTCAACGAATTCCTTTCAATTTTTTTATTTTTTGCAACTTTTGCAAGTATACGCGAGCTGTAATGGTGCAACATGCATATGTACACTAGTTTTAGTGGTGCAACAAGTGTATGTATGCGGATTGTAGTGATGCAGGGCAGGTACATCTTCAAAAAATTGGTTTTTTAAGAGGAGCAATTCAGCAGTGCTTTGGAAAAAAATGAAAGTAATGGGGCCAAGGCCATGTATGCATGTGTAGAGAAATTTAAGGTTATAACACCCATTTCATTTGCCACACTTGCGGAGTGAGATGAAATAATTGTGACACTTAATAACAGTTTGGGGGGGGGGGGGGTGGTTCTTGATAGAGTATTTTCGGTTTGTCGAGAAGTGGGTTAAAATTCCAAGGGAGTAGAGTTAAAATTTCTTCAAGAAGGCACGAGGGAAAGACTATCAACCTAGTAGGCCAATAAATCATCCTTAAACCAGTTTGAATCCTTATTTAAGCCTAGAGGAAGTGACAATCATTGATTTGGTGAGAAGATTTGATGTCGACTACTCATCACAGATCGATGCTTCTTAGGAAGCCTCTTGGAAGAAGGTGCTTCAAGAAAACTTGGACTCATGGTTATGGTGAGTTCGTGATGGGATTTTTTGAGCTAATGAGAGTTCTCGATCTATCAAAAGGATATGTTGATGAGATCAATAATGTATATATGTCGAGCACCAAGATGACAACCCTAATAGAAGATCAGAGTTGGGGAAGGTCTCCTAAGAGGAGAAGACAAAATTTCCAATGAGGAAAACCCAATCTCGAAATCTTGAGAATAAGAAGAGCAGTAGATCTATTGTCATTGCCCTCGATGCGATCTAAGCCCTTGGATCTAGAAACAATCCATTCTAAATATAGAATCTTGTTGAAGAGGAAGCATCATTTAATACCCGAGTGGATGTGAGATCCGACAGAATATTAACCATTGGATGTTAGGGTATGATGACCTTTGAATCCATTGGAGGATTTCTCATCCAAAAAGGACTATTCAAGAAGTCGTGTGATTGCATAAAGTTGGTACTTTATGATGGAAGTGGATCGAGTAGGAAGAGATCATTGATTTGTGGGTGAGGCGGCTTGATGAGATATCATTCCTACAATTTCCCATGGACCCTACCAGGAAATGTTTGGGTGGATAAGAGGCGAGGATTTAGCCATCTCGCAATTTTAAAGTGTCAAGTAAATAAGGACTGTTGATTTCCCAACCCAATGATCATTGGATCTGTTGTAAGTGGAGCTATTGGAAAAGTCAAAATGAGATATGAATTGTGGATTGTATAGCCTATTTTCCAATGGGAAGGGAGCCCGACTCACTTCTAACCATTGGTCTTAGTGATTCGAGTGAGTCGAAGCTATATGAATAGGGGGATTTACTCCTTGGTTTATGGTGTTGCATTCTTCCATAGGATTTGTTGAGAATGAGAGGGTGGCGAGTCTATTGAATTGTCACAACCACATCTAACACATCTAGCTTTGCAATATGGTTCAAACCACTAAGGGAAATTCCAGTTGTGTGCAATGTGGGATGGAGGCCAAGTAGGGGATGTAAAACCAAGACTAAAATCTTAGTGGAAGAGAAATTTTGACATCCCACCAACCTAATAAGGGTTTAGGGGGTCAGGTGTGTTAGAGAGAGAGAGAGAGAGAGAGAGAGAGAGAGAGAGAGAGAGAGAGAGAGAGAGAGCGATCCATTTGGGAGCAAAAGAACCCTCCCATTGAGAGTGTGAGAGCTCACCAAGATCAAGAGTTCTTATTAAGTGTATCTCAAGGCCAAAGCCTTCTTCATTGGTAATATAAAAAGTATTATTGCTTCCCTATTTCTTGTTTCTTTATATTGTAGTTTGTTGCATGTTTATTTCCTTATTTCTCATTTGCAATCTTACTCTTTTAATGGACTCATTTGGCTAACAAGTTTATGTCTATAGTGTGTAGCCTTCTCTATAGCAAAGGGTGCTCTTCACTCACTCGTGTAAGGAAAACAATCCAACACCTATGGTAACCCCAATTTGTCACAACTTGGAAAACAATTGTTTAGTACCTCCAAAATGTGTGAGAATATGATGTCCATAAATATGAGAAAATTGAGGAGATCTCTTATATGCCCAAATCTTAATCTCCCGAATCTAGAGAATCATTAAATTAATATGGTACTTATGTAGATCAATTTGGGATCATGAATATTAGCAGGTTAGCAACAATTTAACATCATAAGGTGTTAAGGGGTGATTTTATCAAAGGTAATAGGTTTTAAGTGTCAAAATGTATTAGGGAATTAGTTTGCTTGGGATCATAATGTCTTAGAGGTTAGTGTCTTAAGGGGTTAATTATGGAAATTAATTGTATGCACTAGTCCAAGAAATCAACAAATCGTGACACTATATCCTTAATAAAGAAGTTATCTTACACTCTAATCTTCAACCCCTTTTGTTTCATAATTCCTATTCAAAAATTTAGGAGAAAAGACATTTAAAATGAAATTTCTACATTATGTAATTTCATTTGGTTATTAAATATAAGAAGAGTAGCTCAAATAAAGAAGACTCTCTCTCTCTCTCTCTCTCTCTCTCTCTCTCTCTATATATATATATATATATATATATATATGTGTGTGTGTGT
>ML785212.1:127093-145201 GCA_009831015.1 Picea engelmannii | reverse complement strand
AGATAGAGCTTTTAATACCATGCAATAGCTCTTAATAATCCTAACTTTGTAGAACCTTTCTTCTAGCATGTTTGGAGCCATTTTTTATTACCATTGACAATCATTATTTATCCTAACTCTATATTTCTTAGCTTAATTTCAGAAATCCTTTTGAAAATTTTTAGATTGTCTTAATTGGTTCTTTGTTGCATTCCATCCATAAACTAATTGCCAAAACAAGGTAGTGAACAAAACCTTGGTTCATGCTCTTCACATCTACCACCAATGAAATAAACAATGGGATCAATACTTGTATATTTTGTAGCATGACTACAACAAATCCATTTATGCCTATATAGGACACTCCTTTTGAGGTATGTATTGGATTTCATACCTTTACTCCTAATGAAATTCTAGCTTCTCTATGATCTCCATCTGCGTCCACTAGCAAAAGGAACACTACAAAGCTTCTTATTTCATGTAGAAATTGGACAAAGTTCATAACATGGTGTATGACAACTGTTAATAAATATGATCCAAGTATAAGAAACTTTGACGCAACACCCCCTACCTCAACAGGTTCTGCGCGACCTTCTGGTCTTAGGATCGTTCCAAATCTTCCCCTGAGTCAGATTGACTCTTTGGTTTCCCTAGAGGGAATACTTCACACACACAAACATGTGTATTCCACAGGTCCTTTTGAGTTATGCTTACGTGATCAAACACTGGCAGTAACTCCACAACCGACCATCAAATGTGATCAGGGCTTTTTCCCTTTCGGGATTTCGGATTTCGCGAATCCTGTTGTCGAGCCCCTCATCTCTTCAACCTCCGAAACCTGAAACGTCAACGAGGGTTGACTCCTTCAATGCGCCAGAGACACGCCTCTTGTTGCCACTTATTTTGCCTTTTCGGAACTTGAGTGATCGACCAACATTCGTTCCTCTTCCCTTATGATTTTTCGATTTCCGAAATTTCCCCTTTTTGGCGAGATCGATGGTCTTTCGGGACTTTCATCGAAGCTTGACCTCAACTTTTGGCTTCCATCACACGTATCCTATGAATGGTGCTTGGGACCCTGCTTTCAGATTTTTACTCTTCGCGATTTTAGGAGTTTCGTTGACATGCAACTCTGTCTCTTGACTCCCGGAACCCTGAAACCCGATTGGGCCCACGACTATTGTCCTTCAATGATTTCAAGAATTTTTCCTTTCACTCTTCCGGATTTTGCGACTTGCGAGATCCACAGCAAAAAGGTTCCTCACCTCCTGAAACTCTGATCTTCGAATTCCCGAAACCTCGCCTCCAACGTGATCTACGGTTGAGATTCCACACGATCTGACAACTCAGGATCTTTCGGCTTTTCACGAATCGAGAGTTTGAAACTCTCGATTCCAAAGATCATTGCCTCCTCTACTTCCCAACACCCGAAGTGTTGAAATGTCGAAATCCTGAAATTCATCCCAAGGCACGTCGCGTTTTGCGACTTTGGGACTTCCAATGCTAAGTGCCCCGGCTCCTTGTCATCAAGATTCGCGATATGCCGAACCTCGAAATACCAAAATTTCACACTTGATTATCCTTTTCGTGAACCGACAGTTTGAGTGACCAAGGGTTTTGACCTACACTCCCAACTTATGGGTTCTAAATTCCTGAAATGATTTGAAAGCTCAGACAGACCACGATCAATGGTCCACATTGATTCTTGAAGTCAGGGTGGCAGATTCGTCCAACTCCTAACCACCTTGCAGCTCCTCTGGATCCTATGGTCCCCATGATTTTGCGAGTTCTCCTCAAAGAATTCTAACCCCTCGATTCACTCCCCAATGACTTCTGTGAGACAAATCGGTGTTCTCCCTCCTAAACTTGTCTTTTATGAGATGCTTTCAATTTTCGTCTCCCTTTGAACACTTCAAAGGTACTATCCCTCCTAATCTTTCACTTGTAAATTTAAGTCTCCAAGAGAGATCCTGCTCGCACTCCTTGCGGTAATCTTTCAAATAACCTCTGGTTATTTGGGTCCTCAACTCTGTGCACTCTTTGCAACAACAGTCCTTCCACCTTCACCTTAGTTGATAACTTCTAAGGCTTCAACTAGCCCGTGCACACCTTGCATGGCTCTGTGCTTCACCTGCACTTCTGCTGGTATGAGAACAACGATATCTCCCCTAAGCTTTCTGAGATAAAACTCAGACTCTTGTCAACGCTCACCTTGTGGACGTTTCACTGCACTCCTTGTAGGAATTCTTAGGAAGATAAACAATTGAAAATCATTCTTCTCCCCTCTCAGACTTCATACATTCACCATGAAATCATACACACAACATAGCATTGAAACAAATGCATAACAGAGAAAACAAACAGCTGTAAACATACCATTCAACAAATGTAAACAATAATCATCACAACACCATGAAAATTGTGTCAAAGCTTTATATATTAACTCAAGTGCTCCTATACATGGGTTCTTCTCTACAACTCAACAACTTATGAAAATATGAACGCTCTTAACCATGTTCTTCCTCTAATGATAAAATAATACAAGGGTGAGGGTGTCTATATCCGTTTTCTCTCCTACTCTCTAAACTATCTAATCTATGAATTCAAATCTACCTACATTCATTAAACAAACTTAATGTCTATTACATCCGGCAAATGAGAGCAAATCGCTCAAGATCTGTTTATAACATGCAAGTACGCTTCCTTTAACTACTACATTAATATCTGCTCATTAATTTTTCAAAAGCATTTCAAAATGTGCAAAATGTGTGTTGCGCTTTTCCAGCTGTCTTCCACCTTTATGGCTGCTTGGCTGGCTACTTACAATGCTCCTGCATCAAACTTCATGATAGACATCGAGTTACTCTATCTTTTTAGGATAGTGATTGGGTTTGACCACATTTAGACAACTAGTACTTCACAATTCAAAAATATCATAAGCTCATTATCATTTGTTATGCTCCTTACGCCATCATACAGGAGATGGTACCTAATTCCTTCAAGTTGGAACTCAATTCATGCATCCAAAGGCTACAATTATATATCCACTCTCGTGATGTATGCACTCGATCAACTAGGTAATGTCACATCATCTCTTACTTGGTAGTTCGTAAAGGCACCTTGTTCACTGAGTTCAAATGGTTTTCCTAATAGCATTTCAACAAGAATTTCCCCATGTGTAGCAAACATGAAGGATAATTTCCTTTCAAAATTTAGGAATTGACTAGATTTAGTCTAGAAAACATGTGTGAACATATATTACATTTATACTTTCATAATTTGTACTTTAGTACATTTTCTACTCATTTTTATATCTATTTTTCATGACTTGGTCTAAATTAATCATTCACACAGATTATTGTATTTTATGGGAGACTTTATCAACTTTGATTCCACTCCATATAATTTGATATTTTATATATAGTAATACAAATAAGTGCACAATATGAATAAATATCCCACTATATCCACTAGCACTTGCTCCCTTTAATATTTAATCTCACTAAAATACAAAAATACAAGTATAAACATTCAAAAAGAACACTTATTGTCATCTTCATAGCACTGAAAACTTATTACAATGAAATTGGTCAAATCATCTTAAAGTCTTAACTAATTTAGTACTAAATTTTGAATATTTCATTATAATATATCAATTTCTTAACAATAAAAGCATTTACATTCTTATTTTTAGCTTTAGATTTCTCATTTCTAATATCTAACTTAATTGATTCTGCTACCCTTTATCATTTTCCATATCATCCCCTCCCACTCATTAAAAATAACACAAATAAAAAACCATCATCCAAAATTACATAGAGTTCCAACCTCTTTTTCAAACTTTCCATATCATCCCCTTCAACTCATTAAAAACAACACAAATAAAAACCTATCATCCAAAATTAAATAGAGTTCCAATCTCTTTTTCAAACTTTTTCCTTAGCTAAGAAAAATAAGCTTCTTAAACACCTCTTAGCCTTCCAAAGAAAAAATAAAATAAATTTATATTGAATATAATATAAAAATTCCAAATGATCTTTAATTCTGAATATTTTAGTGATCAAATAGTATAAAATGATGTCTTACTTTTGAATATTTTAATTCTGAATATTTTAGTAATAAGATAATATAAAATAATCTCTACTTTTGATCAAATGGATTTATATTTTAGTGATCACATAGTATAAATCATCTGATCTTCCAAATATTTTAATGATCATATAGATTTATACTGAATGTATTATAAAAATTTTAAATGATATCTTTCTTCTTAATATTTTTTAGTTTCACCAAAAATTAAATAAAATCAAATTCAAGAATTGAATTTTTTACTCTAATAACATGTTAAAATTTATGGTAAAGTTTTTTGGAAATAAGTTGTGTAAATTTTTTTGAAATGTTCAAAATTTTAATGAAACACTCTATTTATCATCCTAGACAACAAAAGCTCAATAATCCTATTGTTCATCATGATAGGTAAAATATTCATTGGAAAAAATGGATAGTTCAAAACATCCTACGTATTTATTTCCAAACATAATTATAACAGACTAACTATAAATACATACACAATAAAAATGTTAAAAATTCCAAAACCTTACACAAAATATAAAAACTGTGCATAAAATATGAACTTATGCATTTTGAATGCATACATCTTAAAATTTTTATAACTCCAGCAACAAAACCTATGTCCTCGATGTTACACATAAAAATATAAAAGGGTACATAAAAATATATCGAAAACCACAAAGATGGTATAGCAGTCACCCTACGTTTCCTTGCTGGTTTCAATACCCAAAAAAAGAAAACACAGATATACAAATATTCATTTCCTACATTTGACTGTTCGAAAATTTTCCAAACATCTACCAATGTAGTTTGAAATATTGCTCAACTCATTCTTCCTAAACTTGTCCAATTGAACCTGCACATAGAAAGCAAAATATGTACACTCGCAAACTGCTTATTTACTGCAATTGGGGCTCTGCAAGTCTGCTTCTCCCCGAGTTTTAACATGGGTATCGATGTTTTAGTAAGGTAAAGTTTTGTAGGAGTTTGTGCTATTACTTTCCAACTATTTCTTTGCTGGCTTTTAATTTTAGATTATGGGATTAGTTTTCAGAAAATGTATATATAAATGGAGTGGGCTAATTAGGAAGTAATCTTTCCTCCAGAGTTACTTTTCTTGCAGGTTTTTGGTAGCTTTGTTTTAAATTTACTGTCAATCCAGAACTCTGCTCGATTTTCTGAGCATTTGGGTTGATTTAAAATGGGGCAAAACCCCTAACCTAAGAGCATTTGGGTTGATTTAAAATGGGGCAAAACCCCTAACCTAAGATTCTAAAATGCAGTCTGAACTTTAATCATGATGAACTCAGGTTACCCATGAAAATCTGACAGGATTCGATCTCAATTTTTTGCCTAAAAAACCGTTCTGTTTGCTCCCAAGTTAGTTTACTCCTATATTTAAAAAATTAACATGTCAAATTGAAAATTTAACCTAATATAAGTTCATTTGAAAATTTTGATTTGTCCATCTATCAAATCCAATTCAATCAAGTATCAGATTTAGCACAATCCAATTCAATTATCAGATTCAGCACTGATTGGATTATCCTATTGTGAAATATTTAAAGAAATCAATACTCTGGAGCAGTGCACTCTAACGATCATTTTATATTTGGCCTGTTAAAATACATTACTGGACAATTGTTGTGTACAAACATTTTCTGTATCAGTTTGTTTAACATCCAATCCATGTTAAGGTAGCTGCACATTAAAGAGGATAAAAGAAAGCAGATAGCTATCATTTTGCTCAGTACATTGAGATTTTCAAACATCCAGAATTGAAGTCTTACAGAAACATTAGGAAAAATGGAACTTTTACTGATGTCAATTGCATAATGATCTACAATTGTAACACCCAAGAATTTGGAAATTCGATCCAAGAATTTGGAATCTCAATCCAAGTTTCAGAAATTTCTTGTAACCATACATCATAGATCAAAAACCTGCTTGTTTGAGATTGACTGAAGATATTTCATTCAATCAAAACCAGTAATCGTCCATAACGCATCTCTGCTTTTGAGAGTCCTCCCAACGCCTTCATTTACAGAGAACGGGGTTATTTCGGTCCGGGCAAGCTGCCTGGCAATGAGCTCATGAGGTGGGATCATATTCCTCTCACAATCCACTCCTTCATCATCATCACTACTATCATCGTCAACTAACCCATGACTTCTACTCCAGCAATTTCCATTCTTCTTCTCCTCCCATGACATCTGAGACCAGTCTGGGATATTCACAGGTGCAGAAGACTGATACCTCATTCTCCTCTTATCATTCTCTTCACGATATGATTCCTTCCTATGAATCATTACTGATCTTCTGTTATTTTTATTATTCCCATCCTTTGCCATCGATCGGCAAACTGCAACACCATTACAACCATTTTCCTTAAAACCAACCTGCTCGGAGGTCTCTGCATCAATACTATCCCATATATCCTCCTCATTAAACTCTTCCATCCCCTCAGATTTCTCAATGCTTCCGGATTGCTGAAATCCAAAGAGCTTGTAAATATGATGATCCTCCTTAGGTTTAGACCTCGCCAGCATCGATTTTCTTCCCTTTACGACCACCCAAGATCTTTTTGCAATGTTTTTCTTCAATTCGCAATGATCCCAATCCTAAAATTCTATATGAAGCCACTCAGATTGAGCCCATTCAAAGTGTTTTTTTCGCTCCACACAGGCTTCTTCACAAAATTTTCCGAAGAATAAACTAACCCAACTCCTGATCACTGCATATGAGCCCACCCAACTCCTCAGATTGATCTAATTTCAACACTGCCTTAGCCGTTACTCTCTGTCCAACACCAACAGCCCCTCCCCTCTTATAGGTCCGAGAGATCATACTCCTAATTGTTTACTAATAAAATGAACCTGAATTCAAAACTTCAAGGTTAATTATTTGTCGATATTGGTTTTTTGGGGCTTTTAACCTAATCCTGGATCCATTTGATGGTTAGAAATTCAAATCCCACTCATGGAAGTTGTCAGATCGAAGGAAAATGCCACACCGAGCCATTAACAAAGTATATTATTGCATGACATGATCTTTTACTATTCTTCACTTTGGATGTCATCATGATTTCATTGATTATCTGGAAGATGCTTTTTGTATATGTCACGTTATCCATTGTGGTTTTTCAATTTGAGGATGTGAAATTTCATTGGTATTTTTGGTAAAAAAAATATTTAAATTAGACCAAAAATAGGACGAACTCAATTTGAATCTACCTATAATTTTTAAAATCCTAAAAAAAAATCGCATAAACTCGGATCTTGACAAGTGAAATAGACGTTTCGTTGGGATTTTCGATTTGCTGGACCAATAAACATGACGGGAGAAATACTAAAATTTGGGACGAGTGTATGAAGAGAATGCATATCTTGGACTCTGTGCTCCAATTATGAATGCAAAGAAATGTCAATTCCCAGACGTGCATGGTATTCTTTATTATGAATTTGATTGAAGCAAATGAAACCACTGATAGAGAAAGATTTGTACGCCAACTTTAATGGCTTGTAATAAATAGTGGGCGAGACGATTCTTCTGCCTTGATGTTGAAATCTCTGTAATAAAAACCAACCGTGTTTAACCTAAAAAAAAATAAAAATTAGGCCTTTAAGAATACGTTTGTAGAAATAGAGGATTCCACTATGAACAGCTAATCTGATTGCGTATAAAATACCACTCTCTGTATTCAAGATTGATTATACACAAATRCAATATTGAGTGCGATTTATGAAACATGCAGTGATCACATAACGTGGGATTCCTCTTGGAAAAAATAAAATGTTCTTGGAGTCAAGCAGATGATTACAAACGTTACTGTTTGACATAATCAATTACTGCCATCTGTAATACCATCCGAGGTTTGTCGATAGCCGTGTGCAATTAACGATGAGCTACAAGTGGCCCCAAGTAATAGTGTGAAGAACTTGGATTCCAATCATTCTTGGGAAATACACCAACTGGGCTTCACTGACGTAGTATCTGATGAGTAGTTGTGCAGTGCTAAATCTGCTGGAGTTTATTTTTATTTGGCAAAAAAGAATTGAATAATCTACACTTCTGGAGGAAATTAGAGGATCATAATATGAAAGCTTCAAAATCATAATACAAAATCTGGATATATTTAATTGTAGCATACTTGTAAAAGAATATCATTTGGCTTTCCAATTGTGATTTATTCAATGAGGTTTTGATAGAAGACCATGCATGATAATTGTGAGTATGAGTATGTGACAAGCAAGTGTAATATAAAGAAGTGTCACATAAGTTAACGCATGATAAAAGGTAATTATATTGGATAAGTATCTACGTGAAAATGTATGTACTAGAATGGTGAAAGACAGTTTCAAAACCATCCATGATAATTGTGAGAATGAGTATGTGACATGTAAGTGTGTAATATAAAGAAGTGTCACATAAGTTAACGTATGATAAAAGGTAAATATATTGGAAAAGTAAAGTGAAAATGTAATAAAATGGTGAAAGATAAAGTTGAATTGTGGAGGTGAAAATGTAATAGAATGTGAAAGACAAAGTTGAATTGTGGAGGTGAAAAGTGTGCAAGAGTGAGAAGAGAAGAATACAAAAACTATGACATAGAAAGAGTGTGATGAAGGGAGAGTTTGAGTGTGCATTTGTGAAGCATGATGTGGGGAACTCATAATATATGTAACATGGAGATAAGCTTGACAAAAGTAATGCAACAATCATTCAAAGGTAGTTAAAAGGTTAAATTAAGAAAATGAATAATCAAAACCAATATTAGAAGAGGAAGAGAATAAGCAATGCTTTAAAGGTAGCTAAAAGGTTAAACTAAGAAAGATGAATAATAAAAACTAATACTAAAAGATGAAGAGAAAAAAAATCCTATTCAAAACTAAAACAAGAATATTAATTATGGAAGTCATACATCCCTAAACATTACACCAAGGAAGGGACACTTATGGGGGTGGGGGGTAATATTAGAGAAAACATATTAGAGAGGGTTCCAACAAGAACAGTAGATACAATTTTTTGCTAGTATTAGAGATTGGAATGGGGTCTTTTCACTTCTTTGATGGTAAAAAATCACTATAAAATCAATCCCTAAATCTTGCTTTTGGATATATGCAAGGTGCAAAATGCTATAATCTTTGAAAATAAAATCAATCCCTAAATCTTGCTTTTGGATATATGCAAGGTGAAAAATGCTATAATCTTTGAAAATAAAATTTGCAACCGAGACAAATATGAAATAGAGACAAGTCGTCTATCAAAGAATCAGTAAACTCAAGGATGGAAAGAACATTATAAAAATATCCTTACTGAAAAGATTCAAGAATGTAGTGTATCCAACCACGAGGGAATACAACATTACTTGAGGAATACACATTAAGACATGAAATTTCTTCTTATTAATTTCCTGTAGCTTATCGGCTACAAATTACACACAATTTAACCATTTGACTAGTACCAACGTTCTAAATGCATCTAACAACATATATTAAAACATGAATGCAACTTCTCAAGCAAACAAAAAACACACAACATCCATATAAACCATTTGCACAACTAAATATCATGATAAACATAATAGAGAACTTATCTGTTAAAATAGATAACCATCTGAATGCATACGAAGGATGAAACTCCTATCCATACGCATTGTTATTCGTTTTCTTTCAACAACAAACCACCCCTAGCAGTGATCGCAACAACCCTCACAAGGCTCTTGAGTTTACTTCTCAACACAAAAAAATCTTCGCATGCTTATAGTCCGATTTATAGGCACACCAACCTCTTTCTCAACATAAAACATAGCCCAACAATGGCTTTATTCAGTCCCAACATGGTTGGTTCTCTTCCCAATACTCATCTCCTCTCTTGCTATCCAAAATCTACTAGTAAAAACTATTCTCGATGCAAAATCATGGTTGTCCCAAAAAACTGCCTCATTGGACATACAAATTTCCTCTTTGTTTCCTTGCTTGACTTGAATTACACTCTTCCCCAAGTTGATTTTATCCATGCCCATGCTCTCCAATAAATATGGGATCTCACTCGTCACACCCACCCTCTTACAATAGTTTAATGATTGGTTTGAGGAACAATCAATAAAAAATAGAAGGTTTACACAATAATTATGATAATTCAGGAATGTGGGTTTGGATTAATACCAATGAGTAACTCCCCCTTGAATCCCTCTCTTATGAAATCATATCCCCTCGTCATTCTTCATTCCTTTTGCAGCCAATGATTACTACTTTTACCATTCTGCCTTCGACCACATTAAACCAACATGGTCTCTTCGCCCCAACACATCGGCTCACCAACCTAAATCACATTTATACAATTACATTCTAATTTGTGGGGATTAAAACTGGGGATGTTACAAGGAACCATTAAGGAGTGGATATTCCCTAAGAATAGCTAGGGTCTATCTAATATATGTTGGATCAAGGTGAACTTCAATGGGGTAACGAAAGATAACCTTGAGAAAGCACTCATGGGAGAGTCTCAACGATACAACATTCTAGGAAAACTGGAACCAAAAAAAGACCAAATAGAAACTCCCTCCCAATAGGGTCCAATCATAACAACATTTTGGGTATTTTCATACTAAAAAATGTCCCAAATGTAACTTTCCTCACTATTTTCATCAAATTGGTCATTATTATGACCCTTGGTTCTAAATATGGATGTTATATTCTCTAAACAATTGACTAAGTTAAAAGTTTGTTGGAGCAGGTAGTTTTGGGGTTAAGCGTAGTTAACAAGGAGGAGATCTAAGGAATGGACTAAGGAACAACAAGTGCCATAAAACAAGGAAAAACCATGTGATAAAGGGAAAAGGAGGTACTACACCGAGAAATGAGGAGGAGCAGTGCACAGTCAAAGAAAGAAAGGGTTGGATCTAATACTAACCGCGTGGAAGATAATTGGAAAGTGGGAAAGTGGAGTCCACATAGGATTAGGGTTTTGGAGTCATAATGTAAGGTTTTTTACCCATTTTGTAATGTAAATATAATGTATGAGGTATATAGGAGGTATCGTGGAACTCATATGCGAAGAGATTATTTTGGAGAAGCTTTTTGAGTCTTGAGTCTTTGGTATGTTCATTTTTTGTTGTATAGCTAAGGAGCTAGTGGAGACTTATAGAGTATAAATGATGGTGAGGTCACAAGATGTGGAGCTTGGTGCAACACTCATCCACCTCACCATTCATAACTTATGATGTAATGTGTGTTGCAGAGGACATTTTTGATGGAAAATAAAAAATAAGTTGAGGATCTTTGTGGACATAGCTCGAGCGGGTGAACCATGGTAAAAATGCTTTCTTTATTTGTGTTGTGTATATTTTATATGATTTAAAATGAATGAATGGTTAAATGAATGTATCTATTAGGGTTTATTTACAGTGTGCATTAAGATAAGTATGCAGAATTAATGTTATGAATGAATGAAATAGTAGATCTGATGAATGGTATAATAGAATGTATGCTAAGGTATAAGTAGAAGGAGTAGAACATCCCCAACCCCTTCCCTGATTGTAGACACTTGGTTCATGCAGTCAACCATAAGCCATCTCGGGTGAGACTACGTTGTGCACTCTGTGTGTAGTGTATCATTATGGTTTGCTAGAAGGTCTGATGGTGACAAGGGTTTTGTTGAAGCACTAAGGTAGAACCTAGGTCAGCCCATACATCCAATAAATGGTTATGTTTGCCGACTGGAACTCAAAATAACATCGTGGGAGGGGTTTGATAATGAAGATGCAATAGTAAAAAGGGATGTTCAGTCCATGGAATCATATGAAGCAAGAGATTGAAAGATGGTTGGAGACAAAGAAGTTGGAGTTTGTGCAAAAAGATACTAGAAGTTCCATATATACATGGTGTCAATATTTACAGAGGTATGTGTTTATTGATTTGCATGAGGAATTTTTTTGTTATTTTCGAGAAGTATTACAAGAGTGGATATTGAGGTTTAAGGATAACCATCCGATTAATCAGATTAGGCGAGTAGAGTTGACTGCTAGAATATGCGCATTTGGAAAAGTTTAATAATAAATTCACGTGCGTAGTATATTTCTGGTTAGACAGTAGTATTGCAGGGTTTACTACTGAGTTTGTTGTAGATACAGTGAAGTCATATATTGTTGCAGAGAAGGATTTCTTTAAGGGACCAAGAGGAAGGTATATCAGATCAATTTACATATCGATCAAGATCTTATTACATGATAAATGCGTGATGACCATGAAATCAAATAGAAAGATCACTCTGCATGCATGGGGGAGTTGGGGGAACACTAAGGAAGATATGAGATATGGAGAAGGCTCCAAAGAATAATCAGAAGAAGGAAGAAATGGACCCCATCATGATGGATTAGGAACATACCAAGGAGATCATAAGGAAATTAGGTGTCATGTGCAGTGGACAACCCTACTAGTATAAGATGAACAACAATAAGAGACTAGTATTTGAACGAGAGGGATTGGACATCGATGAGGAAGAATTAGATGATCTTTGCACCATAGGGAAAATTCAGGATATCTTGTGTGCCACATATGAGAGAAAAACTAGAGGTCATGGCTTTGATGTAGAAGAAGGATCTCCATTCCAGATCTGAATTAGTGTGGAACCCACAACCCCATGTGTGACTAAGATATCTGAATAAGAAAAACTAGTTAACCAACAAGTGATTAGTGGTAGAATATTTTTTGGATGAGGTTCTAATTTCAATGGAAGTAATTCAACAACAAGAAGTCAAGTTTCTAGACCGTGCTGAGGTGGTAGCACAGCAAAATTCATAATGGTAGGTCAATATCCCACTATTAGGTTACTTGAGTTCCATGGAGAAGGTTCAAAGGACCCAGAGAAGCATCTTTTCATTTGTGAAAATATTTGGGCAGTCAAGCACATTACAGACGAATATACGAAGGTTGTACAGTTAGAAATTACATTAAGAGACCGCGCATTAGAATGGTACATGGGTATCACAGTAAATAACTCGAAAGGATTACCTATAACTTTCACGGGAGTGAAAAGGTAGTTGATCAATGAATTTCAGAAGCCAAGATTAGTGGATCAGTTTATGAATGAGATGATATATATTAAGTAGAATCCAAGAGAATTAGTCTGGGAGGTTGATAAAAAGTTTAAAAGGCTCAAAGGTAAGTTGAAGTTCCCTATTACTGATATGCAACATAGACATTTTTTTTTAATTCCTTGTTGCCACACTTGAAGTTCACTTGAAGTATCCTTTGAGGCAGAAAACATTTCAGAGCCAGGATGAGGCTTTGCAAGCAGCCTTACAACTAGAGGAAAATCAATATAAACATACAGATCCAGTTGTGGAAGAGATGAGACAAGATTTGAAGAACTTATCATTTCAATTGAATCGTAATAAAGGTAAGGAAAAGAGAGAATATGTATGGTGTACAATGTGTAGGACAAAAGGTCATCATAAGAATGAGTGTCCATTATTTGCGTAGTATATAAGAGTAGGTATGCCAAACCCTTTATATTCAGGAGGACCCTCGTGTGAGATATATGAAGTACATGGACGTGATCTATATCATTTTCCCCTGATGCAAAAGTATCAGACAATACCGAAGAGTACATTTTTTAATTTTTCCAAGTCAGTTGGACATGAAGACAAGGACTTTAGAACTATGGAGATGATGAAAGAGCATATTTCAGATACATATAGGGTAGAGGATGAACACATAATAGGACAACCTATGCAGTGACCACAATGTAGTAACGCACAACAGTTTGCAACACAACTGCAATACAATAACACACAACAACTTTAAGGACAAACTTAGTATAATGTGCAAACTCGGTATAATAATGCGCAACCATAGTAAAATCAAGGACTGTGGTATAATACACTGCGTGGAGATAATCAGGGTAGCAATTGAGGCTATAGAGGAGGTGGTCGTGGTAGAAGAGGATCTGGAGGTGGAAGAGGACCATTAGTTTGTCATGACTGTCAGAATCCTGGACACTATGTAAGATATTGTCCATTGCCACCTGTGAAATGTATGTATTGTCATGCAACAAACCATGAAACATAAGACTATCTGACACTGTTGATAAAGATACAAGAAAAGAGGAACTAGAATAATCAGAATGTGTTGTGGATTGCTATGGAAAACATGGAAGAGGATGGAAACAAGATCAATATAGTTACTAGAGGTGGAGCTAAGACATTAGATGATGCAGCAAAAAAGAGCCAAGATATACACCAATGGGTAAGGAAGAATGTAGAACCTGAGAAAAATTTTGATGTGTGCAAAGAAAAGGAGACCTTCAAAGAAGCTAGACATGATATTTTGAAGGAAAATATTGCATCTACATTAGGAACGAAGCCAATAGATGATGTACCAGTGTATGACATTCCCCCTTTATTTGATTAGACCAATAAAGAGAAACCTTCGGAGGAAGTAAGCAACTTAAGGAACTTTTTGGGCCCTTGTGTGAAATTGTTGAATGATAAGTCATCTCTACAAGTACTATAAAATCTATTAGAGAAGTGTAATTGTGGGGAAGAAGGGGTCAAGAAAGTGAATCAGGTCTGGAGGAAGAAAATAACAAGTAGATAATTTAGGTTGAATGCAAACATTGAATATTTAAATATGGGGGATATCATACTATATTTAGAGTCATAAGTCAATGTTCTACCGAAGAAGACTTGGGAGGCTAAGGTAGAACCTCAATTGGGATATTCACCTATTCAGTTGAAGTTAGAAAATCATCATAGAGTGGTGCCACTTGGAATATTGAAAGGGATACCAGTAGATATAGATGGTATACACACCATGGAAGACTTTGAAGTCATTGACATAGTAGATAGTACCACACCCTATCTAGCATTGTTGGGTCTAGACTGAGGTTTTGATAACTAGATAATCATCAATTTGAAGACAAGGAAGATTATCTTTAAATATGGAGAATATAGAGTTATTACACCATTGGATCCCTCAGAAGGAGGAAGGTATGTGGAACCTATGACATATAATATCCTTACAGAAGACATAAACTAGCTTTATAGAACCATCACACGTGAGGAGGATTACATAAACCCAACTGTAGATGGAATGATGAATTGGAGTATTAGTTCTTGTGATTCAGACTCTGACATAGGACTGGAAAACAAGAAACAATGATTACATGAATTATCAACTAGAATATGTGCCAGAATGATGCACACACTAAGATGGATTGGATCCGAGGTAAGAGAACCTCCCACTTTTTATGGTCAGAATAATCTAGAATAATTTTTAGAAAAGTTTGAATTAGAAATTTTGGAGAATCAAAGGTTATTAGTTCTAGACATGGCATTGAAAGAAACACATTCCCATTGGTGGGGTGCACATAAGGAGAATATTAAGAACTAGTTTCAATGCAAGAGGTTATTGTGCATTAGATTTGGCGTAGAACTAGAGAACAAATTTTTGGAAAAGTATGATGGGATTGGAAAACCCAGAGAACACATAGATATGTGTATGGATAAATGGAGTTTAGTACCACCAAAAGAGTGACCACGTCACTTTATTCACACCTTAGAAGGAAGTCCTAGGAATTGGTACACAGTGCAGGAAAAACATAGAGAAACTGCCAATTGGGAAGAAATGCAACCAAATATTTTTCTTACGTCTTCCTTTGAGCATGAGAGTCTAGAGATAGATAAAACATTAAAGGTAATAAGGGACAAGATTTTTGAAGAACCTGAAGTAGATATTGTGACACTTTACCAGAACAAGAAGAGATAGACAGTTAAATAGTTGTTATCTTTTTATCATGTCACAAAAGAAGAATACCCAATAGAGGATAACCCACACGATATAAATATCCTAGAAGTTGAAGGAGAAAGAGAATTAGAGGGTAAAAAGTTAGAGTTAGAAGATTATGCAGCCTCATTGAAGATAAAGAAAGTAAATATTAGAACATTAGAAAACCCGAAGATTGCAAACAATGGAGATTATTGGGACAATCACACAATAGAAAGAATCACAGAGTTACTACATGAATATAGTGACCTGTTTCCAATGACATTTTCATAGATGAATGAGTTAGCAGGAGAACTTAGAGAGATGAAGATCCCTTTAAATCCAGAAGCCAAACCTATACAATAGAGACCTTACAGATTGAATTTAGTATACAAGGAGAAAGTGAAGGCAAAGATTGACACGATGATGGAAGCTGGTGTCATAGAACCTATGGAAAAATCAAAATGGATCAGTCCTATGGTGGTGCAGGAAAAAATAAAGGGGGAATCAGGATCTGTGTTGACTTGAGGAAATTGAACGATGCTTTCCTACATGATCCTTTTCCCACCCCCTTTACAGATTAAGTTTTGGAGAATGTAGGGGGTCAAGAAGCCTATTCATTCATAGATGGTTTTTCAGGATATCATAAGATAAGGATTGCACCAGAAGATAGAAATACAACTACATTTTCTACAGAATGTGGATCTTTTCATTATATAGTGATGCCATTTGGGTTGAAGAATGCACTTGCAATTTTTTCTAGAGTAGTAGTAGCATCTTTTAAGGACTTCATTCATAATTTCTTAGAAGTTTACTTGGATGATTGGAAACTATTTATTTTGCTGAAGGATCATGTTGCATTATTAAGGTTGATGTTGGATAGGTGTAGACAGTGTCAGATCTCATTGAATATTAATAAATGCATTTCCAGTGCACCTTTTGGTATTTTTCTAGGACACGTGGTGTGTAAACATGTTCTACTGGTGGATCCTGCTAAAATTGTTGTATAATTAACTTACAACCACCGAAGTCAGTGTGTCAGTTGAAGAGTACAATTGAACATATAGGGTATTATAGGAAGTTTATAAGGGGATATGCGCAGATCACTACGCTAATGGAGAAATTGTTGAAGAAGAACATTAAGTATCAGTGGAATAATGAGTGTCGAAAGAGTTTGGATATTATGAAGGAAAATATTGTCACTGTGACAATTCTGGTTTTTCTAGATTGGTCCAAAGAATTTCAAGTGCATATGGATGCATCTGCAATAATGTTAGGAGAAGTAATGACACAAATAGGATAAGGTGATATATATCACCCTATAGCCTTGGATAGCAGGAATTTGTTAGACTCAGAGAATAACTACAATACTACAGAAAGAGAAGGTCTAGCTATGGTTTATGCATTACATAAATTCATACATTACTTGTTAGGCCAGATGTAATATACCCAACCCCTTAAGTACCTTTTTAAGACATGAGGCATCAAAATTTCACTTTCTTCCATCATCTCTAATCCTCTTCCTGAAATCTCCATCACCTTATTCTTGTCAAGATATTTCCAATGACTGTTACCATGCTCAAATCTGAGCCCTGGATTGGAGTTTATGCCCTTTTGAATATCTTCAGGAACCATTGGTCAAAGGCCACATGGCACCCACGTGGGCTTGTCTCATTTGTACCATTCCACCTGGCATGGACTTGACCATGGTTTTCGTCCCTTAGCGATGACATGGTTGTTGGAGAGGCATTTAAATGGGTTGTTCCCTGCACCTTTGTGATCATCGACCGTTCATCCCTTTGTCCTTCATATCTATGTATGAACCATTCATGGAGTTCTGAATTCCTTCCACATAGCTCCGTCCTTCGACCCTTTTTGGAGCATACATTCTAACATCCCAAACCTCTTGGAGTCCCAAAATCTTGAGGTACTACCACGTAGATCTGGTCTCTGGCCCTTTTGGGAGGATACATTCTAACATCCCATGTCTCCTAGAGTTATAAACTCCTAAACTGGGAAGTTACTGCCATGTATCTCTAGACTTCGACCCTTTTGGGAGCATAAGTTGTAACATCCCAAGTCTCATGAAGTTCCAAACTCCCAAACTCCCGAGGTACTAACACATAGATTTGGCCTTTGGCCCTTTTGGGAGCATACGTTCTAACATCCCAAGTCTCCCAGAGTTCTGAACTACCAAACTCTCATTGTCCCAATAGACATAAGGTCAAACAATCACACACCAGGGAGTGACACACGACAAATAACATAGATGACAGATGGCCCTATCAAT
>ML785212.1:114237-125262 GCA_009831015.1 Picea engelmannii | reverse complement strand
TTTGAGGAGTCCTTCTTTTTTTTGTTCTCTCTTGTAACCGAAACATTTTAATCTCTCAGTTATTCTCTGAACTAGAGCTTCTCTCACACTCTCCCCTTTCTCTCATCATATCTTGATCGCATGCCCATGTGGGCTTGGTATCCTTTCTTGTTGTCCTTCATGTGTATTATTGCACGCCTTTTCACTCCTCTGGAAGGTTTTGGACCGATCATGTTCCTTTTATCAGAATAAACTTGGTTCAGTCTGGGCCTGCAAAAAAACTGCACTTTGTGTTACTTCGGGCTGACAGTTTTATGTCTGCTCAACTAGACCCTCCATGATTCCCTTCATGGGGTAAATTGATTGTTCAACCACTAGTACTTCTTCTAGTAACTGATTCTTCCTTGTAATCTGGATGAGGCTTATTATTTCAACAAAGAGAATTTGGGTCAATTTGAAATATTGAACCCTCTCTACAGTTTCCTCACTCTTTCCTTTAGTGATATCATCTACAATACTTCAAGGCTTCACCCCCATAGTCATTCATTGGAAATATAAAAAATAATACATTTACGTTGTACACATTCCATAGAATGGTAATCATAATTAATGATTATTTGCAAGTTGGGGGAAACAAGGGTGTTACAAGCCCCTCCCACTTAAAAGGAACACTATCCTCGGTGTTATTTCTCAGTAACACATGTCATGCCTTTTTCATTCACATGCTTCAAAAATATTGATCCTCTTTCTTGGTTAGGTCCTTTCCATACTCTTGACCTTCGTCACCTGCAATCAATAATCTTGGACAACAAGCATATTAATGACAATTTCATGTGGAAACATTTTATTGTTGTGCAAAATTCAAGAGGAGAATTTCAAAATCTATCACAATACTTATCTTTGAAGTTCATGGATTCACATCCACATGAATGTCTTGTTATCTTTTCTCACTCCTTTTTCCTAAACATACCAATTGTGTGCATGATCCCAATCAATAGTTTATAAGTATTATCAAAGTCTATGTTTCCTTATGATCACTCACCCTCCAGGCCCCAACTTAGGCATTCCCTTCTCTTTTATACAGTTCCTTGGGTGATCCATCTTTCCTTGCCAAGGATTTCTCACATAGGAATAGTTATAAAGACTTCATTAAGCCTTACAGTAGAGGTGTCCCTCAAACTTTCTATGTCGAGGAATCCCTATGGCTTGTGCTTCCACAACAAAACATATTCTAGGGTGATCATGGCTTACCACAGGGTTCTCATGTCTCAACAATAGCCTTTTTCATGCTTTCCATCTTGACAACCTTCACCTATCCTCCCAAGACAGATCTTTTTTCATCTCACCTGTATCACAGGTATACATAAAATATGATATATTGTCATTAATTTCAAATTCATCATTTTCTTGCAAATTTCTCACCCACAGGTTTCCAAATTCCACATTTTTTTTCAGGTTAGTTCCACATAGGAACTACATTCACAAGTATGGGATTTTTATTCCCATATAAGTTTGGATCAATAGTCAATTGGTCTTCCTTGTGGGATTACAATGTTGTCATATCCAAGACCCTTCTCTTCCTGCAATTTCAACATTCCTCAGCGAAACAAATTGTTAGTTTTTCTGCACATTATATTTTCAACACTATGCATTCTAACAGTCCAAGTCATTTTTATCTACTCAAGGGAACAAAGAAAAAGGAAATGTAATTATTTATGTATGCATCCTTTCAACATACTAAATTTTCCAAATGCAATTCAAATATCAAATGAATTTAATCAGTGTGCCAATATTCATGGCCACATTCATACCTAATGCACCCTTGCATTGATTTCAAGTTTGACACATTTTATGAAAAGAACTTTGACATGGTGTGCTGGAGCTTAAGAAACCTCTTCACCATATAGATTATTCATTCTCATTAATTGTTTCAGTAGGATTATGCTTCCTACTATAGGATGAGCATGATCCCAAATCAACACATACGAGACTAAAAGTTGCTCTTGAATGCACACAAGCATTTTTCCTTCACTAGTAACTAGGGTGCCAACACTCATGGCCACCCAAATTTACTTTTCTTTAACAACTACACAATTCAAGTGGAGTATTGGAAGGTCCTCCTTCCTCAATGGAAAATACATTGTCTACCCTCTTATGCAAACATGCATTTCCTCAATGCATTCCATGCAGTGTGCTAACTATGAGCACCTTTATTCCCAATCTCCCTAGATTGGTCATTGTACCCATGGTAGTCCTTACTCATGCATTTTGTTTCAAGGATTATAACTCATCCTTGAATGTCATAGACTCCTTCTCTCTATTATTTAGATTCTTCTTTCCTGAATCTTACCCTTCTTAGGCAACAATAACATACAATAGCCACTCAAAATTATTCACATATCAGTAAGAAATTAAAATACTTCAGAGGGGATTCTTACTAAATCCCTCCATACCTTATTCCACACAGGGAAGAACATTTTTGTACATGTTCTGGTTGTTAGAAGCCATTTTCTAATTTTTACCTCATCAATAGTGCTCCATGGGGCTCCCAAAGTCTCTTCAACAATATTTCAACAAGAACCTTATTGCATTTATCCTTTATCAGAGGTTATCTACCATTGGCAGTTGTCCTTTCCCAACAACTCCAATCATTTCGTATACATTACATATATCGCAAATATATATAATAAATATATTATATATATATATATATATATATATATATTTATGTATGTCATGTATAAGAAATGATTGGATTTGTTGGGAAAGGACAACCACCAATGGTAGATAACCTATGATAAAGGATATTTTCATATATTCCCCAATATATCTCCATGCACTCTACCACATTAATCCTTAACGTGTTAGCTAGTGCAATCATAATCCAATTTTCAATTGTATTTTATAATCATACAACCATCATCATCCTTGTGCCAAAACACTTACTTGCATTAGTAAATCAATTTATCATACCAGAGAAATGAAATAAACAATAAAGGAAGGGGTCAAGGAACTCTTCCCTCGTCCACTCCTTCCACACAGTCCTAGAATTTCGATCCAATTGATTTATTTTCCCAAGGCCCCACTGCCTTTACTTACCACAACGTAACCAAGCATATTCATTAAAACTTACTCATTGGTTTATTTTCCTTTTTGCCATCTGTACTTGTTTCCACAACTGCTCTTCTAAGGCTTACAACGATGTTAAACAATTCAAAGATTTTAGGGTGAGAAACTTATTCCCCTTTTTTCTCCTTCTTGGCTTATGCAATCTACTCCCTATTGGGATCTTCCTACTCCTTTCCTTGAGCATCCTTGGTTAGGCTTGCCCTAACCTATTGGATACATCAACATGCTCAAATAACAAACCTTTTTGTTCATAATGAGTCATGAACCTGTGCATTATGCACATTACCATTCAGTTATCAGAATGGTCAACCTTCATTTTTTAGTCTTCCACTCATACATTTTGTCTTAGAATGTAATCCAAGATATATATATATATATATATATATAGAGAGAGAGAGAGAGAGATATAATAGAGAGAGAGAGAGAGAGAGAGATGTTTGCAGTCCACTGCTCAATTTTCGACAGTTTTTAAGGTTGCGACTATGTTCTCCTGATAGAGTCTTCACACAATTCCTCCACAAGGAAATCCTTCAGCATGCCACTTCCTTATTTCATATCCTTCACTATCTGTGATGGCCTCAACCTTGAGTTAGCTTCAATTTTTTATCAAATATTTCGTACGGAATATAAAAGTGCATCTTTGTTATGCATCCATATTATTTATCCACACATATTCCTTGTTTTCTTAACTTACATCCATGATGCAATTAACCACATGCATAATCATAAGACTATGTGTATCTATCTATCATAGGTATATTTTGCAGCTCACATACATCTTTTCATTAAAATCATTTAACTCATGATTGTTCACAATCATTCTCATGCGATCCTCAAAGGCATAATTATTTTGCCTCTTATCATGAAACCATAGTATCCTTGATCATTTACTCTTTCGTCTATTTATACTAGCCTTTCTCGAGGGAATGGAACACATTCCCCTTAAGCTATTATTCAAAACAAAACTTTCATGACTCTTCGTAATAGAGTCATCCATGCATCCATGGTATTCATTCAACCTGGGCAAGTCCAATTTGTGCCTTACATTTCACTCATACATCATACATGTGCATCATTTTCAAGTTTAACATCATTTATTCATATATATTCGGTATTAATATCAGTTCTTATATCAAGAAACCTTATGATGCATTAAATCCATGCACTTAGGCATGAATAAACACAACTAAACATTCATCATGCAAGCTCACTACTTGCACCTTTTCCATGTCACTCATACACATGGACACATCAAACTTCGATATCCTTCTCCAAAGGATTTTCCAATCATTATTATGACAAGTCTCATAGAGACACTCAATACAGAGATTCCTTCTCAGTTGAGATCTTGCAGTTGTATTATTCTTTTAAGCATGTATACATATATTTGTATATATGTAGGTTCATCGCTTGCACCTCTTAACCTCATTCATTCACATTGATATTTTTGTTTTAATCTTAGTTTTCGTTATCAAGAGGTTACAACAGTCAATCATATGACCATTCTCATAGTCATAATTCATATTGATGTTTCCCTCTCTTCATGGAAATAACCAAAGAGGGTAATCTTTTCCCTTTCTACTATGAAACCTTCCATAATTTAGAATTTAGATGGGTAGTTATTGAATCACTCAAGGAATTAGGATAACCATTTCTAGTTTATTCTTCATACCTCAATTCACTCTTGGTCAATAGATCTCAATAGGGGAATCTTTTCCTAAACTCCCTCTTATGGTTATCTGAGTGTACCAAGCCATATCCATGTGGCTACCATCCACCTTTGTATTCTAACTTGACCCATTGGTCATTTAGAAGTGTCCCATCACCTCCTCTACCACATATAGGATCAACATTTCAGTAATTCCTCCCACCTTATCCTCATAAGGCACTATGTACTCAACATCAACAACCTTTTACTTATGTTGCCATAGTCAGATCATCACTAACCATATGATCTATGAAATCACCATATTTTTAACTCAATGACATAGTATAATAAGTATATATGCATGTCATATGCATGCTCTATCTTTGTGATATGCATTTTAGAATACTTTCATGCATCAAGCATTATAGCCCTTGGTATAGTCCCACTTTTGTGGGACCGACTATCATTTCTTGAAAGAAATTATAGGCTTCTTCTGCCATAGTCTATCATGATTCAATATGGTTGGGTAAATTCCCAAATGAGATTTAATATGCACCCTTCCCCTCAAGGAACTTATGCAGATAATTTTTGTACGACAGTAATACTCTCAACAAGCTCATCTTATCCTTGGTAAAATAGTCTTATGATTTTTCCCTGGCCCATCCAGGCCTATGTTAGAATCATGTCCTGCTAGCTAGGTTAGGGTAGGGTTCCATATCCTTAAATTTTTCTAAGAAAGAAAAATATAATCACTTGAATATTTTGTGACCCCAACCAGACCAAGTGTTGCTTCCCGCTCTGATACCAATTTGTAACACACACAACCCCTTAAGTACCTTTTTAAAGGATGGGGCATCAAACTTTCACTTTCCTCCATTATCTTGAATCCTCTTCCTGAGATATCCATCACCTCCTTCCCTTCAAGATCTTTCCAATGACTGTTACCATGCTCAAATATAAGCCCTAGATTGGTATTTATGCCATTTCAAAGCTCTTCAGGCATCATTAGTCAAAGACCACATGGCACCCACGTGGGTTCATCACATTCGTACATTTCCACCTGGGATGGAATTGACCATGGTTTTCATCCCTTAGTGAAGACATGGTCGTTGGAGAGGCGGTTACAAGGGATGTTCCCCACGCCTTCATGATCATTGGGAGTTCAAGCCTTCGCCCTTCCTATCTGTGTCTGAACCATTCCGAGATTTCCAAATTCCTACCACGTAGCTCTGGCCTTCGACCCTTTTTCGAGCATACATTCTAAAATCTCAAACTTTCCAGAGTTCTGAACTCCTGAACTCCTGAGGTACTGCCAAGTAGCCCTAGTATTTGGCCCTTTTGGGTGCATACGTTCTAACATTCCAAGTCTCCTTGAGTTTTGAACTCCCGAACTCCCAAGGTATTGCCACATAGCTTCGGCCTTTGTCCCTTTTGGGAGCATACGTTCTAACATCCCAAGTCTCCCGGAGTTCTGAATTCCCAAAATCATGAGGTACCACCACGTATCTCCATCCTTCGACCCTTTTTGGAGCATACATTCTAACATCCCAAGTCTCTCGGAGTTCTGAACTCCCGAGTTCCCAAGGTCCCAAAATCCATTAGGTTAAAAAACTATGAAAAATGGGTTTGTTAGCACTAGAATTCACCTCTGGATTGTTGCAGAGCTAAGCCCGATACCCATTAGTATTTTATGTCACAGGTTGGTTATAAAAAGATCAAATGGGCGCAATCTTAATAAAATATCATCTTAACTCAGAATACTGGACTGATATGCACAAGAAGGTGAGTTATGGTTTAACTTCAGTCAGTAAGTTGTAGTAACGGTGGGAAGGGGGAAGACTTCAGTGAAAAATGTAGAGGTCTGTTGTGAACATCAAGCCTTCCAATAGCATAGGAATAAAAACTTAAACACAAGGTCTTCTTGAATTCAAATTTCAAAGGAACTGAAAGAAATTGTAGCAGCACTATAATCAAACTTTCATCATAATGCAGTCACAATAATTCAAGTGAATCAATCATCCATGTACTCTTTCAGTAACGGAGGAAAACAAGAGGGAACAGGAAAATTGATTGTCATTAAACAAAAAATTCTCAGGCTACAAAGCATAATGAGAGAACCAGAGTGTTCATTAAAACTTTACAATACGGGAGCTTTTCTCTACCATCGACCATAAAAAAATATCAAAACTGAGTACTTATACTCAGAGAACTGCCACCACCAGGAGTGTGACCTGGATATTACATTCAAATCTTTGCGTGTGCATTTTCCTCTGTCATATTGCACTTGAATTCTCTTGTGAGACACAAGATCTTATCAGTATGGGATTTAAAAGAAAATCCATGGAAGGGGAACTTTCAGTTGAATGTCTACCCTCCCCTTCTATCTTTCAATGCTTTCCATTTAAGTGGTGAAACAAGGTTTCAACCACCTCCCTATTGTCATTAACTACTTTTTAGCGGGATCAGAGTGAGGCTTGACACCCATGAATGTTCCAGATGAGCTCACGGCTCCTTCGATTCAATTTTGGCACCTCGAGGTCACGCAAATATTTCTCTGTGACCAACTTGGGCATTTTTATCCTTTGTACAACTTCTTTTCATATGATCATGGGCTGTGACTGTGTGCCTAATTCCTGGGCGCTTCAGAATTTCGCATTTCACGAGCTTGCATTGTGATCCCGTCGAATTTTTTGAGTCATGAAAGAGCGATTGCTTGGATTTGGAGACACGTACCCATTTTCATCGGATGACCCTATTGAACATAGAAATTTTGGGACTTTGGGCCATCGACATTTCTCACTTCAGTTACCCAAAATGACTTTATCCATGCTAATCATGCGCCACATGTCTTTCTAGAATGGACAGTCAAGATCATTTCAGGACTTCGAGTGTCACGAGTCTTCAAGACTCTACCCTTTACTTTCTGGTCTCGCGAAATCTTGAAAAGTTGATCCATCGGTCCATATCTCTCCTTTGATCAATGATTGGGATATTATCATGATTTCACATTTCGTGAGTTCTGACGACTTTCTCATTCGCTTGAT
This sequence comes from Picea engelmannii, assembly GCA_009831015.1. NCBI lineage: Eukaryota > Viridiplantae > Streptophyta > Pinopsida > Pinales > Pinaceae > Picea > Picea engelmannii. The sequence goes on along the minus strand of ML785212.1, from coordinate 117,462 downwards.
TTGATTTGATATCAAATTGCTTCAAGTGATGCACCTGGTTCTCACGAATGTGGCCTGTGTATTTTACTTGAATGACTAGCTGAGGGCTCGGGAAAACAAAAATTAATCAGCGACGGAGGCAAAGGGAAAAGTGATAGACCTTATGGAAAATAGAAAGGCTTATGGCCAATACTTCTCAGGCAATCTGATAAGTAAAAATAGGTCGATTAAATGGACGAAGGAAAACAGAAGAAAACTATAAGCCGAGAATAAAAACCTACAATTGGGTCTACCAATGGAGGAAGAATAGGAAATATTACAGACTTAGGTGTAAACCACAACCCACAAGACTTTGACAAGTTTATTTGGTAACAGGGGTGACATGTGGAAAAGAACATCTATGACACATGGCCCTATCAATGGGTGACATGTGTCACATTCTAGTTATCATATAAGGCCTATAAAAAACACGAATCAAGGTGACACATGGCATGCCAAAGAAGGTTCCATGTCACCCTAGTTGATGTGAATGTGCCACGTCATTCTGGATGGACAGCCTCTGAAAGCCTCTAATCTTGATTACCTATGAAATTGATCGGATCCTCGAAGTCCAAACTCCCGCCAACGAGCTCTCAACACCCCTTCAATACTACGGTCGAGATGTGTCCATGTAGACCCATAAATCTATGGCCTTTGTTGCTTCATAACTTTGACATTCGGGGGTTCCATTGTGTAATCTCCTTTTTATCCTTGGAGTGGTCAGCATCGGGCTGACCACAGTTTAGATACAACTGTTACGAGGAAAATCTCTCTATGGATAGGGGTAAACCACAATAGATGGAAATGACTACAGAAGTCAACTCTAATCTCAGGTATGCTATATAAAAAAATATGCTAACAATACAAGATAAAGATCCTATCTCGTCCAAACGTTTGATGAAGTCCCCGTTGAGAACTTGACTCAAATCAATATACCTATAACTTGTTCTCAACAACCAAGAAACAAAAGTATATGGTGATAAGATATAATGTTATCACATTCAATAGCATAATCCATCGACATTCATAACAAATATGCCCATGGAATAACAATTCAAATATTTTCAAGATATTCATTGGACGAGAAAAGAGTATTTCTATTAAAATGTAATCAGTAGAAGTGAATGAATTACAAACTTCCATGTCAGCACAAATCATAATTGAGAAAATAATTCCCTTCCAGTTGGGCTTCCACCACTTCAATCCTCCACCAAAGGAAATATCATATATGAGAGAAAATGAGGTTCTGAATCAAGTAGGGAATAGATTGGGGGCTAAACAATGTGTTCATACTTAAAAGGATAAAGGGATGGAGACTCAATATGAAGTGAATAATTTCTCCAGAGTAATTTTTCTTGCAAAGTTAAATTATTCTCCTCTTTTCCATAGCTCATATTTGTCCCATTTATAGCCTTCAAGTGGAACTAAAGGGCCGATTCAAAACGTTTCTAGTATATGGAAGGTCAAGGATCATGGATCTCGTGACGTGACATGGACACCCGACACAATTTTTTAATTTTGGGCACAAAACCCATTGTACATGGATTGTAGTGGTGCAACCTGTGTATACATGTGATTTATAATAGTTAAGGTGCGTATATGTGGAAAAATATTGTTTTTATCTCTGGGAATTACAAAAAGTAACTTCAAGTCTGCATAGGGAAATGGAATAAGGCCTTCTCAGAAAACTTGAATAGGGTGAGGAAAATCTTTCTATAACAGATGTCGCCTAATGTGTGAGGTTAGAGGATTATCTGCGATGGCCGAAATACATTATAACACCCAAAAGTGGAGTAATGGGGACCCAGCTGGAAGAACTAGTTTCCCCTGAGAATATTACAACCTATACTAACTTTGTGCACATGGATGTCAATTTGAATTACACTACAGATCCATGTGAAGATATACCAAACAAATTTTCATGGCCATGAGTAGGAAATAAAAATGTGGCTACATGCCAAAGGCTGTCATAGTCACGAAAAAGGCCTAGTAAAACCAGTCTCAAAATCAATATGATGATATATGTATACAATGGAGTACAATCTAATCTCCCATGACCACTAAAGTCACATAGGTATTGGTCCAATGAAGGATAGCAACAACTCAAGAAAGCTGCGACTATGAACTGATGTCTTCAAGTCTTCTACAGGATCCACCAAAGGTGCAAGTCTACATTGTGTGAATAAAGGAGTTGAGGTCGAGCACAACGAGACTTCGTTTGATTACTAGTCCTTAAGGTATATCGTTAACAAATGTGAGACAACTTATCGATAATGAAAGTAGGGATCAAGGCACCGAGTACATTCTTACAAGTGTGAATATAGGTGTCGGGGTTGAACACTTAAAGAATCCATTGATCAAGAGACATTGAGGTATTCCCAACTGTCGATGCCGAGAGAACTTGCCACTAATGACTGCAAGCCTCTAGGTACTCATATGACTCTAGGTCTCATTTCCAAAATAAATGGGTTGAAGTCGATGGAAGGAGACCCAATGAAAGGAGAGCATTGAGGCTTCTCTCATCATTCAGCATGAGGTACAAAGAAGGATCTTCATGATTTGGAGGAAATCGGATGAAGAAGATGTTCATAAACCAATGACCCTGTGCATCTTTCACGTGTGCCAGATGCAAGTGGTACACAAAAAACACCCTTTGAATAGTATCCAATAAGGAACAATACTGAAAAAGGAGAGGAAACCACCAATAAGGCTAATGGAATCCAAGACACTACACGAATACCAACGTGTGAATATATCTCTTTCCGTCCAACACAAGGGAAACCACCCAGTCAACAACCAATGATGAAATGTCGACTGTTGGGTTCAAGGTTACCTACCAATGATGAAAGTAGGACCATGGTGCACAATAGGACTACAACTTCATGTAACTCTGAGACACACTGAGGGTATGGCTAATATTAAAATTCAAGAGTTATGAGGAATGGCCGACACAGGTTGATAGAAATCCTTTGATCAAGAGCATGAGACATATGGAATACTTTGGCAACATAGACTCAATGATGAAACTTTTAGATGCATAAGGCATCAATAAATCTCTCCATAAGAAATGGAAGAGTAAATAGTTGGGGGAGTAAACTCTACATAATGAGCTCAGTGTCCTAAGGTCATGCTAAACCCAAAATTTTGATGACAAGTGGACTAAAAAATTTTGTGCTTTTTTTTTTTTTTTTTTTCATAGTCAAATGA
>ML785212.1:85627-114175 GCA_009831015.1 Picea engelmannii | reverse complement strand
CCAACAATAGGCTCAATACTACAAGCAAGAGAATGAGATGCAATTACAACTTAACACCAAAAAATGTTTTTTTTTGTAATCTTAGTCTACTTGGTTTGAAAAGGGGATAAACTTGCACCAAATAGACGTACTTTCAAATCAAATTTACGAGTGTGAAAGAGATAAGTTCACTCGACAATATTTTTCTCTTTTTGAGAGAGTCAAAAAATAGCTTAAATCAAACTCGTTGGGAGTCCTCTAGGAATAGGTCAGCATGTTTATGAGTAATAAATGAGGTTCAAACATAAATTCATGTATTAGTTATAAGGGACTCCCAATCCTACAGAAAAAAATATCTGCATGGGCACCGAATGAAGCAGGGGATCTAACTAGGGTACCCATGTTTAGTAAGTCTCTACCATTCGATAACGACACTTCTAGTTGTAGATAGAACGTTTCTTGTTGCTATAAAATGGGTTTGTACCTAAGGGATATGAGTTGTAGTCATAGGATGATGCAAGTGTGCATGATGGATTAGATACCTATCCTATATGCTGGGTGACTAAAATAGCTCTCCAAAGTTATGAACGGGTGACATGGCACTGAAAAAAGCAAGAATCCTTGAATAAACCACCAAAACCAACTCCATCCACTGTCGTATTAGTCCATTAGGCCAAAATATTGTACAAAACTATGCAAAGTGGGTAATTTTTTTCTATAAATAGTAAAAAAAACCAATTTTACTATACCATTTGTACTTTTTACCCAAATAGTGGATTTTGGACCAAATTTCCTCCAAATTTCAACTGTTGATTGTGGGAGCTACGGGTGATGGAATCGACAACCGCCTGGACCAGGTAATTCAACTTTCTCTCCTCTTTCTTTTCAGTGGATTAAAATTTGTAATTAGGCCTCCTTTTTAAAGTTATTTACGATGCAACTTCAAAACTAAGGTGTACGAGGGACACAATTCACCGGGTCACGTATATGCATACCTATACACGATTGTTTGAAAAAAAACCATCATATAAGAATCTCTATCCGTGACTGTGTACACTATATCTTGTGTATATTTCCTTCGATAAGGTTTTTTAAATGTTTCTAACTCAAAAATTGTTTTGAATCTTGTAGGATGGTGCTAGAGTGGAGAGAAAGAGATCATGAAGAGGTGGATGCAACAATGGAAAGAGATATAGGGGGCCAAATGGACTTAAAAATATGTGGGCTATACAAGTTTTTGGCTCTCAAAGTTATGAGGGATCAAGTGAGACATCTTCAGTTGTTTGTGAACTACTGGGATCCAGATAGTGAGACCTTCAACCTTGATGGACAACCATTAAGGATTGAAGTTGAGGACCTCTAATTCTTGATGGGATTGTCATGTCGAGGTGAGGTGGTCAACCTCAAAGCTTGGGGAGCTAGGAGTGGCATGAATATCGAGGATTACATAGCCACTCATTGCATTGCAGGGACTGAGAAGGTAGGGAGCCAACTCCCAATCAGAGCAATCAACAATCTGAGTCTGAAGATTTTTGTCCTATTTTTAACATGGATCATAGGGTCAGCCTCTCTGCACCAGGAATCTAGGCCACTTATGTTCTAGTTAGTGGAGTGATTTCGACCCACGGTTTACGACTAGTGCACGTCACTACTAGCCAATATAAAGAGTTGGCTGACAGACTACAAGCTCAGTAGAAATAGGAACTTCGGGTTCACGTCTATCCTTTGTAGTTTTTCCTTCGAGTAGGTTCTAGGTCTGGGCCCTAGAGTTGATATTTTTCCGCATGGACCTCCGGATCCAGCCATGTCACAGTGGATCGAAGTGATGAGGTGGAAGAGGGGAAGTAGGGTGCCAAAACCCTATAATGATGAATTTTTCTTCTGGTGGAGTCAGTAGGTGATGGCTCTAGAGGACTATCCTTATGCAAGGATTGAATTCAGAGGAGATCTAGACATGCCATTGCCACCAGGGTTCGCCTACGGATACATAGGTATGTCAATTTTTTTTTGAATATTTCATTTTTTTGTATTTTTGTATAATAAAACAAAATATTTTTGGATGATGTCAAGTACTGACTAAACATGTATATGATGCAGACATAGTTACAGGATGGTCGGACGAACTTCCATGACATCCGCAGAGGCACCGAGAGATGAGGCAGCAGGAGGGGGCACAGATATAGTGCTTCAAAATGTGCAGGGAAACCTATGTCATTTGATGCACAGGATTCCCATGGTTCAGGTGGAGGATATGTCGGAGGCTATGCAACGATAGGTGGTAGGTGTCCGTTGTGCTTGGGTATGACTCTTTCGGCGTATCGTAAACTCCATAGCATACTATCATGACACTCATCTAGTGCCATAGGCGTATATGTTGTGACTATTGTATGATTGGCTATATATGTATTTTGAGGGTGTCAACTGCAATTTTGTACTATAACATCATATTTTTTGGAGATATGAAATATATATATATATATATATATAAACATTGATCTTCAACTTTACTTATGTTACAATGTGTACATTGATGGAAGTGTTTTATTTTCTTTAGTTTTGTGACAAATGCCAATCTAAAACAAAATTAACATATGCATAAGATACATAATTAGAACTTATAGGTATGTGATGATAAGTAACAAAATCAAATTGTCGTTCCAAAAGTCGTACCCGTAAGAATTGTTGGAGTAGAGTAGGGTCACACACATGGTAATTGTCATTCAACTGACATACTACTAGCTGGGAGTCCAGGCGAACTTCTAAAGAGAGAATTCCATGTGAAATGGAATCACACAAAAGTTATATAACAATGCTATATTCAACCACATTATTTGTGGATGGATCTAGGAAAACACCACCTGAAGACACCAGTAGACCCTCAGGTGAGTAAAAAACCTAGGTGGCGGAAGCCAAGTTCTGTGTATGACGACTGGCCCCATCTGTGAATCCTAAGTAGACCGAAGACTCTATTGACATCTGCCAATTGAGGGAAAACTTGATAAGGAAGTTGAAGATAAAAACAAAGAGAAAAAATATATACACTAAAATACATTAGTATACAAAGAGTTACGCCCAATATTGGGGCTCAAGCGTAATATCTTTTTAAATAGAGCCCATTCCTGGGATGATTCAACATGTTCCCTTCATAATCTTTTAATTCATAGGATCATTTTTCTAAGACACATCACACTATATAGGGATTGTACCACATGGGTTTGAACTTGCCTGCCCCCAGTGATTGTTTGGATTGATCATATAGAAGGACCAAGTCACCCTCAACATATGGCCGAGGACAGACAGACTTATCGTATTGAACTTTGACACATCTTTTATTCTCTTCGATAGTTGTAGAGGTGTCTTGACACTACTCATATAGACTCTCTAGGTGTACAAGGCATTGCTAGAGATCATAAGTGTCAGGTAGGAGTGCAACTACCAATCTAAGAGAAGGGATTTTGCATTCAATAGGTAAGATCAACTCCACATCGTGTACTAATTTGAAAGGAGAAAAACTTGTGGAATTCTTGACTGAGGTTCAATATGCCCAAAGTGTTAGATAAAACATGATCTGCTAGTCAGATTTCCTTTGGATGATAGTTTTATGCAAAATGGTCTTGAGAGAAATTTTCATGACCTCTACTTGTCCATTTTCCTGGGGGTAGTAAGGGGAAGAATGACCATGCCTAAACCCCGTTTTTTATGCTAGTTCTTTCATCATTTCATTATGAAAGTGAGTTCCATGATCAATGACAATACCACTCGGGATTCCTAACCTATTTATAATTCGATTGAATACGAAGAAGGAAACAATATTACCATCATATTTAACTGTAGGCATGGCCTTGGCCCACTTAGTAAAGTAGTCTACGACTATGATAATATGTTGATTCCCCTTAGCCAAAGTTGGGTTGCAATCCACAAAATCCAACCCCTACTTGGTGAAGGGGTCGACGGTAATGACTAGATGGAGAGGGGATGGGCGTGAGCACATTTTCTGAGTGAATATATGGTAGGGTTGACACTTCTTGATTGAGATCTCTAAGTCATTGTCGAGCAGGTTTGGCATCTAGGTAGGTTTTAATCTCATGCTCAACAATTTGAGGGTTAATTCTTGGCATCTCTTCATATGACCAAGAGAATACGTCACAAAATTCCTTGAAGAGCTCACTGTAGATCAAGATTTCTTCCAACGAACAATATGCACCAATGCATACATTTTCAACCTTTCCATGGATATGAAATATATCAATCATGAGGGTAGGAGAGATACTCTCCATGTTTACTTCGACATAAATGTTGTGCGTATGAAGTGGAACTATGACGTGACTACCTATCGTGCTCAAGGTTGATCTAAAATCATCTTGTTCGATTCTCTCCAGCTCTGGAAGAAAATAAGAGCGATGATGCATATCATCCCATGGCCTATCAGAACCATTAATGGCCTCTATTATAGCTTCATCCAAAGGTAAAATATCATCGATGCAGTCGTGTGAACAAGATAATAAAGTGGATCACATAGGCTCTAGAATAGGATCCTCCTCATCCATCTATGAGGTAACATGATCTAGATCGACGAAAGAGTCAAGAGCAATTTGATACATGATCTCTGCTGCCGATAGTGGCATGGCCATTCCAATATGTGACTAACCTTCATAAGACACAGTTGAGGAAGGCATGTGTGAGGATCGTTAAAATAGGAAGTCAGGAAAGGAACAGACCTCTCTGACAAAGCGGGCCTACTGGACATGGCATATATGTGATGAACCGGTGCCATGAAGTCAAAGGTACCCATAAGGGATGAATACATTCTGACACCGATATTCTTAGTTTTCGGCTGAGAATTGACGATCACGGGGATCGACGGTACAACAGATGCATTGGGGATAATGCACGCAAAGGACAACTAGTTGATCGTCATGATCTTCCCATTGCGAGGAAAACAGGAGTGCAGAAGAGGGATGATACAATTGCAGTCATATCATAAGTCAAATTGAGTCATAATAACAAGTTATAGTTTAGGGGTGCATCAACCATCTCGACATCCACCTCTACTATCTTCCCACCTAAATGGACCAGAAATTCAGGAAGAATATCGTGAGGGTAGAAGGAATGACCGTCAAAATAAGTCAACATGGTCAGACACTGAGAAAGGGTCAGAGAGATGAGGGATTTCCAACAGACCAGGGACATCACACATGTTGCAGTGCCTTCATCAACATCAATATGTTTGATGGTATACCTTGAGTAACCCACGTGGATTTGGAATGCCACATGGTAAGGAAAGAGAGGCTTCACATATTTGACATGAAACTTGATAACCTTTGAGCCACAAGGATCTAGATCTCCTAATGCAGATAGCAAGGAATTCCTCTATGAAGGACACGTTTGGAGTACCTCCAGAGCCAACATCGCACAAGGGGTTTCACCCAAATCCTCAATAATAGAGTAATTATAGGAGGCTCTACAATTAGTATTGTGGGTAGAGAGCTTGAGTACTCCTTTCGGAATATGAGGTGGGGTGTAATATCCCAAAAAATAATTAATTATTAAAGTCTTTATGCACTTAGGAATTTTATTTCTATTTTTGGCAAATTCATATTTGGAAAATTATTGCCATTTATGGAAATTCTGAATTTGGAATTTGATTATTTATAATTAATTATTTTTACTATTGGGCAAAGATTTGATTTTCCCAACCAACTCTTTGACTATGACACATGTAAAATACAAATAGTTTTATATTAATTGTTGAAGGAAAAATGGAACAACCAGGTTGAAATCAGCTGACCATGACTCCATGACTGGGGAACAGACTTAAACTACCTCAAGGATGAATTTTACAATTGGAAAATGAGGAATTTGGCCACTAACAACCCCTGAAAATCAGGGATTTGTAAAATTGCAAAAATTCCCAAAGGGGGAAAAAGACCTGGGCACAAGATGATTTTTGGATATACAACATATGGGAGGAGGAAGGACGTTGCTTAGTATGTTGGAGAAAGGATATCACTTTTGTTATGAGCACTTTTATGAGTGTGAGGCAAGGGGGATTTATGGTCTGAAAGAGGACTATAGCGAAAGAGGATCATTGGAGTTCTCCCTTATGGACACATGGTTAGGCTTGGGGGTGAACGGAGCAAGTAGTTTGGTTGTTCTATTCTATGGTTGGGTGGAACTTGGTTGTTCCATTTGTTTTCCCAGCACTTTGTTCAGATATGTATATCTACTTATTTCCTTGTTGAATTTGTTTTTTGATTAATAGCTGGTAGAATGAAATGAATTGTAGCATAAGTCTTTACAATTTGATTTTATTCATTGAGTAAAGTTAAGAAAGCTACTATGAATTTGAGTTGTTAATGAAGTTGAGTTATGTAAATATATATGTATAGGTATTCAACTTAAGGAATATTGGACTGTTGGAAATGTTAAATGAAATTCTGGAAATGAATTCAAGACATAAATATATCTATATATATATATTGTTGTATGTTTAGATATGCAGAGATGCATAAACATATAATGTATTCATACACAAAAATATTTTATAGACTTCTTTAATCACATGATATTTCCATTAATTTCCATTTATCAATATATATCAAAAGCATAGAAAATTACAGTCCCTTTTACATTACAGAAAAACCCTTAAGCAGAAATTCAGGGGTAGATAAACATGCTACATGTTACAGAGGTGTTTCAAAATTTAACATAGTTTTAACATTTTACATAACACATGCTATCACAACTATTACATAGTGGAATCGTATTCAATATAGGGTTTCTTCCCTGTTCAAATCTGTTTATTCCATTAAGGAATTAAAAATACAAGCAACCAGTTATCTACAGAACTCTGGTGCAAAACTATCATGACAATATTATCCTAGGGTGGAACCCTGTACCACTATAAACAGAACCTGGGAGGTTAATTTTATCACCGATATTTGTAACTCGAATACGTTTCAAGTGAGGCGATCTAGTAAATCCATGTCCTTGGAATGATTAAGTCCTCCAAGGGGAAAATCAAGAAATCAGTAAAAACGGTTGTGAAACAAATCAACGAAAATAAATATTGAAAATAAAGAAATGTTCACAAAGAATCCAAGAAATTAAAATGCTAAAGAGTAAATTCATGAATATTACTGAACTTGATATTTGGGCACGAATTTTTTTTCCTTCCATCGACGTCGCTAAGCAAACTATCCATATGTCTGAAGGGGAGGAACGGGACTTGAAATGTCTGATGTGTACCCTCGCGAGTAAACATGGGTCCCATCATTAGTTTTGTAACTGAAAAGGATTTACCGATTGATCCAGGATGTAAAGAAATAGATAGAACAATGATGAACATGAAATACATTTCACAACCAGAACAATAAAGTTTGCACAGTGTAAAGCATGTACCACAGAGGCATTATTGCCCAGCTCAAAATTAAAGATAGGGTTGCAGGACACTGGTATCATAATTCTTAAACTTACAAATTGATGATAAACAAAACACAGACAAGAACAAAGCATAAAACATAACCTGAAATACCTTTTTTTTTAACCTACTATCTTAACCACAGATTTCAGGAATAGTGAATTTAGGATGAATTCTACACCCAAAATATAAACTCTGGGAATTAAATTATTATGTTAAGAGAGGTATTATGACCTTGGATTTTCCTGTATAAATCATGCGAGAAATAAATAGAAAGGATACCACAAACCTGTTACTACATGCGTGCAATATAGGAAAGAAGAATCTCTCTACAAAACACAGGGGTTCTTTCCTTTATAATTTTACCCCATGGATTTAAACGAAATGAATCCCAGTAAGTCCAAGGAGGAAAATTATCAGCTTCAAGAACCGAGGGTTCGGGAATTCATGCAATCTTCAAGTCCTTACGAATGTAAGAGATATACTTAACATATTAGACAGAGAATAAGGACATACATTCACACATACAAGACACCACAAGTGGGTGTAAGAATCATTGTAGAGAACCTGTGAAATATTTTCACCATGGGAATTTTGGCGATAGGTATGTAGTTCACAGCTCGAAACGCAAGAGAAGAGAATGGTCACGGTATAACTACTGGCAAACAAAACCCTAAATTTTATTACCAATAACTATGGAACGAGAAATATGAAATCGCCTATACAGGTTTCAGACCAGTCCCTAATGAAAATATTTTGGAGGGTGGTCACACTCACGGTATTATAAACCTCCACAAACTAGGAACATATTGTACATAGAGCGTGGATGGAATGTGTTCAGATTTTAGTTGACAATGAAAGAAGAATCTCAACCGAGAACCATAAGGAATAGTTGCAGAGACAATCACCACTACAATTAAACCTTTCCAAAACTACCACTTTACTACATATAACTTAAGCATTAAACTTAGTTGTGGACTTACCAAATAGAGGAGGGAACTATAAGTTCATTTAGACACTTAATTCTTTACGCATAGTAGGAATCTCCATTTCTCTGGTCTTCACAGAGAGAAGAGTTGCAAGGTTTAACGATGAGTGTTTTTCTTGCAAGTGCATAGAGCCAAGGAAAAATGAGAAATTAGTTGCCTAAGAGACTTGTGTATCATAGAGTAATGGTGAAGGGAAGATTTAGGTACAATGGCCATGTGAATAAACATGCATGGAGTATCCACATTGGTCACAATAACCTAGAACCAATACAACACAGTATCCTCATAACATTCAACCAGAGAATTCAATGTTATTTATGGACATGTATTAACTGTGCATTGAACCTAGCCCATAACACTGTTAGTGCTAATCCTTGTCACTAATTTGGGAGGTTTCATGATAGAAATTAAGTATTATGGTTATGACTTGTCATGCCAGATGATATTCCAACCCTCAATGTTAAAAATCGTTATTCGATCAACCTTGTCATTATACAACTGGCGTATGTTAAGTTCCCACTAAGTACTATGTTAAAATCCCTAACGAAACTGGAAAGAACGTCCACTACTCATGACAGGTAGAGTGTGCATACAGTAAGGGTATAAATGTGGCAAGGAGACCTACATAAACATTCTGCGAAGAAGGTTAAACATTTCAAGTAAGGCATACGATAATTCTTAAAGTCAAAAGAAATATGTTACCTTGGGTGACTATAGATATAGGTACTTTATACATGTGTCTACATAGAAATAGGGTAAGGATTGGGCATCCGACCTTTCTAAAAAAATATTGATACATGGGATATAAATATGTAAACAAGAAAAGAAAATTCATTATAAGGGATTGGTTGTGGTAAGTTTGAAGTACTCCTTCATGGGATATGAAGTGGAGAGTACTAAGACTCGTTTAAAGGTGGATCCCTTTGTTAAGGGTAGAAACCATGTTAGGATAGACTTGTGGAAACAACCAGGTTACAATTTCATGGATAGTCTAAACTTTAGCCTCTTAGACAAAATGTTGTCACATGTACCAAATTGTTTTAACAGGCATAACTGATGGAAAGATTAACTACATTGTTATGTATCGCTTGTAACTACAAATAAGTATATTTCATATTCATATAGCGACGATTATAGTTTTAAAAACCAATCAAGTATAACGGAGTTAAGAAGTTTTAATGCACATATCAATTTTATTTTTATTTGGGAATTTGGGGTACATTACACGGGGGCTTTGGTTTTTAGATCTATAAGGGTGTCTCTAGAGGAGGAGGAGACTTTAGACAAGTTACAGTCTGTGGAGAACTGTAATCATGAGACCGAGTGGCTACATTAACCTTATATTTAACCATATTGATGCATAAAAAGACACTGTCTTACGTCGGTGGGTTTTGACACCCACTCATCACATTTTCGACATTTGAGGAGCTTGAGGCCATGTGTTTATTATATGGAAAAGGATTAGTCATCACAATGAGTGGTAGGGATAAATGCCTCACATCTTCCGAAAGTTTGGGGCATAAATGGGTAAGGTGGTCGCCTGTACAAAGCTTGCGGGGAAACTTCACCTTCCGCCTTTCTTTCTTGCCCTGACCAACATTATTATCTGACTTCTAATTATTACCATTGTCCTTGGGTTTATTATTATTCTTCCCACCCCTATTATTATTACTAGGTCCTTTATTTTTATTCCCTCATAGTTATTGGTTACCATTAGGGTTGGTCGATGATTGCATAGAATGTACTTCCATTGACTCTGTGGGAGTGGAGGACACAAACAAAGTTGTCCCTCCTACATACTAGTTTAGAGACAACTCTTTCAAGTGGCTTGTCATGGAGTCTACAAATTTCACATTGGCAGAGTCCACAATTCCATCAACATGAGGCCTGGGATTTTGTCTATGGTCATATTTTGACCTCGGTACATCTTGAAGAATCTCATATAACATCCCAGACTGAGCATATATAATATCTAACTATTGGGATTTAAAAATCACTTCTTCCTTGAATGCAACCTCAGATGTAGAAACATCCTTGGAAATATAAGGCAGTAGGGACTTGACGAACCACTCTATCATGAATTATGGGGGTATGCAGGCCTTGATTAACCTCTTCCATCTACGCCACTCTTGGATGTGATCTGAGATATGACTGACTTTGTCCTGACATAAGGTCGACAAACGTTCTAAGATAGCATCGTAACGAACCGACAATTGGAAGTGGTTGAGGAAGACTAAGACCATATTATTAAAGGTTTTGTATGTCCCGCTAGGTAGCTCGATATACCATTTTGATTCAAACCCCATGAGGTTCATTGAAACATTATTAACTGAATAGAATCATCGTTAAGGGAATTCGAAGAGCACCAAAGGTGAAAACTAGTGACGTGAACACCAAGATACTCACCATTCTTACCTTCAAATTTTGGAATATCCGAAGGAAGATTGGTGGGGATTGGGGGGCATGTCAGATCATGACACACACGATCATTCATTAACTTAGATAAGTCTGGTATACTGAGTGTGTCCATAAATGGCAGATGAGGTTGCGACATCTGGCCCCAATCTCCCTAGAAAGATTTTTGTTTGGGAATCGCAACCCATCCAGGGTTCTAGTAAGAACCATGTCCCTATCCAGGATTGTAAGGGCTTCCTCGAAACTGATTCATGAGGGGTTGGTTGGGAGCCATTGTAGTAGGAATTTTCTGATGAGGGTTGTAAAATATTCCCCCAGCTGGAGTGGCTCTAGGTTAGGGGTTGCCCAAGGTATGAAACTGACCTCCTCCAGGTGTCAATATGCAGGATAAATGTGGATTCGTCATGACAAACGTGTTGGTCGAAACCGGTACAAAGGAGGTGGGTGTAAAGGATAGACCATAAGCAGTATATTGTCCCCCAGGTTGGTTACTCCATCTAAAATCATTAGGAACATGATTAGACCCAGGGTTAATAGGAGGAAAGCCTCCAACTATAGAAGTCATTTGTGGGACATGAGTACTACCAAACGAGAATGGATTATTTGGAGGATTCGTGTCCCAAGTCCAGTACTAGTATTCATACTAGACGCTCGGATGGAGGATGAAAATTTTGATGCGAAATTTTTCATACCATAAGAAAAAGGACTAGAGGCCATAGGGATGGACTGAAAATTATAACCTAGTGAGTGACAAAGGGACCCAAAATGGTTCATGGATATAGGCTAAGTATTCACAATAGGACGGACAAGGATGATGATAGGCACCTCCGACACTACAACCATTATGGTTGAAGGTATCAAAGGGGTATCAATAACTATAGTAGGTATGGGAGTTGAAGAATGCCCAATATATTTATGACTCGATTCAGTAATCATCGTTGTATGATCACAAGTCTGATAAGTGGAGGTGTGTGTACCATGTTTTATAACTTTACGCCTTTTAGAAGGAAAAGACTCAAAATGAAATGGTAACTATAACAAGCGGCGAGACCTACGGGGAAGCTAGTCTGGCTCTACAATGACTCAAGACTCAAGATATACAAATAAAATACTAAGGCCAACTAGTAATCAAATAGCACACCAAAATAAAATAAACAAAAGGCCAATATGCACACAAATAGGATAAAGTGGTTGAAAGGGGCCTCCCTCCCTAAAGTAGGTATGCCTCACCCAATAGGGGCCTAATACTCCCTACTAAATATGTGAGGTATTAGAATCCATTATAAAGGCCATTGTGGGCTTAACAACCATTTAGTTAGATCCCCCCAGAGAGGTAATCATCCATAAAGGATGTGTTTTGTTCGACCCTTATCTAACCTAGGGTACCTACAGAATAACCCCTGCAAGTAACCTATGCAGTACCTATGTCAAGCAACTAAGAAACCACGATATAACCGATGCACAAGATAATAGTTGTAATTCAGGTCCACTGTATGGGAATGGTAAAAATTCTTGAAACCTAGGAAGCACTGCCTCTCATAGAGGTAAAGGTACTAGAAAGCTCCCCATATACGAATAGATCCCCAGAAATATATATGACACTAAGAAGGTATTGGGGGGATATCCTGTCAACCAACCTCATGTGACTTCTTTCTTAACTCTAGTGTAAGAAGATCCTCCTAACGTCACCAATTATACAATGTATTTCACCACTCCCTTAGTCAGACACATACGTTGATTTAATAGCCTTGGAGAAGTTTACTCACAAAAACTTATTCCAAGGCTCTAAATCTTAAGCTAGTTTGTACACCCTAGAAAATAAAATAATTTATAATCAATTTTAAATATCAACATTGCTTTTAGTGGCCTTTCTTACTCAAAAAAGGTGTGGTCATGACACTAGTGATGTTATGACTCAACAAGTAAAATAATTGAATATGAATAAAATGCAAATTCCTAAGTTCAATTCCCAATAAATAATAATCTTTTCAAAATGAAATTTCCAATTTAGTTTTGCAATTCCAAATAAGATGCAATATTTATATACATGTGCTAAGATCAATGATAAATACCGAAAAGATCAAATGAGAACAATTAAAAATGCCTAATATTTTTTATTTATTTTCAATATAAAAGAATGAAAATGCAAGGGCTGAACAACAACTTCATATAAAAATTCTACTGTATGCAAACATAGACAAACCAAGTAGGATATCAAGAATAAAACACCTAGCCCAGGATGTAAGGACAATCAAATGAAAAGGATGATGAGAAAGGAACCACCCAAAAATTCAACCAAAGAAAGGTTTCCTATCATTCCACAGACACTTAACAGTCATAACAGAGACCCAAGAAGACTCAACAACCATCAAAACTTACCCAAAAAAACTGTGTATATGTGTTAAAGCACAACCAAGCTAAGGAGAATGCTAAGAAACTCAAACTCAAAAAGAACAGATGATGTCAAGAAGTCAGACAACAAGAAACACAATATAGATGAGAGAAATCAATGGAGAAAAACACTCCAAACCTCGAAATGAAGATCATGTCCCTAGTATGGTTTCCAATTTTGTTAGGAGGAAAGTATCTCTATCACTAGGGGTAAACCAAAACAAATGGAAATGACTGCAAAAATCAAATCTAATCTTAGGTATGCGATATAAACAAATATGCTAACAAGACAATATAAAGAGCCTACCGCGTCCAGACGTTTGATGAATTCCATCGTTGAGCACTTGACTCAAAGCAATATACCTGAAACTTGTCCTCAACAACCAAGAAATGAAAGAATATGGTGATAATATATAATGTTAGCACATTCAATAAAAGAATCCATCAACATTCATAACAAATATTCCCATGGAATAAGAATTCAAATATTTGCAAGATATTAATTGGACGAGAAAAGAGTATTTTTATTAAAATGTAATCAACATAAGTGAATGAATTACAAACTTTTGTGTCATCATGGTTCATAATAGATAAACTAAGTCCCTTCGAGCTAAGCCTCCACCACTTCAATCCTCCACCAAAGGCAAGATCATATAAGAGAGACATCGAGGTTCTCAATCAAGTAGGGAAGAACCTGGGGGTTGGACAATGTGTTCAGACTTAAAAGGATAAAGGGGTGCAGACTCAATATGATGTGAATAATTTCTTGAGCGTAACTTTTCTCTCAAATTTGAATTCTTCTCCTCTTTTACATAGCTCGTATTTGGCCCATTTATATCCCTTCAAGTAGAACTGAAGGGTCGGGTCATAATGTTTCTAGTATATGGAAGGTCAACGATCATGGATATCGTGACGTGACATGGACACTTGACACCATTTTTTATTTTTGGGCAGAAAACCCTATGTATGCAGGTCGTAGTGGTGAAACTACGTATACACATGTTGTATAATAGTTAGGATGCATATATGTGGAAAAAGTATTGTTTTTGGCTCTGGGATTTGCAAAATGGGACTTCAAGTCTACATAGGGAAATGGAACAAGGCCTTCTGAGAAAATTTTCATAGGGTGAGGAAAATATTTCTATAACACCCATGGTTAGGGAGAGATCCCTACACATCCCTAGATCGATGGTCCTCGTCACTTCGTGACTACAACGTTCAGGGGTTCTCTCTGCTTAACACTCCTTTTCTCCCACAGTAGGACTTTGCCAAAGTTCTATACGCAAATCCTTCCACTGGTGGATCATATGGTTGGGAGGGGTTCTCAATGGACTCCCCAGATCTACGACTCACATTAATTCATAACTTCGATGTTTAGGGGTTTTGGTGTTATGAAACCTCTATTAATAACCCTAAAACCAACTTTTCAATATTAATAACCCTAAAACCTAAAACATAGGTTCCTCTATTTCAACTGAAAATAAATTTTCAATATCAATAACCCTTCCCTCTAATTTTCCCTTAAAACCTTAAATCCTATCATTAATATTGCTCTAACAAATAAAAAATTGAAAAAATAAATAAATATGTATTCTAATCATTACATCAATAAACTATTACATTAACAGAAATAATAAAACTAATAACCATCACATTAATACAATTAAGTACAATTAACACAATTGATATGATTAATTATCATTACGTTAATACACTTAATAACCATTACATTAATATAATTAATTTTGTCCTAACACTTTTATAAAAAGTTAAGAAAATTATTTTAAATTTAACATTAATAAACCTTTATTGATAATGTATTAAAATTAATTAAAAAAATTTACAATTAATTAATAATTTATTAAAAAATCCTATTCCTTTTAATAAAAAATTCTAGGTTTTTAGAGCCGACTTCAAGACATTAGAATTCTCCACCTCCTATAGGTTTACTATATATCTATGCTCTTCAGGTTTTTCTTTACCCAGGCTTAGATGTCTTGATGATGGGTCATGATATGGAATCGAAACGTCGACCTCCGATAAAAAATATTGCGGTTCCTCTGAATCCTCCAAACAATCCCTCCCACATAAATATTACTATTCATATCCTAAAGTGATCAACACTAGAATGAACACAACGTAGATCCAACAATTGGGGAAGATCCTGAGTATCCTTGTGTCTATGTCTCCCGTGACTTCGTGACCGGTAAGTGGGTCAGGGATTTAATCAGTGGGATAGATCCCATGGTCATGGTTAAGACACCACTAGATGTCGTTCAACCTCAAAGGTAACCGAATCAGTAGGTTACCTTCTCTTGGTTTTCGAAGTTGTAAATTCATAGCATGTCAGAGCTACAAAATCTCAAAGTTTTGAAGCCAAAATGCTTAACTCCCATTGGGAAAAGCATTGGGTTCCATGGTCCTAGTCATATGAGGTTTCCCGACAAGTTTTGGGACTACACTCCCAAATCTTCACCATGATTTGGTTAGGGTTGTGGGCATGAGCCCTTTGTCACACAAACGAGTGGTTTATAGTGTGCGCCCTTTGTCTGCATTCCATGAGAGTTATACCTTCTAACTTGCAAATACTTTGAATGAAGTGTAAGAACACTTCTTGTGATTCTCCTAGTATTTGGAACTTAGAGAGTTCTTAACCTACATACAACTTGCATAGGCTCTTTGCACCCTCACACTACCTCTCCTAAGCTGAACAAACCCTTTTTCCAGAAGATCCAAAATAATTGGAAGTGTAAACAAGCATACATGAAACTGTGCCTATGGTCAACAAAATCATAGTTCATTTCATTTAATTTGAGCCACTATAGGGGCTCAATTATTTACGTGTACAAATCATGTTCGACCATATAGTTCATTACTTTCTTAAATACACAAACATGAAGAATAAAGAAAAAAGGTCTAATCATCAAATGGGCATGCACATCCCTGAAACGTTCATGGGATATTCAACCTTATTTTATAGTTAAATTTCATCTTCACAAGGTATTAAAATACTTATCTATTACAAGTAGTAGACATCCAACTTACTGTGGGTGTTCGCCTCTCCACCCAACCATAGGATCAAAGGCATCCACTCTTATCACTCTATCCACCCCCGTGCCAACCCATGATATCACTAGGGAAAGATATTGCAATTCGTCAAAGAATATCTCTTTGTCATAGCCTCTACAAGTTTTATTAGATGCTTCCTCGGCAACTCATGACCCTCATCTCTGAGGAGTCCTTGTTTTTTTCGTTCTCTCTTGTAATTGAAACATTTTAATCTCTCAATTCTTCTATGAACTGGATCTCCTATCGAGCTCTCCCCTTTCTCTCAGCATATCCTAGTTGCATGCTCCTGTGGGATTGATATCCTTTCTTATATTCCTTCGTGTGTATCCTTGAATGGATTTTTCCTCCTTAGGAAGGTTTTGGACCTGTCTTGTTCCTTCTGTAAGAAGAAACTCAGTTCAGTTTGGGCCTACAGGAAAACTGCACTCTATGGTACTCTGGGCTGATAATTTTTTGTCTCCTCAGACAGACTCTCCATGATTCCCTTCATGGGGGTAGTTTATTGTTCAACCAACGATCCTTCTTTCATTAACTGATTATTCCTTGGAATCTGGATGAGGCTTACTATTTCAAAAAAGACAATTTGGGTCATTTTGACATAATGAACCCTCTCTATACTTTCCTCACTCTTTCCTCTAGTGATATCATGGCCAACACTTCAAGGATTCACCCCCATAGTTAGTCATTGGCAATATAAACAATAATGCATTTACATTGTACACATGCCATAGCATGGTAATCATAATTAATGATTAATTACAAGTTGAGGGAAACATGGGTGTTACACCAACATTTCAAGATGTTTACATATCATTCTTCCCTTAGATACTTAGTTAATTAGCTAGTGTTGGGGGGAAGAATATTCAAATGGTTTTTGTTATTTCAAGAGTTTGAATTTGAAGTTGTGGTGAAGCTAGGAAGATTGAATGAATAACATGACTATATGTCAAGAATTACTACTGGAGAAGAACCAACCAGTTTGGAAGATAACTTTCCTGATGCTCAACCATTTTCAGTACAGACTGTAGATGAATATTTTTATGACATGAATGGGTTTTTGAGTACAGGAGTAACCATAAGAGATTTTTTTACCATGCAGAATAAGAACTTGGTAGTAAGAGATGCAAATTATCAACTAATTGTAGGTCATTTATACAAGCTTGGAGCACATAACATTTTGAGAAGATGTGTGATGGAGCATGAACGACCCATTATTTTGGCATAGGCACATGAAGGCATAGCTGGAGGAAATTATGCAGGGAAACCTACTATGCATGAGATATTGGGCACATTATTATGATGGCCAACAATTCATAAGGATGAAAAAGAATACTGTCAAAATTGTGATGTCTTCCAGAGAGTTGGAAAGTCATCCAGGAGGGATGATATTCCATTAATACCTCAAGTTACTTTTCAGGTGTTTGATAAATGAGAAGTAGAATTTGTAGGACCGATTAATCCACTAAAAAGAAGATCAAGGGCCATATGTATTATTACAACGACAAAATAATTGACTAGATGGGTCGAGGCCACAACAATGAAGGATTGCAATGTGATTCTTATTTGAACATGAAGTGATAAGATTTGGATTCCCAAGCATTTTGATGAGCGATCAAGGGACTCACTTTATCAACAATACAATATAAAAAATGATGGAATAGTTTGTGATACATCATCATAAGAGAACTCCTTATCATCCTCAAGCTAATGGAACAGTAGAATCCTTTAACATGATATTGGAGAATTCTTTAACAAATATTTGTAATGTGAATAGAGATGATTGGGATTTGAATGTATCGACTCTACTATTGGCTTACAAGACTACATGAAAGAAGATAATAGGACAAAACCCCTTCATATTGGTATATGGACAAGAACAAATATTTCCCTTGGATTATTTGATACCAATTCTTTCCATTGTAGTTATTACCAAGATGACAAAAAGAGGTGCAATACATCAAATATTATCTCAACTTATGGAATTATAAGAAGATATATTTATAGTCAGTTTTCATCAGGAGGTACATAAATCAAAGGATAAAGCATGACATGATAGACATATTAAGAAGAAGAACTTAAAAGTAGGAGATCTAGTTTGCCTCTATGACATTAAATATTTGTAGCACCTAGGGAAGCTTAAAATGCATTGGCTAGGGCCATATCGGATAAAAATTATCACAAATGGAGGTGTCTTACAACTATAGGACTTAGTAGGAAAGGAAATTCAAGGACTATTGAATGGTAGTCAATTCAAACTATATAGGGACAGTCGACCCAATAACCCTCAGTAGTTGCACTTCAACAAGTGGACTTGTACAAATTGTAAATAGTAGGAGTTAAAAGAAGAAAAAGGAAGAGAAAAGTAGAAAAATGAGGAAAAAGAAAAAAATAAGTAGTTAGAGGAATAAGTGATAAATAGATGGTTGATAATGATAGTGCATAGTAGAAATAAAGTTAGGGTGACAAGAAGTGAAGATWCTACATGCATGACAACCAGTGCACTAGAGATATATCACAGAATAAAAATACAGTGCATCGAAAAAATGAAATAGTTGGGAAACGAAAAAACCAATCACCAAAAAAAGGAGGCGCGAAACAAAAATTTATGAAGCGTTCTTGGTRATCTTTGGAACATTTATGAATGTTAACGAAGCATGCTTGGAAATATCTGGGGAATTTATGACATCACTTTAGAAGAAAAATTAAGGTTCGACAATCCACATTATGAATTTGAGAAAACACAGAGCTACATAGCGAAGAGAGAACATGTGATTTTACAAGATGACAGTGATATTTCAGAAGTAAAACCACTAAGATTCTATCAATATAGTGCCACCTAAAGTCGGAGCACCTATCCAAATGACGAGGAGAACCCGCGGAAATGACAGGTCGTCATCGGATCCAGCACTGGAGGTTGAAAACCCTACGTAGACGGAGGGATTGGTGGATGTGGACACCATTCTGTCCACGGTCATTGAACCGATAAGTCCTACATTGATCTAGGAGTCGGATCCAATCCCTGCGATGAAATAGATGCAATATGATCCACCAAACACATCAGTAGAGAAAACCCCAACATAGGGAAAAGCTCAACACACAAGGGAAGTCGATGAAGAAATAAAAGAGTCTGATGAGTTGAGGACTCTACTTGGTGCAAAACAAGTGTGACAGTAGTTGGGTGGAGAGGAGAAGGAGGAATAACAAGTGTACCAAGAGGAAAGGCCCTCAAGTGCACCAGTAAAAGGGAAAGGAAAAAAACTAGTACAAAGATCGCCATGCAAGCAACTAGAAGAAACCATTGTGTTACTGCACATACTAGTAGGAATAAATATTTTATACAACTTACTTGGAGGCATAGATAAACTACGCTATTTGTACCATGATGTGAAGGAAATAGATAAATTCCTAGAGTTTTCACAATAAGTATACTTAGAAAGATAAGGGGTCAACACGAAAGGAGTACCTATAATGGAACCTAAACAATGGATACAAGGGTGATACAACAGAGGTATCATGAACCTATTAGAGATCTCACACTTTGGCAGGGGAAAGGATGTAAATAATTGTTTCAAGCAGTTACCGAAAATACTACATGGAGTTTTTTTGTGGTTGAATACACAACTTTCCATCAACATCGACTTGATATTCAAGATAACAGGTTTTCCAACCAACAGTGAGAAACCTGCGTAGTACCTTGATAACAAGACCAAGGAAAAATCCTTGGCAGAAGAGATCAAGAATACCTATGTGACAAAAAGAGGATCTAGGGGAATCATTATCAATAGGATAAGTGAACCAACAACATGACTAGCAACTAAACTGATGGCCTGTAAAGTACTCAGGAAGTGTTGCAAGGAGGAAGTGTCAGTAGGCGTAATAACATCAGTCGCCAAAGGAAATGTATTATCTTGGAGACGATATTTGTTAAATCTCTTTTTTATGATTGCAAAGATGCCCGAGGTATAGGGACATAATTTCAATACTTGTGGATGATTATATTAATTTCATTAGTGGGTTGGAAGCACCCCAAATACACCATGCTCTATCAAGAACTGGTAGGTGTTGCACAACACAATATGAATCATTCCGGCACACAAATTTCACAAGAGAAAAAAAGAGAAATCCCAAAATATTCATGACATACCTTGAATAAATCCAAGAAAAAGTGGGAGACACTTGGATCCCACTAGAAGTGGTGGATATGTTAAAAAACATATCCAATTTTAAATCATCAATGCATAATATGTGGATCCAGGAAAGAAGGGATCTAGAGAAGGAGTGGTTGCAGATGAGATACTTCCTCACGAAAAAGGAAGTCCAATGGGAAATGAAAGACTGGCAAGAAGAATGGAATATTTGAGTAGAACAACAAAGGAAAAACAACCCATAGAAGCAGGCTCATCAAAAAGGCAAGGGACCCCAACAAGAAATAAAAGAAATGCAACATAGAGAAAGAAGAATATAGGGGGGAGCGCAGTAACAAAGAATAAGACTATCCCCAAGATAATCACATAGCAGAAGGACCATGTAGAAACTATTGATGGAATGATAAAAATGTAGGTTGAAATATCAGCATAGGAGGTACAAGAAGGAGGGGATATACCAGATACCCTAGTCCTAATAGAGCCAAGGCCACTGAAGATAACAATTTTTTAGTCAGGAGGAGCATGTAAGAAAATGAATGCGCACAAGGATATTCCCTAGGAATGCATAACAAAATATGATGCATAACTAGTCACAAAGAGAGTACAATACCGCGTCACTGAAGAATATGAGGGTGAAAAGAAACAAAGAGAAAGGATAATATAGGTGTTGATACAAATCAAGAAATTCGTAGGGAAGATATGATTTTACCAAGGCGCATCCTAAAGGAGAAACATAAAAAAAAAAAACATAGAACGAGGAGGAAATGATATAGATAATATCAATGACCAGTGAGATTTTTAACCTTACTAAAGACACGCTGCAAATAGACGAGGAATTGGCGTAGAAAAAACTTAATGACATAGAACATTTGGAATTGGTGTTTGCTAAGATACCGACGAAATCCCTATATCAATTACAGGTTAGTGTTGTGCAAGAAGTATAATCCAGGGTGAGGACTGATGCAACAAATATAGAGAAAGCCAGGGAAGTTAAGGAAGAGCTAGAGACAGGTTTTATAGAAGTGTGACTGGAACAAGAGGAAGAAAAGAAATGCGTGGATAGATTGGAGCAAAGACTTGAGGAAGTCTTTTAGAAAATTTTGGAGAGTGCACTAGCAGGAGAATTCATCGTAGAGGAAAAGCTAAAGAAGATAGTACATATGATGGAGGAATACAAACATGATATAGTAGAGTTGGTTGGGAAGATAACACCAACCACGCTTCCATAAGTCTGATCCAAAAGGGAGTAGTAGGCCACAAAACAAACAAAAAATATTGCACTGGAAGTAAAGGAAATAATAGAGCTCTATGAAAGGACCACACAACTTTGGATAAGCCTAGAAGAAGATGAAGGAATCCATAACTTGGATCAAAGAGAGGAAAAGTTGAATGTTGTAGTGTAGGATTTAAAGCATAGGAAGAAGAGAATGGCTATCTTGGAGAGACTGTAGCCTTCGTAATAAATAATGAATATACAAGTATAAGTAAAGACAATCCATGAAGAAAGGCATACCATACAGGCTAAGTTGGAGCCCCTAGAAGAGAAATCTAAAAATATTCTAATAGCGTTGGAAATAGAGAAAGATGACATGAAACAAACAAACTCATAAGGAATACACGTGTTGAAGGAGAATGTCACATCACAGGTCATGGAAACCTTGATAGAGAAATGTGCATAAGGCAAGAAGCAAGTGGATGAACTAGAAAAGGAGTTCCATGAGTTAGAGAAATCAATATAGAGGGCACACACTACCTGAGTGGATCAGGACGAGCCAAAGGTTAGTGTTGGGGGCCTGTTGGAGCAGGAATTATTGGGGTTAAGTGCAGTAAACAAGGATAAGAGATAAGGAATGGACCAAGGAACAACGTGCGCCAAAAAATAAGTAAAAAGAATGTGACAAAGGGAAAAGGAAGTAGTGCGCCAAGAAAGAAGGAAGACCAATGCAGAGTTAAAGAAAGAAAAGGGTTGGATCAAAGACCCACCACGCAGAAGACAGTTGGAAAATGGGAAAGTTGAGACCACTTAGGATTATGGTTTTGGAGTCATAATGTAAGGGTTTTTACCCATTTTGTATTATAAATATAATGTATGAGGTAGATAGGAGGTATCTTGGAACTCATATGCAAAGAGCTTATTTTGGAGAACCTTTTTCAGTCTTGAGTATTTGGTATGTTAAATTTTGGTTGTATAGATGAGGAACTATTGGAGACTTATGGAGAATAATTGAAGGTTGGATCAGAAGCTGTAGAGATTTGTGTGACACTAGTTTGCCTTACCATTCATAACTTATGATGTAATGCATGCAACACAGTACCTTTTTGAGGGAGAATAAGAAATAAGCAGAAGATGTTTGTGGACGTAGCCCAGGGGGGGTGAACCACGGTAAAATTGGTGTTTTATTTGTGTTTTGTTCATTTGATATTCTTTACAATGAATGAATGGTTAAATAAATGTAATTGTTAGGGTTCATTTGCAAGACAAATTATGATAAGTATGCATAATGAAAGTTTTGAATGAATGAAATAGTAGATATGATGAATGGTATAATAGAATGCATGCTAAGGTATAAGTAGAATGAGTAGAACATCACCAACCCCTTCCCTAATTGTGTACACTTGGGTCATGAAATCACCCATAAGCCATCTCGGGTGAGACTGCAATGTGCACTCTATGTGCGGTGTAGCCTTCTGGTTTACTAGAAGGGTCGATGGTGAAAAGGTTTTTGTTGGAGAGATATAGTAGAACCCAAGTCATGTCATACATCCAACATAGTTGTATACAAATATTTTGGGTGGGCTATAATGGAATAAAATGTTCAAATAATCTAAGTCTTAATTTTATCAGAAATAATGGCCTCAGTTTTTGGCAATTTTGAATTGAAATGTAAGTCCATAGTTACATATGAAATACATTCTATAGTAGATGTTACAGTGTCTGTATAAACACCCATAAAAAATTTCCATGCAAATGTCATTATGTGAATCTACATAAATGTCCCTAATAGTGTCTACATAAACATATTTAGTTGGAAATACCAAATAAATGTCCCAAAATAATTATAATAACAAAATAAAATTGTAATAAGAAATAAATAACAATAATAAATGTTAATGAGAGATTGGTTGGTTGGTAAAGAGATGGTGTTATTCTTCCCCTCACTAAGTGTTGAGGCCACAAAAAAACCCCATTTTATTTTTATTTTACAAGAAAAAGCAAAGGGCTCCCCTACTAAAATTTCATCTGTAATGCATAATCTTCTACTACTTGAGCCTAAGGTTAATTCTTGTCTACCTTGAGGGAGTTGGGTGGTTTCATCATGATTAATGATTTTATTTAATGATTTTTTTGTTGACAATTCTTCTTTTTGACAAATTCAAATTCTAAATCCTCTTGTTGGTATGATATGCTTATTTTCTTCATATTTATGCTTTTTCATGTGGATCCTACTCTTCTATTTTGAACTCTAATTCTAGTGTCACAAAATCAATAATCCTTATTTTGAGTTGATACTTGGCACATGAAGTATCAAGGAACTTATCTACAACCACCTATGATTTTTGTTGAAGTGACCCAACACTTATTTATAAATTTTCTTGAAAGTAGGGAATATAATTTTTATGGCATATTGGAAAGTCTCCTTTTAATTGCATGATTGATCTCGACTTCCTGTTTTGTAGGAGCATGTTCCCAGGGCCTATTCATTCATGTGACCTCTCCAACCTCAAGATGCATATGTGGGAATCTATTGATCCTTATCTAGATCATTGATCTTGATTCTTACCCAGGATTCCCCTTATCGGGAAACAATTTACCTTGGCTTACAGTTACCCTAAGGTGCGAAGCCCCCAAGGCTATCATATTTTCCTTCCCCATAGGCCTATTCCCGAGCCTCTTAAGATTGATCTATATCAATTTCAGTTTTATTTCTTCCCTCTTGCCAAAACCCAGGCCCAAGGCCTATTGAGATTCTTGGTTTGTATATACTTCTTGTGACATCACCCAATGCTCAATCACTATCTGTCGTAATCAACATCGTGTTAAAAAACAAATATCAATATATCATAGAAAAACCTCAGAATAAGTACTCAATGCCTTGAAAAAGAGAGAAATTCAGATAATAAGCCTCTTCGAGGGGACAACCTCCTTATACACCACATAGATGTCCAAATACAAGATGATTCCAAATGAAAATGTCTCCTTGGTATATATAGGAGAATAGGAGGAACAATTAAAACTAATGGTCCCAAGCCGACATAAATAAAATAACATTACTAATTTAATATTCCCCAATTAAGGGGTAATGTGCCACTATTTAGGGATTAACATTCCCCTCCCCTTGAGACAAGTTTTTTGCAACTCTTGAGTAACTCTTGTTGCTTCTATATAAAAGACTCATCTTCCCAAGTGGAATCTTCAGCCGGTAGTTTCCTCCATTTAATGAGTTACTCTGAAATGGATATATTCCTCAGCTACCAAATTCTTGTGTCAATGATGGCTTCAGGATCCAATATGATTTTTCCTTTCTCGTTAGGTTTTGGAAATATAGGTTGAACTGGGATCTTGTCACCTATAACCTTGTTTAAGAATGAAACATGGAAAATTGGGTGTACTCGTGAAGATGTAGGCAACTCCAATTTATATGTCATAGTACCAATCTTTTGAAACACCTTATAAGGGCCATAGTACTTTGGTGATAATTTATTATCCTTCTTGTCTTGCTTGAGGGATATATATTTGTATGGTTGTAGTCTTAAAAACACCCAATCCCCCACTTCAAAACTTCTTTCACTACGATGTTGATCTTCTTATTTTTTCATGTGATTTTATGCCATGGTTAGGTTGTCCTTTAAGATTTGGATAACTTGTTGTTGATGCTTGATGTGGTCTTCCACTACTTGAACCTTATATTTTTCTTTTATAGAATAAGTGATGAAATGAGGGTGGTATCCATAGAGTGCCATAAATGGTGTCATTTTTGTTGCAGTACGAAAGGAATTGTTCTACCACCATTCTACCAAGGGTAACCATTTGAACCATTGTGTTTGTTTATCAGAGATAAAGAAACACAGGTATACTTCTAGACATTTGCTCACTATATCATTTTGTCCATCATATTGAGGATTATAGGATGAGCTATGAGACAATTGAGTAACCAAACAAGAAAAAATTATGTCCAAAAATGTCCAATGAAGATGGGATCTCTGTCACTTACAATAATCTTTGGGATTCTATGTAGCTTTTGAACTATCTACATGAATTCATAGAAACTATACCGACTTTGAAGGGATGAGAGAGTGCACAAAAGTGTGCATACTTGGTCAGTCTATAAACAATCACCATGATGACACTCTTTCCTTCAGACTTCGGTAACCCTGTGATGAAATCCATGGAAACCTCCTCCTAGTGCTGACCTGGGATGGCTAATGGTTGTAAAATACCTGGGGTCTTAATTGTGTCCACCTTATTCTATTGGAAAACCAAACATTCTTCCAGAAACCTTTGAACATCGGTTTTAAGTCGATCCCAAAAAAATTCCTTCTTGACCTTATGGTAGGTTTTCAAAAATCCCGAGTGCCCTCCTACTGGAGAGGTGTACAATTCCAATAGTACCTTTTGTTTGAGTTGTGATTTCTTACATAAATATAAGCGATCTGTGTACCATAGTGAATCATTTTTCCATGTAAATGTATCTAATGCATTGGAATCGTGTTTCAACATTTGAATGAGATTCCATACACTTTCATCATTCTTCCATTCATCTCTTGATTTTATTATCCAATTGGGTTGGATGATCAATATAGCACAAAGAAAGGCCTCAACATATTCATCCTTTCTTGAGAGTGCATCTGCCACAACATTTTGCTTCCTTTTTTTATAGAAAATTTCAAAATCATAACCCAATATCTTGGTCACCGATTTTTGTTGTTCTTCTAAAGATAGTCTTTTTTCCAAGAAGTATTTCATACTATCATGATTTGTTTTGACCTGAAGTGCCTACCTATTAGGTAAGGGTGTCATTTCTTCAATGCATGTAGTATTGCCATCATTTTCTTCTCATAAATGGGTGTGTGTAAGTTCCTTCCCTTGAGTGGACGACCTTCAAAATCCAGTGGCCTTCCTTCTTGCATTAGTACAAAACCAATTCCATTTTCCAAGGAATCACATTCCACAATAAATGTTTTTGTGAAGTATGGAGTGGTCAAGATAGGAGCTTTGCACATCACCTCTTTAAGTTTTTCAAATGATTTAGTTTCCTCTGGAGTCCATGAAAATGCATCCTTCTTAGTTAGATCCGTTAAATGTGTTGTTATTCTTCCATAGTGTCGAACAAACTTGCGGTAGTAACTTGTCAAACCCAAAAATCCTCTAATATTCTTCAATGTTTTGGGAATAGACCAGTCCATCATGGCCTTAATCTTGTTAGGTTCTACCTTGAAACCTTAATGAGATACAATATGACCCAAATACTCTACCTCCTTCACCCCAAAGAAACATTTGGATGGTTTGGCATATAGTTGTTTCTCCTTTAGTAGTTGTAGCACCTTGTCAACATGTCACACATGATCCTCCCAAGACCTGTTATAGATTAGTATATCATCAAAAAATACTAACACAAATTTTAAAAGGAAGGGCTTGAAAATGCAATTCATCAACCCTTGGAATGTAGAAGGTGCATTTGTAAGGCCAAAAGGCATGACCAAAAATTCATAATGGCCTTCATGAGATCGAAATGTTGTTTTTGGGATATCTTCTTCCTTCATTCTAATCTCATGATACCCTGAACGAAGATCCAACTTTGTGAAATAGAATGCTCCATGTATTTCATCTAACAATTCATCAATGATAGGAATGGGAAACTTATCTTTAATAGTGATCTTGTTGATCTGTCTATAATCTTGACACATATGCCATGAGCCATATTTATTGAGTACCATTACCAACGGTGTAGAGCAAGAAGTTTGGATAGGTCTAATAATGCCAACCTCTAACACTTCGTCAACCATATGGTCAATTTCACTCTTTTGGGAATAATGGTATATGCACAGCCTAATGTTAGGAGGAAAACTCCCAAGAATTAGGTGAATAATATGATCTTGACTTCGAGTGGGTGGAAGACCTTTTGGAATATCTTAAAATACTTTGGAATTCTTATCAATGATCCCTTGAAGATATAGAGGAACATATGGCTTAGATGTTTGAACATCTAGTGAGCATAGTTGTGCAATTACACCTTGATGCCCCTTTTTCATTAATTTTTTCATGCCATTAGATATTATCACCTTACTGGGTTTCCCTGTGATACCTCTTAACTCAATTTATTTTCCTTCCAATGAAAATTTCATGAAAAGTTCTTGAACATTAAAACCCATTATTGCTAATGATCATAACCATTGGATTCCTAGTACAACATCAACACCACCCATGTGTATATAAATCATTGGACTATTCATTACATATTCCCCCATAGTAAGATTGATCTTATTTCATTTTCCTAACAAATTGATAGTTCCTCCATATGCAATCATTACTTGAAACTTTGGTGCTGGATATACAAAGAAATTGAGAGCTTTGGCTAATTTATAGTGAATGAAATTATGAGTACTACTAGAATCAATTAGGACTATTACCTTTTTCCTTTTTATATATCCTTTGATATTGAGGGTTTGAGGAGTGATAATTCTATTCAATGCATTACACGATATCTTGGGAGTCAACGCTTCAGAAGAATTCACTTCTACATTTTCATCTTAAGATGGTTCTTATTATTCTTCCTCTTCACAATCTATGTAGAATAATTTCTTCTCACCACACATATGTCCCTTACTGTACTTGTTGTCATAATTAAAGAGTAATCTTTTTTCTTTTCTTTCCTCCAATTGTTGAGGTGTTTTAGAACAAGGATCATTATTCTCTCGATAGATATTAGGAGTGGTGGACTTCTATTAGCCATAGCCATATTTTTACTTTCAACATTTCTTGCCACCCTAAATGCATTCTCCAATGATTTGGGTTCCAAAAGGAGAACCTCATGTTGAATATTATCCCTTAAAGTTCCTATGAATACATCAATCAAGTGATCATCTAGAATATATGTTACCTTTATATTCAATCTTTGGAAGTTCTCAATGTGCTCTGTAA
>ML785212.1:31293-55526 GCA_009831015.1 Picea engelmannii | reverse complement strand
ATGACTGAGAGAGGCCGATGACGTGGAGGACCACATTTCTAAGACCTGGGTAAGACCGGGGAAATCCCTCAGAAAGTGGTCACCCTTACAAAGGCTGCAAGGGAATTTGGGTTTTGGATTCTTCATTTTAATCTTGTTGACATCATCAACACTCCCAATACTATTAACAGTAACTGGTTTCTTAGAGACAACATATGATGTTGTTGGGGCCTTTGTCCTTTTCGGGTTATTCTTCTTCTTCTCTTTTTGTTTCTTTTTCTTCTGATCAACCTGGCTACTTGCTTTAGAGCTTTCACTAGGCGAAGAAGGATAAATGGAAGGAGACTTGATGGATGAAGAAGGCGAAAAATTGACATGAGGTTGGTGTGTGGGTGGTGTATTGAAATCCAAAGTATTAGGTGCAGCTAAAACATTGGGAGGATTCGGGATCATCGGAGTGGGGAACAACCAAACTGGTGATCCGATAGTGAGTCCTGGAAGAATCAGTGTGGCAACATATGGAGGACCGAAGTTTCCAAATGAAGGAAAGGTATAAGGTTCCCCAGAAGAAGGGGTTCCTCCATTGGTACTCCCTGGATTCGATGCCATTAACAATGACTCGACCTAAGGTACACTAAGTAAAACAAACAACACACACTAAGAATCTGAGAAGCAAACAATCAAACAAACCTTCCTATGATGAAACCACTAGTTGGTGATGAAATCCAACATCGTGAGATCAAAATAAGAAGGGGAGGGGATAGAGTGGGTGGATCAGTTACATTGGCGACCTTCTTAACGGAATTATGCCTTGGTGCAAGCTTCCATCTAGTAATTGTGGATTTACCCTCCAAGGAGCACGAGTGAGTTTGACCAACGTCTGTTCCAAGTACAGTGAGACTTCCCTTCACCGTCACCTTGTGTGAGACCCAAAAGATTGTGGCTACTAAGGTCACCAACTCGTAGTCATCCCCTGGGCGGGTACAGTCGACAGTCCATTCCGAATGTATGGGTAGGATAACAAGTCTGAAATCATCTTGAAAGGATCCCACACATAATCGTGGGTATACCTTCCAGTGACCCCCTATATACAATCCGACCACTACAAACAGTTGGGCCACAGAGGGATAATATCCGTAACTCACGCGAATGCGACCTCGTGTGTAACCCCTATGTGAGAGGGGGATCCCAGCAAGCCAATACGACAATTGGATTTGACTCTCCCTACCACAAGATACTAATTTTGTTCGATAGATTTGGAAAGTTATCCTTTCAACCTATTCCAAAGCCCTACACCTTAAACTAATGTAGGTTTGCTAACAAAGATGTAAAAAGTCTAATAAATTTTAGTTAAGTGTTGGTTTTAATGGTTGTTGTTTACTTAGAGGGTGTACGAAAGTGAAACTGATGGAATGATGACTCAATTCCCAGAAATATGCATGAAATATGATAAGAAATCATTTCTTTTCAATGAATACCTATTTAAGGGAAAGAGGAAGAGCCGTTTTCACTATCAAACACTTGATAAGGAATGCCCTCAATCAATTTTGTTCTCAATCAAATCCAATATGATGCTACAACATTTCATAAATGCAAACTAATATGCAAACTAATCATTAATATGTATTTTTGTCGTTTTCATGCAAATGATAATCAATTCAATGAAAAACTTGTCCTGACAACTACCCTTTCAGATCAAGGAGATTCAGACAAGAAAACGCAGATTTTGCACAAACAACACACCCTTTTGCAATCAAACAAGAGAAAGAAAATCGAAAACGAAAAAGGAAGGAGAAATAAATTGGATCAGATGACCTCAAAGAACCAAATGAGAAGAGTTACAGACTTCAAATGTCCTTCATTGGAGTTCCCGCTCAGTCGGATAGGAGAGGAAAAAACAACGGATCGACTTCAATCTCTCAACAACAAAAAATCAAAAAGAATGAAGAAGGGCATAAAATCTGAACAACAATGTGTTTACCTCTCAAGAGGAAGCATGTCAAAGGTCAAAGGAAGAATCATTGAATCACAAAGTAGCTCAGCAAGTGAAGAAACAACGTCTGGACCTCCAAAAAATGAAACTTTTTGAAGAGATTTTATGAAAAAAAGGGCTGGTGCTCTGGTGTAAGGGACACCATAGCATTATAACACTCTTTCCAACACCTTCAGGGAGTGATGGCGCTCTGCTAACATGCACAGGGGGGCACCAGGCTCAAAAAACACACAAAAAGGTCCAAAAACCCAAAATTTGAATCAAATTTTGACAATCAGGCTGAGTGTGATGGGGTAAAGAGTCAATCAGCAAGTGCAATCAGATATGAAGGGGTGAACAAGGTATGACATCAGTCAAAGAGAAAGACAAGGTCTTATGAGGAAAAATCAAAACCAAAAGTTTCGATGTGATTCTCCCCAGTGTAGTCGCCAGTTTCTGTTGAAGGAAAATCTCTCTGCTGACAGGTAGATCTCCTCAAAGAGCTAGACTCTTAACTCTAAGACAGAAATTGCTTATCATGGTCACTAACTTCCTTTTAGATCTAGCTGGACTATTGTATGAGGAGGAAGGAGAAAATAAGTACCTTTTACCGGTGTTTGTCCCTGCATGCTCCGAATTGAGCTCCAATCTTTCGCTCCTCGATAAACCCTGTAGACAAACAAAGTACGACCACTTCCTACTCTATCAAGATTAGTCCAAAATAGAGCTATCTACTAAAGAGACAAATTCATGTGAGATTGAACAAGAATTAGAAAGAAACATGACAAGCAAATTATATTAATCAGGACAAAACATTGCTTACAACCGTAGATGGATTGCAACAATTTCGTCAAGTCCTCCTTGTCTACCCCTTGCTCAAACGATCCATGATCTAAATGATGATAGCTTCACCGATTGCTCCCTATGAGATCACAGGTCTCTTGCTTCCAAATTATATATGTTCCAACACCACTTATAAGATCATAAGTTTGCTGTGATTCTCCTTTTCCAATCCTCCTTTCACCATGAGAAAGCTTCCTTATATAGCCTTGGAGAGGATTTAACCACTTGATATATCCTTGGGGAAGGTGAGGATTTTCCTCCTTCAGTTGAGGATCTACCCTAAGATCATGGATGGACTAGGGATTTGAGCTCAACTTCCTTCTAAGAATGAAAAGATCATTCCCCCATTCATCTCAACAACTCAACTTTTGCCTAAAATAGGTAGCGCTCCCTCAAAAGGGAAATCAGAGTGCTATAGCGCTCCCTAGTAGGCTTTAGGGGAGCTACAACACTCCTGAGGGTAGGACCGCTCCTGCAGAAGGGCCAAAGAGCTTTATAATTCTCCCATACAGTGTAAGGAGGAGCGCCAGCACTCCCAGAAGAGGTATAGGGGAGCGTTCCCCTCCAAAAACTCAGTTTTTGAGGTGCTTTCAGATGGAAAAAGGTTTGTAAGCTTGCTGACTCATTTCTCCTCTTCCAAATCAAATGTTTGAGGTGTTTCAAGTGTCCTTCTCATTTCATTATAGGCATGACATAGGCATCATGGAAACATGTTTTCTTTGACACTTGCGACACTTATGAGCAACATGCGACACTTGCGACCTTGTGAGAAAAATGAGACACTTGCGACCTTTATAATGAAGACACTTGCAACACTATCAAAGTGAGTATTTTTTATGTGTAACACATTCGAGCTCTCGGCCTCCCACATATTGGCCTCCTCCTACAGACTATCTATTTTTTTGCATCTAGGTTGAGTTTCCTTGGATCTCTTTTCCCTCTTCGCTTAGCACTCATCCTCCACTCTGCTATTTCTTTTGGTTCTAGCTCAATTCTTGTCCTTCGAACAACAGTTATCACATACTCCATCTCTAGTTTCTGGTGTTTTTCCTAATTCCTTGACTTCGAGGTAAATCAAAATGGGGGTTGGCCTGGTACGCTGGAAGAGGAAGAGGTTTGAGAGGACAAGGAAAGAAAACTCTTCCAATATTTCCTCAAGACTCTTCGTGTGCCTCCACCTCGGAGCGTCCCCTTGATTCTTCTCGCACTACCTCCCCGGACCACCTTCCCGAACGTGGGACTACTCCATATTTTCCTCCTTTGTCATCTCCTTACACCTATAGATTTGAGTGGTTTGACATCCTTTGAAACTCCTTGGTCTTCAATCCAAAGCTCAGCCCAAAGCCATCACCTCCCCGTCTGCCTCCACCTCCCCCTCCTCCACCCTCCGCTCCCCCCGTTTAGTCAGTCCCTCTCTCTTCTTTGTCCTCCTCCCTCCCCTCTCCCGACTCCCCCACCTTGTCCTCTAATTTACCTCCACCCCCTCTTGTTTGCACCCATTGCGTTGGGAAGGAAGCTCTCATGGACTCTTTGGACACCATCAAGCGAGAAATTGAGGATGCCAATGGTGCCATCAAAGAGATGCAACACAGGGACGAAGAATGGATTCATCGTGAAGAGATATTTCTAACTCTTTGGAGGATCTCAGGTGATTTATTTTAGACATAGGTGCGTTAGGAAGGGACATCATGCAATACCAAAGGAATGAGAAGAGGCTTGACCCCAGCTCTGGATAGCTCTTCTTGCTTTGGTTTCCCATGTTTTAATGCTTCCAGATACTATAACTCAGAATTTCTTCACCCTGTGCAACTTCTTAGATCTAGGAATTTACAGTTTTAGCTCATTTTAGTTTTTTGTTTTCAGTATGGACAATCTAGCAGAAAGGATTTTCACCCTACGTGGAATTCTAGATCTAGTACTTTACATTTTATGTTTCTTACAGTTTTTCAAGTTTTACATGGACATTGTGAACCTTATTGGCCATGTGGCAGGATTGCTTTCCCACCAAGGAAATGCTACCACAGCCTCTTGGGATAACATGACAACTGTAACTTTTACTGCTTAGCAGGTTCTAATATATATTCTAACTTACAATTTTTTTTTTATGAGAAACATTATAATTTGATATGTGTTACTTAATTTTTATGCCATTCTAATATGGTTAATATGGATTGCTCGACTTTTACAGGGCAACTTTACGGAGAAAAAATCCCACAATATCAGTTTACTTACATGTAATTTGTGTGTTTTTAGGTGGAGATAGTAACTTTTATTATAAAATAAATTAAGGTGTGGTTGGTAAGGAGGAGTAAAAGGAGTATTTTTTGGAAAAAATATTATTTAAAAAAAATAACTAGCATATCCTTTTAATCAATAAATGAGAATGTTTAAGTGATTGATAGAAGGAAATGTAAAATGAAGTAAGAAAGAGTTTATGATATCTTTGTTATGAAAAAGAAAGAAAGTGTTTATGGTATCTTCATTGTGAAGTTGTGATTCTCATTATGATACTTAGTGGGGATTTTTTTGGAAAAACATAAATGAACTTTTAACTCCATGTGTGTGTGTGTGTGTGTGTGTGTGTGTGTGTCCTTTTACATTTCTCATTATTTACATATTTAATCCACTATATGTGCTTTTGTGCAAATCCTACTCACATGTATCCATATTTTTTCAATTAAGTTTGTGAAAATATGAAAAAATCAATAGATACAGTGTAAGAACTGAAATTTGAGAAAGAAATTAAAGAAAAATAAAAATACATGTGTGCAAGTATTTGATTATTAATATACCCAAATAATTATTATTTGATTAATTTAGATAATTTTAACTATTTTATAATTTTAATAATTATAATTAAGATCCTATTCTGATATTTAATAATTATTAATATATATTATAATAACAAATAAATATTATTTATTTAAATAATATAAATAATTATAAAATTGGCAATGAAATTTAATTTGAGTGGTTGTGTGATGAAGTGTTACCGTACTCACCTAAATTCTATCAATGAAGATGAAGAAATGCATATATATAATTATTTTTAATAATAAATAGTAATATCACATATAGCTATGTATTACGATGATGATCGTTAATACATTAAATTTGGTTTATAAGATGTTATATAAGGAATTTTAAGAGAAAGTGTTTTAAGCTGGAGACCATACTTGTTAAATCTCTTTTTATATCATTGCAAGGAAGCATAAGATGTAGGGACATAATTTCATTACTCTTGGTTGATTATATTAATTGCATTAGTTGGTTGGAAGAACCCCAAGTACACCATTTTCTTCTATCAAGAACTGGAGGGTGTTGCGCAACACAATATGAATCATTATGGCACACAACTGTCGCAAGAGAAAGAAATAAAAATTCCAACATATTCGTGGCATACCTTGAATAAATCCAATAAAAAGAGGCAGAGACTTGGATCCCACCGAAAGTGGTGGAGCAGTACAAAAAGATAGCCAATTTTAAATCATCAAGGCATAATCTGTGGATCCAAGCAAGAAGGGATCTAGAGAAGGAGTGGTTGTAGATGAGATATTTCCTCACAAAATAAGAAGTCTAATTGGAAATGAAAGACTCGTAAGAAGAATGGAATATTCTAGTAGAACCAACAAATGAAAAACAAACAACGGAAGAAGGCTCATCACAAAGGCAGGGGACCCCAACAGAAAATACAAGAAGCACAACGTAGAGAAAGATGCATACATGGGGAGTGAAACAACAAAGAATAATATTATCCACAAGCCAGTCACACAGCATAAGGACCACATAGAAACTGTTGATGGCTCAAAAAAAATGCAGGATGATATCCCGACGAAGGAGGGAAAAGCAAGAGGGGATATATCAAATACCCCGATCACAACATAAGTTTGTGATTGGTTATGGTATATATTAGGTAGTGAAAGGTAGAGTGAAATGACATATCAAAAGAGGATGTGACAAAGGCATAAAGGGTCTGAAGTGCTAGAAGATTGAAGTTTCAGAAACACTATTTTCTAAAGGTGTACACAGGATGACAATGGGACAGGACATGTACATATGTGTGTTGCATTATAGGTAGGTCACATAGATATGAGGGATGTAATATAAATAGGTCACGTACCTATTGACATATTGGTATATGTTGAGGATTGATTCCTCTTCTTAGTTGGTGCTGAGATTTGCAGGTTGAGTCTTAGATTGAGAGTTGGTGCTCTTGTGGAGTTGTTACTGAAAAAACTCCCAAGGATTGTAGTCTGTAATATAAAATAAAATTATACATATATATTGTCTTCCTTGTGTTCCTTTTGGTCATGGATTATTGAATATGTTTTCTACTAAGATATGTTTACATACAAGTAGTTATAAATGAAAGTAATGAATATTGAGTAAATGGTGATTTCTAACTAAGATGTTTTGTCAAGAAGTTTGAAAAGAGCGCTACATTGATTCAACCCCCCTATCAGTGTGGTTGATCTGTCCAAAAATTCATGCAAGGGGATGGACGAGGAGATCTTGGAGAAGTTACTACATCGCCAATCATGATTTACAAGTACTTTTAATTTACTTTACAATTAATATAAACTTGGCCTATTCCCTTCAAGTTCATGTGTTCTACATTTTCTTTTCTATTGTTGTTTCAATCTTCATAGATAGATCTTATTTATTTAATCATATAGAGTAGGAGGAAGAGTTCATTTTCTATTCTTTGCATGACTTCATTTTCGTTAAGGAGATTAGATATCAAGCCCAAGGATTGGATTAGCGAGGATGAACATCGCAATAAGGTACGCCACATTCTTCTTCTCTCTTGCTTGATTGGTTGAGTTAGATTTAAATGGAAAGTAGAAACCATTTTTTCACTTTTGTCTTTGGACAAAAGAAGGGGTATTGGTACAAAGGGGACAGTATCCTTTCTGCAGGGTAATATTTCTCATAACACCCACTTTAAATTCTCTAAAATTTCATCCTTTATATACACATATTTTCTATATGTCTTGGGAAGATTTTAATTTTTTCTTTATTTTTACCATCTACTCTTCCATTTCCTAGAAAATATCTAGCCCAACCACTGTAAGGTCTCCTTGGTTATCCCAACTTACATGTGTGTTGCATGTTCTACCATACATTGCTTCAAATGGAATCATCTTTAAAGATGCATAATATCAATTCTTGTAAGAAAAATCCACCAAATGAATATAGTCTTCCAACTTTGATGGCTTATCCATCACATACATTCTGAGCATATATTCAATCACCTAATTTACCCTCTCTATTTGTCCATCTGTCTTAGGGTGATACGTTGTGTTAAAGTTTAGATTTGTTCCAAATCCTTTGAATGGCATTTTCCAAAAATTCGAGGTGAAATCTGAATCTCTGTCACACACAATTGTCTTAGGTACACCATACAAATTGAACATTTCTCTCATGTACATCTTAGCAATGTCGACTACCTTGTGGGCTAACTTCACTAGAATAAAATAGACAACTTTAGTAAGCTTGTCTACCACCAAAAAAATATAATCATGTTGTTTGGTTGATCTGGGAAGCTTAGTTATAAAATCCATCGTTATAACTTCCCACTTCAACTTGATAATGGGAAAATTATGTAGCAAACCAGTTGGATGTTTGTGCTCAACTTTGAGCTTTTGAAAATTCTCAATACGTCTCGCAATAAAATCAATAACTTCATTTTTCATACCTGGCCAATAGTATCTGTTCTTGACTCCAACAATTGTCTTCTGGTAACCTGGATTTCCAGCATAAGGAACCTTATGCATTTATGAAAAAAAAAATATTTTCAACTCTTGATCATTCGACATATAGAATATGCATATATACATGGCAATTCCATCCTCTGTCAACTCACAACCTTCAAATTGTTGTTTCAACATAACTTGTTGTAAAGTTTCCTTTATGTCCACATAGCATTGATATGATTTAGAAACTTCTAAAA
This sequence comes from Picea engelmannii, assembly GCA_009831015.1. Classification (NCBI taxonomy): domain Eukaryota; kingdom Viridiplantae; phylum Streptophyta; class Pinopsida; order Pinales; family Pinaceae; genus Picea; species Picea engelmannii. The sequence continues at coordinate 46,779 of ML785212.1, read as the reverse complement.
TTATATTACACAAATCTTTCTGGTACATGGTAATGGTTGTAGCATGCATCTCATTCACTCTCCTACTAAGTGCATCAACCACCTTATTCTATTCACCCTTGATATGTTTTATACCAAAGTCATACTCATTGAGGAATTATAACCACCTTCTTTGTTTGTCATTTAAAATTGGTTGTTCAAACATATACTTTACACCACTATGGTCTATCCTCTTCTCAAATATTTCACCCATGAGATAGTGTCTCTACATATTCAAGGCATGCACTATATCTTTCAATTCTAAATTGTGAGCGACATATAGTATCTCATGCTCTTTTAATTTTCTTGATTTATAAAATATCACATGCCCATTCTTACTCAGGACTCCACCACGCCCTTCCTTGCATGCATATTTTCACACAACAAAGTCTGCAGCTAGATCTACAACCCTTAGTATAGGTGCTCTAGTTAACAAAATTTTCAAGTGTTGGAAACTCCTTTCACAATCCAGAGTCCATTAAAATCACACACCTTTCTTTTGCAGTTAATGAATTGGATGCACAATATTTGAGAAGCCTTCAAGAAGCCTTTTGTAGTACCCTTCCAGTCCCATAAAGGATCTCACTTCTGTGATATTTCTTGGTGTTGGTCATTCCTCAATGGATTATATCTTCTCTGGGTCCACAACTATTCCTTCTTTTAAAATGATAAGACCCAAATAATGAATCTTCTTCTGGTAAAATGATCACTTGCTCAGCTTTGTATAAAGTTTATGCTCACTCAATACCTTCAACACTATAATCAAGTGGTTCTCATTTTATTCTTCATGTTTAGAGTAAGTAAGGATCTCATCCAAAAATATGACGACGAACTTATCCAAGCATTCTCTGAAAACTCCATTCATTAAACACATGAAAACATCTGGTGCATTCGACAACCCAAATGGAACCACTGTGAATGTGTAATGGCCATACCTTGTTCTGAAGGAAGTCTTGATTATGTATTTCTCTTTTATTCTCACTTGGTGATAGCCATATCTAAGTTCAATCTTGGAAAATATCTTCGTTCCCCTTAGCTGATCATGCAGGTCATCTATCCTTGGAAAAATATACTTGAATTCAATGAAGAGTATCAATGTACCATCCTTCTTATTTACGAACAATATTGTCCCACTCCATGGTGACACACTTGAACATATATACCCCTTCTTCAGAATCTCTTAAATTTTCATATGCAACTCCTTCAACTATGGCATATGTTATAACCCTAAATTGAACCATACATGCATACCTCACATCAAGCCCTCTTACTTGTTATTTTTGCCAACCCATCATTAAGCAACTCTTCTAAAAAATCCTATTTTTGAAGATGTACGTGCCCTGCACCACTACTTCCCACGTACACATGTCTTTTTCACCACTACATCTCGCGTCTGTATGCTAGTTACACCATTACAACCCACATATACCCACAAAAGTTGCAAGGAATTTGTTGAGATTACGGGCTATTGGTTAGTTTTCCAACTGTCCCACAACCTATAGCATGTCACCTAACTAAATAACCATCCTTTTGTCATATAAAAGGAGTTGTTGGGGTATCATTCCTAACATAATCATAAGAATAGTGAAACTCTTCCCATTTCACATCCCCTTCTTGCCCCAAGAATTGTAGCCACCTTCTGAGATTTGCATCAGAATCTCTCATTCTTGACCTTTTTCCTCCATCATAAGCCTATGCCATTTCCCTAGAATAAGTGTGAGAGGACAAATATACATGGAAGCATAGTTGGATCTTGGTGAAGAGGATCCCATACCAGGTTTGAGGAGTACTCGTCGAACTCATTGTAAGTAAATATTGTGATATCAATAAAATGAATATTTTCTCTATCCCGAAATATGACGTGTCAAATATCTATGTTTGATTTAGGTTTTATACTAACATCGAACCCATGATTTATATATAAGATGCATTTTTTTAGTTCCGTGTTTATCTGTTTGTGAATGCAGGCCAACCTTGGGAGGAGGCTTGTAGTCAACAGAGCTATCAGACATGAAAGGATCGACACCGGAGGTGGAGTAAAAGGTAAAGTTACCTAATGTTTTCACTTTCTCTTTCATATATGAATGTGGGGTATATTCGGGGTAGTTAGAAAGGTAGGAGACTTTTCTATGGTTATATCTACCTACATGTTGAACACTAGTGTAGTCCATCGGGGGTTTTCCTGCTATAGCAGAATTGGTGACCATACTGGGGAAACCTCTAGGGTTTTAGGGGATTTTATAGGTATTTGATTGGTTTTTACCTTTTGAGTTTCTTTCTAAGTCTGTTGAGTCTTTAAGGGATTCTGGTCACATGTTGGTTCCATACTAGGTCTCCCTGCCCTATTATTCTACCTATTTGTCTTATTTTTTGAGGAGTTATAGAGGTATACACACCCTATAGTGGGTATGCACACGTATGTATGTTCTCTTCCTTTAGAAAACCTACGTACATATGCAGGATGCTCTAGTTCTAGTAACGTGCCGATGCCAAGAAACGTTTTCCTTAAGAAGGGGTAGTCAAACTCTTTCCTACTTCAAGTCTAACTTCTTAGGGTTTGTTGATCAAGTACAATGTCTTTGGTTTTATAGTCAAAGCCTGAGTTTGATGTCATTTTGGTTATCTTTTAAAATATTTCTTGTGTTTTCTTTGAAAGGGTTTTAGACGAGTCTGTGAGTCTTTGATCAACCTGTTTGGTTTACAGTAACTCCTTGCAATTCGTAGTGGGCCAGAAGTTAGTTTTTGTTCTTGTCTTGTTTTTTACTTTTTCCCCTTTCGCTTTCTTTAAAGAAAAAGAAAAATAATTTATTTCAAGTTTCTTGTTTGAAGCATAAAAAAATAGAAACATATTTCATTTCTTAGTTTGCTTAAGTACTTGGGCTGATTATTTTTGTTGTTAGGAGAAAGAGTTATTTTCTTAAGTTCTTTACCGATTGCTTAGAAAATTAGGTAGCTCATAGTTGAGCGAAATTTCATTTTAGGTTTTCCTTTAAAATATCTTAGAAAAAGTAGTTATGAAAAGTTGGTTAAAGAGTTAGTTACAAATCTTTATTTCTCTAAAGAAAAAAATAAGTAATTTTTCTTTCACATTCGTTTTCTTCTCCTTCTTCATCTCTCAAAACACATCGCTAGTTTCATTTTTGTTTCCTTGACTTAAAAAAATCCATTTCAAATTAACGCTAATTTAAAATCAAGTATACTTTATGTTTGTAGGGTCAATCAACTAGTCTAGGTTATAGCCTTGATTTAGGTTGGAGAGGAAACTCTTCAAGGCTTACAGACAAACATTGGAGTTAGTGCTAGGGAGTGTAAAAATTATAGAAAATGTGAAATTTATCTAGGAGCCACCTCTAACACAGGTGATAAACACGAGCTCATGTGCGGAAAGGTAGTGGAGATAACCCCTCCAAAGTCGAACCAAGCATAGTGGGGAACGCATATTGAGGACTTGTCCTGGGATACTGTTGGTCGCATTTTCCACAGAGCTTCGTGGAACTGGAATCCATTTGAGTTCCTCAGTTTTCTTTTGGACCACCTGCTTTCAATACCCTCAGTAGGTTTTGGGCTTAGTTACCCTGCTCATTGTGGTCCACCCGATTGTCAACTGTACCCGCCTGGTGATTATTCACGAGATAAGAACCTAGTTGCCTTTATTTTAGGGACTTACACAAGTGACTGTTGGGGTATACCATGGTACCTAGGGTAGATGTCAGTCCATGCTTTGCAGAGTATACCTAGAGGGTTCTTCCATGTTCGATTTGCACTCTAACTGGTAAGTTGCAATAGTGTTGGCCGGCGTAACTATTCTTCCAACTAGTTAGTGGTTTGCTTTCTTTGTCTCATAGGAATGTTTCTAGTGTGTGCATCATCTTCAACATTAGAAAAATCCTTACTTTGTTTTTGATCTTCTCACACAGTGGAATATCAAGAGCTTCGTCGGTCATGAAGGTTTCAAGGCCTGCCATAGGTTAATTTGGAGCCACTACCTCCCCTGTTACGATGAAGACTTGAGTCATTTGAGGCGATCGAGATGCAGGAAACTATGCTTGAGCCAACTCCAAGAGGAGAACACTCGTATCTAGAGGAATCGACTATTTTTTACCTTGGAGTAGAAGCTCTCAGTCCGTATAACCCCTCAATCACTGACTTATCGATGCCACTTTTGATACAGCTTGCCCCCCCAAGGGTAACACATCATGAGCATCAGATAGTCCTGCAAGTAGTGATGGAAGAAAATGTTGCTACTTTGTCAGGGATTACTCACACTCCCTCCATGACTACCACCACTGGAGGTGTTCTGCCTCCTAACCCACCTTCGCCCATCTGGACCACTATGGTCTCGACCGCCTCTACTTCAGGTAGCAATCTAATTCCATCTATGGAGGCAATCACTTCACCATTCACACAGAGTGCGATGGGTCCTTCATTTTCACACAGGATGCCCGGATTTGATACAAACTCGATCCTCGCCTACTCCACCCTACATACCATGGGTCTAGGGCCAAGGAGCTCAAACGCTCGTCTGCAAAGGTCCATGGGGGGAACATCATTTGACTATAATGCTTTCCCTTATGGTGGAGGTCATATACCTCTTCCTTCCCCCTCGCTCAACAGTGCTCCTCAACAACCCATCTGGCCAAACAGGAAATACAACTTGTTCGAAGAAGGTAGTCAAGGACCTTCTTCCTACACCATACCAGTGGGTTCAATGTCGTTCTCTTTGTTTGGAAAGTTTGGAAACAATGTTTTCTTTTCACCTGTCATCTTGGACAGGGGAAACCCTGGTTTTGTTTTAGGGACCTAACCCCTCACATAGGTAGAACAATCTATTCCGATGTAATAAAGGTCAATATTAATAAGGCCTTGTAACAAAGTAGAATAAGTCGAATGTAAGAATACCTAATAGAAGCTTCCGCTTCTAGATGGATCTTCCTCTAGATGGTTCTATTGATAGACATATTTAGTATAAATAGGAGTTGAGGGTATGACAACCCTATATTGGATATTATTATAATAGAGCTCTTCTTGACTAGAGGTTTCCCCCTCGAAGAGGCCTGTGAACATTTCTCTCAGAATCAAAGTGCTCTTTCTGGTGTTATTTTGATATCATTTCAGTGTTATTGTGGTGATTGTTCTGGTTATATTGTTGTTTATCTGCCATTTCTATCATTTTATTTATGTTCTAAATACCTTTTATATCAAGAATATCACAAGTGGTATCAGAGCACTTTCCTTGGCATAAATTGTGGGTTAATTTTTTTTTTCAGGGTAGAGACGTATTCTGACGTCTTTATGCCACAGAGATTTGTCATTATGCACATAAACCTGTGGTTGACGGATTCATACATGCAGGAAATACAAGTGGTACTTAAGAGCACATTTGTTGGCCACCCTTGTAACCCCTGTTGGTACCCCTTCGAGTGGTAGCACATCTGACACACCTATGTACAGATCGACTTATATTTCCTAAAGCACTCTTTAGATAAATCAATTAGCCGCCTGACTGCTATATTGCCACTGAGAAAAACACTCGAGAAGATACTCTCTAGTACATGTGTAGTTGGGTAGTACAACTAAGGGCACAATATAGCCTCCTTAGTTAGTGCCCTAAGATATTGGGCCAAGTACTACTGTTGGACCTCACACGTATATTAGAGAGCTATAGAACAGGGTAAACCCTTGTCTATAGAACCCTTGGATACCTAACCCTTGGGGACGAAAACAAAAACATTGAAACAGACAAGATCTATTTCCACGCAACTGTGTTTGGGTTGCCAAATCACTACACATTTATTCCTGGTTAAGCATTTGGGCATTTCATCACTACAGTATTCTTCAGACCAGAGTATAACTCTGTAGGTATAAAAAAAAAAAAAAAAAAGTCTGGAATTTTTTGCACCATTATTTGAGACCTATTCCATTGGATTTATCTCTTCGCCCTTATGACATTCATACATATCATTTTTCAGCAAAATTTTTGACCCCATCCGCCCCATTTCAGTTCCCTAGTCATCATGGCCCATAACCATAGCCAAGAATTGGAAGATCCCTTCAATACCTTGCAATCTAATTTCAGAGAGACCCAACAACAAGTGAAACAACTCAGTGCCAATGTTGTTGCCATCAATACCACCATGCAGTCCTCCATCGTCGTCTCAATCAAGGAACTCAAACAAGACATGACTACCTAGCTTGTATATGTCATTTCGATGATCTACACCAAGCTGCATATCCCTGCCAATAACCCTTTATCTGACCCACCTCCACATACTGAAGATGAAACTTCCTCTCATTCCCATAATTTTCATCTCCATCACTTTCAACATGACCTACGCCTTTCGCGGGTGGATGTGAACAAATTTGATGGCTCGGATTCCACTGGTTGGGTAACCCAAATGGAACATTATTTCTCTTTATATGATATTAAATATGACTTGGCCAAACTCCGTTATGGTGTTCTCCATCTAGATCAAGAAAATTGACAATGGTGGCAATGGAGAAAAACTTCTCTTCAAGGGTATATTGTTTGGACGCACTTTGTGGCAGATATTTATGAATTCTTTGACACCGATACCAACCATTTAGTCTGTTTGACAAAGTTGAAACAATCAGGAACAATGGAAGAATTTATAGCTTCTTTTGAGAGCCTGGCGTTTTGGACAGAGGGCATGTCTGATGCATTTTTCCGAGAATGTTTTATCAGTGGCCTCAAGGATGGGATTCCCTCCCATGTCCTCATGGCTCGGCCTCAAATTTGGGTGGAGGCTACTAAAAGAGATAAATAAGCACAACAGGTTGTATCTTCTCAAAACCAGAAACCCTCCTTTATTCCTCGTACTAAACCAGTCAATCCCACTACTCCCTCTACTCCACTAAATATCCAAAAATTGACCCGGGTTGAAATGGTTGAATGCCAACTCAAAGGACTTTGTTATAATTTTGATGACAAATATTTTTTGGGCCACAAGTGTAAGGAGAAAAATCATTTTATGGCCATCTCAGAAAAAATTTTGGAAGAGGATGTTGAAACTCCCCTTGTGTCTGAGTCACATAAAACCACTAATATAACCCCCCCCCCTCAGACCCTTCCGAAGTAGAACCGATCATTTCCCTAAATTCTCTCACTAGATTCTTTGTTCCCCAAACCCTCAAGCTAATCGGTTACATCAAGCATAGGAAGGTCATCATTCTTGTTGATAGTGGAAGCACCCAAAATTTTATTCATCATCACATTGCCCAAGAAAATCATTGTTCTATACATGCAGTCAATAATTTCCAAATCATGGTTGCCAATGGCGGCTCCATGAAATGTGGAGGGCTTTTTGAAAATGTGTGTCTCCAAATTGGTGACTACCACCTAAAATCTCATATGTTTGCTATCGACATGGGTGATTGTGACATTGTGTTAGGTGCAGACTAGCTAAGGAATTTGGGTCCCATTCTCATGGATTTCAAGGAATTAACCATGCAATTCAACCAGGAGGGCCACAAATATAAGTTCCAAGGAATCACTGCATATTTACCTGAGATCATTAGTTCCCATCACATGGAAAATCTGCTCAAAAAAGTTCATTCTGGCGTTATTTCCCAACTCCATGCCATACAGGCAACTCAGACATCCTTTGTGCTACAAGACTTCCAATCCATCCTCTCTAAACATTTGTTGATCTTTTCCACTCCCCAGGGACTCCCTCCTTCTCGTGGTTTTCATGATAATTCCATTCCCCTTATACCAAGAAGACTTCCTCTCAATATCCATCCCTATCGTCACCCCTATTCCCAAAAAAATGAAATTGAGAAAATGGTTCAAGAATTGCTTAACGCATGCATTATCCGCCCTAGTACAATCCCCTACTCTTCTCCTGTATTCATGGTCCTGAAGAAAGAAGGATCTTGGAACATGTGTCCTAACTTTCGCGCCCTCAACAAACTCACCATTAAAGAAAAATTTCCCATTCATTTTATTGATGACCTCTTGGATGAATTGAGTGCCACCCAGTTCTTTACTAAACTTGATCTTCGTTCCGACTACCACTAGATCTGTATGAAAGGGGCACACATTCCTATGAATTCCTTTAGAACTCATGAGGGACACTATGATTTTTTGGTCATGCCCTTTGGCTTGTGTAATTCCCCCTCCACCTTCCAAATCCTCATGAATCATGTCTTTCTCCCTTTCTTCCATCATTTTGTCTTAGTTTTCTTTGATGATATCCTCATCTATAGAAAAACCTGGACATACCACCTTGCTCATGTGGACTGTGTTCTCCATCTACTCTCTCAACACCAACTTTTCTTGAAGCAATCTAAATGTGTTTTTGGCACCTCAGAAATCTAGTACTTGGGTCATCTTGTTGGCAAGAACAGTGTCAGGGTGGATCTTAAAAATATTGAAGCTATGCAAGACTGGCCTCACCCAAAGACTCTCAAAATCTTGCGAGGATTTATGGGCTTAACAGGTTATTATCATAAGTTTTTTAATAACTGTGGAAAGATTGCAGCACCTTTCATCACACTCCTTAAAAATAATTCTTTCACTTGGACTCCAACAACTGCTCAGGATTTCCAAACCTTGAAGATCTCCATGTGCACCACTCTAGTTCTAGCCCTTCCTCATTTCAAAAAGAACTTTTTCCTGGAATGTGATGCTTCAGGGAAAGGTATTGGCGTTGTCCTTATGCAAGAGGGTCGGCCTTCAGAATTTACCAAAAAACAACTGTCTGAACGAAATTTTGGAAAATCAATCTATGAAAAGAAAATGTTGGCTATTATGCATGTCGTTGATTTGTGGCGCTGATCCGGATTATTTTCGGCATGAAATGAGATCAGAGATATAATAAAGAAATGCACAACGATATTGCAGATATTTAATAATATAACAGAAGTATATCATATATGCAACCATAAACACATATATACAATAATACACGATTTCTATTAATGAAATAAATGTACAGAGACTGTAAAATACAGAGTGAAAGACTCGATAGAATGGTGACAACTTATCTCTGAGAAGAGATGTGAAGGCTACTCACATTTGCAAGAAAAAAATTACAATGAGGCTCTGAAGGCCTTTTTACAATAAACAGGAATGCCAAAAACCCTAGACATTTAAAAACCTAACCCTAGGATATGAAGCGCCGAAAGTCATGTGGGCCCCGTTTGGGTAAGTTAGTACATCAACTTCCCGGGGTCGTAACTTTTTCATACGATCTCTGTTTTAGGCGTATGATAGCTTGTTGGAAAGGTATATTCAAGGTTATTCATTTTGGGGGCTCAATCATGCCTTCATTTATCATTGAGAACATCGATCTCAAAAAACCTTCATTTAGGCCCTCAAAATGGCCCCGAAAGTTAAAACCTGCTAAAAATAGTAAATTGCCAAAATTGCCAGAAAATTGTTTTGAGCCAGTCGAAAAAGGTGGGTAGTCACTGATATCCACCTGGATCATGCATCCTTATCTATTGGGTCAACTCTTCAAAATTAAGAAAGATCATCAAATCCTCAAGTATTTTCTCGAACAACGCCTTTCCTCCCCAGAGAAACAAAAATCGATGACTAAGCTCTTTGGTTATGATTATGAGATCATTTACAAGAAAGGAAAAGACAATGTGGTTGTGGATGCACTTTCCTGAAAATATGAAGATGAAGGATCCCTTTTTCTCTCTCCTTCATTGTACCAGGTTGGCTCCAAGCAGTTCGCCAAGAATGGCTACATGATCACAAAAGTTTCCATCTGATACAACAATTGCAGTCCAATTCTCTAGTTTCCCTAGGGTACTTTTGGCTCCATGATGAGCTTCAATATAAAGGTTGTTTGTATTTAATTAAACAGTCAAAACTTAAATCCATGGTGCGTTCTGACCTTCATGCTACACCCACAACTGGGCACTCTGGGTTTACCAAAACCTATGACAAGGTCAAACATTCTTTTTTTTGGGATGGTATGAAACAAGACATTCGTAATTTTGTGGCCGAATGTGATGTGTGTCAACGCAAAAAGGGAGAAATAGTCAAATATCCTAGCACACTACAACCGCTTCTGATTCCACCTACTATTTGGAGGGATATCTCTATGGATTTTATCACAGGCTTACCTAAATCGGGCAATAAATCAGTCATCATGGTTGTATTTGATGGCCTTTCCAAGTGTTGGAGCCACCCTTGTTTTTCACCTCGCTCAATTTTCAATTTTTGATACTTGAGATCTAAAGTTGCTTTTCTTCTCCTTCCGAAATCATAAAGCTCTGAAATCTTGTCCCATGAATAGTAATGCTTTGTCACTTTCAAAAAAGGTCCATTTTTCGCAAGTATGTTTGTTATTTTGGTTTTATTTCAGGGTCTCGCAAGTCAGACACTTTATTTCTTGAATTCACAAGTCCCGAGTCACGAAAATGCGAACTCGGTTCTAATTTTCGTCCAAGGCATTAACTAGGATTAAACCTTTAACCCATGATTAGACGTCGTCAGGGTTTCTCACCTCGGCATCCATCAGACCTGAGTTTTTGTTCTTGCACCCCCGATAGCCGAGAACACGATGACTTTGTGATAACCTTGGTCAAAGACTAAGGGTTAAAAACTAACCATGGTTAATTTTTGGTTCTCGGCACTTCATCACGCGGTACTTTCTTTCATCGAGTTAAGGTGTCCCAAAACTCCGATTCACGAAGATGTGACATAATTATAGAGAGATTAATTAGTCGCCTAATCTAAGATTTCCTTCTCTTAATTAGAGCCTTAATTATCGCCACATCGCGATATCGCGACTCGGCATATCATTCTCCCAAAAGTTTGTCTTTGAATTCCTGAGTCGCGATATGGCGATTAGGTTAAGTTATATAATTAAGAATGCGCCAAATCACAATTATTATTAATTAAGGTAAAACCAGCACTCGTAGCCTCGCGAGTTGAATAGTCAAAGTTTGAAAAGGAAATTCACGATAAAGCGAAAGACGAGAAATTTCTTTAAGTCGTTAAGATTTGAAATTCTAAAAAAATGAAATTAAGCGAGATACGTCCCGTGTATCGAGGTTGGCACACTTCACGAGGGATTTACTTGCTCTCCATAACCCGACTGCCTATCAAGCCGCCGAACATTGATGACATTAATGAAGAATTAGGGTAAATCCACGAATAAATAAGATCGGATTTATACATTAAATTTGGTTTTATTTGCGATTTGACAGACTTATTTCAAAAGGTACAGAGTTTTAAAATATATACGAGAGTTTCATTATTTTTAAAAACATTTCTCATAAGCGCACAGAGCTCACCTTTCTCCGAGAGAACTCATTTCCACATGTATACACAGGTCTATTGCAGAAGAGAGAAAAAGAAAGCATCAACCATGGCTCCAAGGAGAGCAGCGAAAGCGAATGTCGAGGTTGCGGCGCAGGGTCCAGACAATGTCTCAGATACTTCGCTTTGGACTGGCGGCTCAGTACCCACCTGGTCATTTATTTCAGACATTTTGCAATCCGAGTTGGTAAACTATTCAGACTCAGATGACGATGACAATGATATTGTAAAGGACGACCTGGACACTAAGTACAAGACAATTGTTCAGTCGAGAATGCACCTGGTTGCAACCAGACCTCGGTTTCTCCCATACTACGACATGATCCGATGGGCATTGGATCACATCGACCTACCCACCAGAACTATCATAAATGACCGGCGGACCACGATCGAGACTTTCAGACCAGAGCATATCCAATCAATGTATAAGCTACCAACGACTTCTGAATATATATATGGCAATGAATTCCTGGAGGAATTCAAAAAGAAGGAGTGCGAAGAATATGATAAAACCATGCCTGGCTTGATAAAATATTGGGTTTCGCGCTCCGCAACATTCAGAGCGAATGACAAGGGTGTGTATTCAATTTCTTCGCTGGAGCCACAGTATATGTATGTGGCGATGATGTCGTGCCAACTTTTGGAAGTGAGGATACCGTGCATTTTTACATCCGATGGGTACCTCTCATCTTTCGGGTAGCAGAAGGTTGCTCATTTAATTGGGTGAAGATGCTCTTCGAAAGTTTGTTCAATAGGGTCACAGAGTACTGGGAGAAAAAAGCAGTCGGGAGACCATCCAGATTCTTCATGTCCGCGTATATAATGGACGCAATATGCTCCATGACACCTTTTCCTTTGATGAATTGGGCTTGGAGTCCAACCTAAGAAAAAACTGTGCATGAGTATCACGACAAGCTGTGGGAAAATAATGCAAATAAGTTTATTTATGAGATTTGCAACTAGGTGATGGTTCCCCTGCACATCACCATTTTTGGTCTTTCACCACCCCGCATCTCAGATAGCATTGCTGCAAATCTGAGAAGTATCACGGACTGGTACGTAGAAGAAGAATTCTCCTACTTTAGAGTTTTCGGAGCTGTTGTTCCTCCTCTGGCACTACCACTGTTCATCCCTGACAAGCTGGCCTGTCGTGAGATTGCTCGACAAATAGTGATTGGCGGAGTGAGTAAAGATCTCAAAGAGTCATCAAAGAAGGTATGGCCATTTTTCCCTGTTCGGCTTAATTCCTATTCCTTATTACATTTCGGACATGCTAAGGCTGAGGCTGCAACCTTAGAAGACTTGAGTCGAGTCTCTATTGAGTACAAAAAGCATGATCCTCAGAGAATTGTAGGCACCCATTTGGGAAATTGTGGATTAAAGAGGTTTGAACACGAATTCTCACCCTCGGATGATGTTTTTTGAGGGGTGAGGTCCTATGCAGAAGTGAAATTTCGAATCAGATCTCTAGCACCCGAAGATAGGGCCTCTGTTTTAAAATTTCAGGAGCATAGGAAAAGATGTCTCCCCGCGGTGCTAGGAGGTTTGGGACTTTCCAAGGATAAAGAGAAGGAGGATGAAAGCTCCGAGGGCCAAACTTCTAACACCGAAAAACGTCAGGAAGGACAATAGGAGAAGAATCCCGAACAGGAGAAGAGTCCCGAGCAAGAAAAGAATCCCAAAACAGAAGAAGGGACTACTGACCCACCCAAGGAACATAGTCCAGAGGTGGAAGTAAAAAACACAGACCCTCTAGAGACTCAGAAACCGGAGACAGAGATGAAGGCCTCTGATCCTCCGAAGGAGCAGGGCTTACTCGACACACCAGGAAAGGCAGCGAAGCAAATCAGGGAACCCATCACCGTTGTCACTCCCTTGCAGTCGGCACAGGGAGATGTTAGCAAGGAATGGATATTTGGTGAAGAACTAAGACCTATAAGGGCAGAGGAACTCTCCCCTAATGATTTCTTTTTTGACAGAAAGAGAGAAGTTGTAGTAAAGCGGGAATTTTATTAAGAGGGAGAGTCCACTATTAAAAAATTCAAAGTAATGACAGATGGAAAAAACAAGAAGAGTGATGAATTCACCACAGAGATAGAAGGGACGCTAGGAGCGTATGCGTCAGTGAACCAATTCTCAAGAGAAAGAATCGACTGATCAAGACTCTTGAAGCCCGAGTAGCTTCGGCTTCAGAAAACACTAAGAGTCAAGCGAGTGGAGCAATAGAGCTGGCCCAATTGGCCGATAAGAAAGAAATCGAAGTCCTCAAAACCAAGCTGGAACAAGAAAATCCAGTGATCCAAGATGGTCGGGTGCAGGCTGGTCAGCAGAGGGATATGATCACAGAGCTACAAGCTAAGTTAGAGGTTGCTGAGAGAAAAATGATCAACGTCGAAGGGTTTAAATCCTGGGCGATTGATATCAAGGGTAAGATCTCTTCTGTGCAACAAAGTCCGTTAGACAAAGTAGGGGTAATCCGAGAAGACTGCGTGTTAATTCATCATATTTCGGAGAATCTGACTGTCAAGGAAAGGAACAGAGAGGCTGCTCGGGTAGCTTTTCAAGAGGTAGTGATAGTTACCAACAACAGATTTTCCACAGATTCTCCAGGGCTCACTATCGCTGAACAAACAAGAGGTAACATTTTGTTAAAAGACTGGGAACATAATATTGCTCTAAGTAAAGAACAGGCTCAAAAGGTGACCAGTTCGTTAGAAGAAGCTTTCAATGTCATAGATGGCGAGCTGCTAGGAATGGAGAGGGGAGGCGACTCAGGGACACTAAGGAAAATGAATATAGATCAGGTCTCCCTTGATCTAAAGGAGAAAAATGAAAGAGATTTGGCAGATATTTCTAAGATGGACAGGGTAGTTATGGCTCACGTTGATAAATGTTTTATTCAACCAAGCGCACAACTCAGCGCCCTTGACATCATTAATACACAAATAGGTGATAAACTTCCACATTTGGCCCGAGAGTGCTATTTCGCCGAGCCCAGTTGTCAAACAGAGTCGTCACAGCTTGTGTCCCAATTCGTGGACAGATGTAGGATATGCACTGAGTCCATGCAAAGATAAGCACCTGGCCCTTTTTGAAAATAAAGTAGAAGAGATGGAGTGTTTTCGCTCCTCACAGCTGCCAAGCAGAACTTTCACAGCTTGTATCCAGTTTATGGACAGATGTATAATATGCACTGAGTCATGTAAAGGCAAGCAACTGGAACTTTTTTGAAAATAGGAGTAGGGAAGGGTAAATTTGGTATAAATAGATCACCAAAAGAAGAACAAAAGGCTGGACTTTTTGGTACTGATTTGTAAATTGAGTTTTGGCATTAAGAAGTTAATACAAGAAAAATTTGAAGATTCCCAATCCCGTCCTGACTGTATTACAAGTTTGTTTTCTTTATGTTTCATGTTTCATTTTGCTCTACTTCTCATAATCGATGTGTAGTGCTATACTTTAGTACGACCACTACTATAGCGAAGGAATTTCACCTTTCCTTAATTGGTTATTGTCTTTCCTCTGCACCAGCTATCAGCGGGTGTAAGACCAATTTGCATTTACAGAATTATATGATCATTTACATTGTATCGGTTATTTCCATACTAATATATCCTTCTGTGTATGTGTGATTTTTCTATTAACAGGAAATTTATGTGTCTGCAGCTTAATGTTCTTTCTTTCATACTCATCTTTTTATTAAAAGCAATACTGTTACGGGAAAGGGCCTTCTGTTTTCTTTTCTATTTTATTCTTAAAGTTAAAATTTCTCTTTCTGAAGACCAAATTGAAACAACATTAAAATCTATCTTTAAATCATTCCTTATTGGTAATGTCCCTCAATGACTGTCCCTGCAGCTACTCAACCTAATATTCAACCCGAACTCTCTAATCGAAATCATATCGCTTTAAATCTTTTCGATACAATCCTTAAAACTGTTAACACCTGGGAGGAATTAGAACTTTCATGGGCAGTCGTTGAGCGTGATATAACTGCTCAAGAGCAGTTGGAAGCTAGACGACGAGAACGTAGAAATCTTCTCTAGTTTCTCATACCGAAGGTGACTATACCTTCGTATTCATCTTTCACATACTTTCGGATGCCTTGACACTGTGCTTTAAGCCTTAGGTACAGACTCATGAACAACACCAAGTATGCTCATTTATGT
>ML785212.1:0-31243 GCA_009831015.1 Picea engelmannii | reverse complement strand
CCGTGCATTTTTACATCCGGTGGGTACCTCTCATCTTTCGGGTAGCAGAAGGTTGCTCATTTAATTGGGCGAAGATGCTCTCCGACAGTTTGTTCAACAGGGTCACAGAGTACTGGGAGAAAAAAGCAGTCGGGAGACCATCCAGATTCTTCATGTCTGCGTATATAATGGACGCAATATGCTCCATGACACCTTTTCCTTTGATGAATTGGGCTTGGAGTCCAACCTAAGAAAAAACTCTGCATGAGTATCACGACAAGCTGTGGGAAAATAATGCAAATAAGTTTATTTATGAGATTTTCAACTAGGTGATGGTTCCCCTGCACATCACCATTTTTGGTCTTTCACCACCCCGCATCTCAGATAGCATTGCTGCGAATCTGAGAAGTATCGTGGACTGGTACGTAGAAGAAGAATTCTCCTACTTTAGAGTTTTCAGAGCTGTTGTTCCTCCTCTGGCACTACCACTGTTCATCCCTGACAAGCTGGCCTGTCGTGAGATTGCTCGACAAACAGTGATTGGCGGAGCGAGTAAATATCTCAAAGCGTCATCAAAGAAGGTATGGCCATTTTTCCCTGTTCGGCTTAATTCCTATTCCTTATTAGATTTCGGACATGCTAAGGCTGAGGCTGCAACCTTAGAAGACTTGAGTCGAGTCTCTATTGAGTACAAAAAGCATGATCCTCAGAGAATTGTAGGCACCCATTTGGGAAATTGTGGATTAAATAGGTTTGAACACGAATTCTCACCCTCGGATGATGTTTTTTGAGGGGTGAGGTCCTATGCAGAAGTGAAATTTCGAATCAGATCTCTAGCACCCGAAGATAGGGCCTCTGTTTTAAAATTTCAAGAGCATAGGAAAAGATGTCTCCCCGCGGTGCTAGGAGGTTTGGGACTTTCCAAGGATAAAGAGAAGGAGGCTGAAAGCTCCTAGGGCCAAACTTCTAACACCGAAAAATGTCAGGAAGGACAATAGGAGAATAATCTCGAACAAGAGAAGAGTCCCGAGCAAGAAAAGAATCCCAAAACAGAAGAAGGGACTACTGACCCACCCAAGGAACATAGTCCAGAGGTGGAAGTAAAAAACACAGACCCTCCAGAGACTCAGAAACCAGAGACAGAGATGAAGGCCTTTGATCCTCCGAAGGAGCAGGGCTCACTCGACACACCAGGAAAGGCAGCGAAGCAAATCGGGGAACCCATCACCGCTGTCACTCCCTTGCAGTCGGCACAGGGAGATGTTAGCAAGGGATGGATATTTGGTGAAGAACTAAGACCTATAAGGGCATAGGAACTCCCCCCTAATGAGTTCTTTTTTGACAGAAAGAGAAAAGTTGTAGTAAAGCGGGAATTTTATTAAGAGGGAGAGTCCACTGTTAAAAAATTCAAAGTAATGACAGATGGAAAAAACAAGAAGAGTGATGAATTCACCACAGAGATAGCAGGGACGCTAGGAGCGTATGCGTCAATGAACCAATTCTCAAGAGAAAGAATCGACTGATCAAGACTCTTGAAGCCCGAGTAGCTTCGGCTTCAGAAAACGCTAAGAGTCAAGCGAGTGGAGCAATAGAGCTGGCCCAATTGGCCGATAAGAAAGAAATCGAAGTCCTCAAAACCAAGCTGGAACAAGCAAATTCAGTGATCCGAGATGGTCGGGTGCAGGCTGGTCAGCAGAGGGATATGATCATAGAGCTACAAGATAATTTAGAGGTTGCTGAGAGAAAAATGATCAACGTCGAAGGGTTTAAATCCTGGGTGATTGATATCAAGGGTAAGATCTCTTCTGTGCAACAAAGTCTGTTAGACAAAGTAGGGGTAATCCGAGAAGACTGCGTGTTAATTCATCATATTTCAGAGAATCTGACTGTCAAGGAAAGGAACACAGAAGCTGCTCGGGTAGCTTTTCAAGAGGCAGTGATAGTTACCAACAACATATTTTCCACAGATTCTGCAGGGCTCACTATCGCTGAACAAACAAGAGGTAACATTTTGTTAAAAGACTGGGAACATAATATTGCTCTAAGTAAAGAACAGGCTCAAAAGGTGACCAGTTCGTTAGAAGAAGCTTTCAATGTCATAGATGGCGAGCTGCTAGGAATGGAGAGGGGAGGCGACTCAGGGACACTAAGGAAAATGAATATAGATCAGGTCTCCCTTGATCTAAAGGAGAAAAATGAAAGAGATTTGGCAGATATCTCTAAGATGGACAGGGTAGTTATGGCTCAAGTTGATAAATGTTTTATTCAACCAAGCGCACAACTCAGTGCCCTTGACATCATTAATACACAAATAGGTGATAAACTTCCACATTTGGCCCAAGAGTGCTATTTCGCCGAGCCCAGTTGTCAAACAGAGTCGTCACAACTTGTGTCCCAATTCGTGGACAGATGTAGGATATGCACTGAGTCCATGCAAAGACAAGCACCTGGCCCTTTTTGAAAATAAAGTAGAAGAGATGGAGTGTTTTCGCTCCTCACAGCTGCCAAGCGGAACTTTCACAGCTTGTATCCAGTTTATGGACAGATGTATAATATGCACTGAGTCATGTAAAGGCAAGCAACTGGCACTTTTTTGAAAATAGGAGTAGGGAAGGGAAAATTTGGTATAAATAGATCACCAAAAGAAGAACAAAAGGCTGGACTTTTTGGTACTGATTTGTAAATTGAGTTTTGGCATTAAGAAGTTAATACAAGCAAAATTTGAAGATTCCCAATCTCGTCCTGACTGTATTACAAGTTTGTTTTCTTTATGTTTCATGTTTCATTTTGCTCTACTTCTCATAATCGATGTGTAGTGCTATACTTTAGTACGACCACTACTATAGCGAAGGAATTTCACCTTTCTTTAATTGGTTATTGTCTTTCCTCTGCACCAGCTATCAGCGGGTGTAAGACCAATTTGCATTTACAGAATTATATGATCATTTACATTGTATCGGTTATTTCCATACTAATATATCCTTCTGTGTATGTGTGAGTTTTCTATTAACAGGAAATTTATGTGTCTGCAGCTTAATGTTCTTTCTTTCATACTCGTCTTTTTATTAAAAGCAATACTGTTACGGGAAAGGGCCTTCTGTTTTCTTTTCTATTTTATTCTTAAAGTTAAAATTTCTTTTTCTGAAGACCAAATTGAAACAACGTTAAAATCTATCTTTAAATCATTCCTTATTGGTAATGTCCCTCAATGACTGTCCCTGCAGCTACTCAACCTAATATTCAACCCGGACTCTCTAATCAAAATCATATCGCTTTAAATCTTTTTGATACAATCCTTAAAACTGTTAACACCCGGGAGGAATTAGAACTTTCATGGGCAGTCGTTGAGCGTGATATAACTGCTCAAGAGTAGTTGGAAGCTAGACGACGAGAACGTAGAAATCTGCTCTAGTTTCTCATACCGAAGGTGACTATACCTTCGTATTCATCTTTCACATACTTTCGGATGCCTTGACACTGTGCTTTAAGCCTTAGGTACAGACTCATGAACAACACCAAGTATGCTCATTTATGTTCTCTTCAACACCGATTTACAACATCCACAGTGGCTCCACTTTTCATGGATCAGGTCTTCAAGCTTCATGGCATGTCGCATTCTATTGTTTCTGATCATGACCCAACTTTCACCAGCAATTTTTGGCAAGAAATATTCAAGATACAAGGCACCCAATTGCATCTAAACACGACTTATCATCCCCATATGGATGGCCAAACTGAAGTTGTCAACAAGTGTTTGGAAACATATTTGAGGTGTTTTGCATCCGAAAAGAAAAATTAGTGGGCTCAATGGTTACCCTTAGCTGAATGGTGGTACAACACTTCATACCATACAACCACCCGCATGACTCCTTTTGAAGTGGTATATGGACAAAAGACACTATCAGTTTTCTCATATTTACCAGGTGTCTCAAAGGTCCAAGTGGTTGACCAAACTCTTACAGTTCGAGAGGCTATTCTCCGTACTCTCAAAGATAATTTAGTCATGGCCCAAAATCACATTAAGAAACAAGAATATCAAGGTCACTCTGAACATCATTTTGAAGAAGGGGATTAGGTGTTTCTTCGACTACAAACTTACAATCAAACTTCCCTCAAGGTAGACCATTGTCAGAAGATGGCACCCAAATTTTATGGTCCTTTTATAGTTCTCAAGCATGTGGGACAAGTGGCCTATCAGTTATCTTTTCCCAGTCATTCTAATCTACATCCTATTTTTCATGTTTTATGCTTAAAGAAGGTGATTGGAACTAAGTGTCAAACTCAAACCAACCTTCCCGAGTTGGACAAAGAAGGCTCCATTTGGCTACAACCACAAGCAATTTTGGACTAGCGTGAGCGTCACCTAGATCAACAAACCATCAAGGAAGGGTTACTCCAGTGGAAATATACAACTCTAGCAGATACCACTTGGGAACCAACTAACATTCTATAGAAATTTCCACATCTCAAGCCTTGAGGACAAGGCTGTTTTTAAGGGGGAGGACATGTTACGGATGTGTTGATGGGTATTAAATCCATTTGATTCAACAATAGGAACCAAACCCGCCACCGAGGCCCAATTAGACTCTGCAGTGTTTTAGATGGAATGGTTATCCAGATCTTGCGATCCGACCAATTTATCGACGAGCTTTGTGTTTTCTTATGAAGGTTATCCCTTCAGGTAGGACCATTATTTTCCATATTTTCTCTTGAGTGGGGATGGCTTGAGAGATGCAAGCCAACATAAGACAACTTGACAAGTAACAAGATTGAATTTCAACTACTGGCAAGAGGCTGAGCTTGGGATAACCCACTTCTCAAACATGCAAACAATAATTCTATACCAAAGGGCCTAGTAATAATACATTAACCAAATGAGGATCCAATTACTGCCTGAGAATCTAACTAACAAAAAGAAAAACACATATATAACCAAGATCATGGCAAGCAAAATAATTCATCTACCATAGCATTCATTACATAACAACACAACAATTTATCTTCATCATTAAAGCAAAGAACATCAAAACATTGCACCAGATAACTTGACAAAAAAATCGATTGCTCTTACTCATTTACTGCATCATTCTTGGAACAAGATAGGAAGTAATTATTCTCCAACTCCAATCACATACATTTGATGAAAATAACTTGTCTTTGGTCCAGAACGACTTCTCAATTCATAGTAGTCTCAAAATAATTATCAGCAAACCAAAAAGAAATAGTTCTTACAAAAACCATCGACCTTTGAGTAATCGGTCGATGTCTCTATTTATAATCTAAAATTCAACCGAAATTAATGACTAAATATAGTTCAGATCAAACAAAAATCGCCACGTGGCGTGGTCATCCAATAGTTTCTTTGACAGTCCATCTAGGATATTTCTTGCAAAGGGTGTCTTCTTTCATACTCAGGCCAACAGATCTTCGCAGGTTTGAGCCCATGGGACTCTGCATTATTCCATTAGGGCTACATATAGTCCTATGATATCGACTCCATGCGTTCAGAACTTAACAAAACTAGATTTTAGTAGTTACAACATAGTTCAAGATTTGATCGGATATTTCATGAACAGTTGTACTTGTCCTAGCTTCGTATCGACTATCTTCGTACATCCTTTATCCCACAACAAGTCTCGTTCGGTGGGTGTATTGAACACGTTACTTGAGTCGATAACTGATCAGGGACGCCGCACTCAGACAACCCAGAAACCTTTATTGCGCCGATGATTTGGCTTCAATGTTCTTTTTGAATCCTTCAGATAAATCATAGGATGAACTTTGTTCGGTAATCGGGGAGGTTTATTTCCTGTAATTAAAACGACGGAGTTTAGCAATTTCAAAGCAATTTGTGATAAGATGTAAAGAAATTAAAGAGACTAACACGTACCTATGTAGCTCACTAGTTTCAGTCATTTAATACTTACTTGATCTGAGTCGCTCCTTTGAATGACTTGTGATGACTTGGTCGAAGACGACACTCCTTTGGTTAAAAGGAATTATGTCAACACATCATGGGGTGGAAAATAAAGTACAACATCATGAACATTTTAAATAGTCATATTAATTATTCGACCTTTGGTGCCCAAAAGAGACATCAAAGGCGAGCATGCACGTGTATACTTCCCAAAGGGTTGGACACCATAAAAGGAAATCCATTAAATGCTTCTAGAATCTGTATTATCAAGCATGTAAAACATCATTAGTCGAATAACAGAGGTCTAGAACAAGGTCGGGAGGATTGTACCAAACTTTACCTATAACTATGTTCAGTGGCGTTTACATGCTCTGGATTGCATCCTCTGAATAGCTATGTTGCGTCGAGTATTTAATCACCATGTCGTGGGGTGAGAGTGTCCTATTGGGACGCTCTGTTTCACTCCTCTAGCTTTCTATAAATTCGGGGAGTTCTGGGGAAAACTTACGCTCATGCCGAGCTTACATTCTCTTGAGTTCTGGTATTGAAAATTTTTCTTGGTGAATTCATGTATAGATGGTCCCCGTCCTCTACGGATGCCCAAGTTGTCACATTGTTTCATAATGGGATCTCCGTTCAATAGGGGGTGGGGTCTATGGAGTAGTCGGAGTGCCTGGTCTGAGCCCCAACGTGCTTGGGATTATTTTTTGTTAGCCTCCCATGCTCTTGAAAGTCCAACAAGGGGTGTAGGTCTTGGCATGGAGACAGTGTCATCATCTCCTGTGAAGCTTGGGTTGAAGAGGATACGTCTAATAGAGGTATGAAAGGAACCATGTTTCCTCAGGAGATGAAACCGCGGGGAAGAGGGAGGCCCAAAAAGGGTATGAAAAAGGGGGAGGAGGACCACCTCCCAGCTGAGCTAGGTGTATGTTCAGTCATTGAGGAGCCCATGAGGTTTACCCACTGGTCGGTGTGAAATGGGAATAGTGGTAGGGAAGTTCGAAGGGGAAAAGGAGGTGAAAGAGCACCAGGTTCTCCCGACGAGAGTTCTCCTCAGCAGTTAGAACGGGCTAAAATGACGATAGCCAAACTCTACCAAGAGAACAAAGAGATGCGAAATCAGTTAGCAGGGAAATATCAAGAGATACTGTCATCATCAGGTCATGTAGGAAGCACAATTTGGTTGCAGAGGAGGCTTCAGGAAGCACAAGATACAATTGTGTAGTTGTACAAGGCACAACAGACGACAGGAGAGAAGAACACAGTGAAAGGCATAAGTAGTAACTCAGGGAAATTCATAGTGGATGATATTGTGCCTTGCACTTCTCCTGGGCGATGCTTGGACAAAATCCCCTTTTTCTCTTCAATTGTAAAGAAAATCATCCTTTTACTGCCACCGGGCCGGTTGGTCGTGGTGTTGACGTGGCTTGGTTGTATGTTACACGGACTTGGCGAGACCCCTTTAATACTAAGTATCGAGAGTATTTTGAATGTATTATGCTTTCTTATGGATGCAAATGGGAAAATTAACTATGTTTTATCATCATAAATCATTAGATTGCACAAATTATTAGATCTTGTAATCGTTACTGTGGCACTGTGGGTTTGTTGATATGTTTCCCTTTTTTTTAAATTATGGTATCAATTGATTCTTATGTGGCGTTATTTACCCCATATCATTAGAAATAATCAGCTATAAAAGGAATTCACTGATAAATAAGGATCTTACGTGGGACCTTGCTCGTGTCGAAAATACGGAAACTAGATGCTATGGGTGCCGACATTGGGTGGTATTAGGAAAAGGTAAAGTTTTTTCTTTGTAGGTTAACACATTATAATGTTTTTCATGCCTAAAATATATCAGGGTCAGAGGTCGGCAATGTTTCTCCTTACTTTGGCATGGTGCTCACTATTACCTATTTTCTACCGAAACCGAATGGATCGGCCTTCAACAAAATCCTTCCTGAGATTGTTCATGGGAAAGAAACAATTTCATTGGTTGATGCCGATGAAGGTCGGTACTCGGCTACCTTGAATTTCCAAATGATTTTAACCACCTTTATATTTCGTTGATGCTAGAATTTCTCAAGTGAGTCGGGGAAACTCCGGGTCATCGATTCGTGTAGACAGTCGACGAAGAAGATTCAGTGGTACCCAAAAAAGAAAATGTTCATAGATTTTTTAGGGTGTGTTGAGTGCTCAAAATATGGTGATTCATTAGGCGAATGCAAAATATCCGATTCCTCTTTTCTTCCCACACACAATTTATTCATATCTACATATATTACAATATATTTATAATTATTATTATTTTTTATTAATATTATTCAATGAAAGTATCGTTTTAGGGCTTGGCCATTTACTAGGAGGGCATCAAGTTCCCCTTTCAGGTTTTGCAATCGATAGGTACCTGCCCTGATTCTCTCAGCTACTTGGAAGGGTCCAAGCCATAGGCTTTGAAACTTAGAGTGTTTTCCCTTAGGTTCATTTTCTTTGTCCCACTTAAGCACTAAGTCTCCTACCTCGAAGATCTTTTGTTTAGCCTTATTCTTATCAAACCATCATTTCACTATCTGTTGATGAGCCAAGAATTTTGACTTAGCCTTTTCTCTCTCTTCCTCCAACATGAGCAGAGTGTTGATTCTCTATTGCATCGCCAATGAGGGTTCTTCTTGGGAGTCTTGGGCCAATTGAAGAGATGGCAGATAGATCTTGTTTGGGAGGATAGCTTCTTTCCCATAGACTAAGAAGTATGGGGAATTTCCTATGGCTTCTTTGGGTGTCACCCTATCGGCCCATAGGGCATTATGAAGTTGATTATGCCAATTTATATGGTTATCTGTAACCATCTTTTTTAGTATCCTTACCAGGTTTTTATTATTCGATTATGCCACACCATTTCCCTGCGAGTAGTAATTTGCAAAGTACTTGATTATAATTCCTTTATCCAGAGAAAAATCAGTCAATAGTGTAGAAGAAAAGCAGGTTGCATTATCAAAGAGAAAAACAGAGGGGACACCAAACCTTGTGATCAGATTTTTTTCTATAAATTGGATTACTACTCATTTACATGGGTCAAAGGAATGGCCTCTACCCATATGGTGAAATAGTTGGTAGTAGTAAGAATGTACTTGTAGAGTTTTGAAGAACTAGGAGTAATTTCTACAATGATATCCAATCCTCACTGCTCAAAAGGCTTGGAGACAATCATGAGCTGAAGTGGGATTGTTGCCCTTTTCTCCTTTTCGACACTTAATTGATAAGTCTTGCAGTTCCTCGTGTGAGTGTGAGCATATTTAAACAAGGTAGGTCAGTAATAGTCAGCTCTAATAATCTTATGGGTGGTAGTGTTTCCTGCAAAGTGTCCTCCAGAAGGAACATCATGGAGTTCTGTTAGCACCTTGTCTTCATCTTCTCATTCGAGACATCTCAATAATACCCCATCATAGTTGATCCGGAAGAGTACCAAATTTATAAGACAATATTGTGCATAGTTCAATCATAGGGCTCTTCATTCCTTAGGGTTGAGGTTATCAGGACAAGCCCCATGATGAAAAAGATAAGTCAAATCCTTGTACTAGGAGTCTTGTCTTGGGGAGATGTATGCTACTTCATTGCACCATAGTGCCATTTTGTTTTCCCACCCGGAATCTTCATTTGCTTGATCCTGGGATTCGGCTCTGAGATTACACAGACTTTGTTCTCTTACTAGCTTGGCAGGTTTTATATCTAGATCAAATTCCTAGAGTACTTCCATCCAGTTCCCCCTTCTTTCCCCCATTTCTTGTTGGGTAAACAGGGATCAGACCATAGGGTGTGGCACAATCACCTTAGTGTGATTTTGGAGAATGTAGGACCTGAAATGATTTACTTCCTTATAGACTGCGTAGGCATGTTTATCTATGGAAGAATAATTGATCTCAGATACTTGAATATAAGTACTCATAAAGGACATTGGGGCTTCGTTGTTATCATCATCTTTCTGGGTCAAAATTGCCGCTAGCAATTGGTCGGAGGAGAAAGTATAAAGGGAAAAGTCTCTATTAAAATCGAGACTTTGCAACAATAGAGCTCGAAATATGGTACCTTTGATATTGTTGAAAGCATATTTTCTCTCATCATCCCACTTGAAATCGGAATCCTTGCGAATCATCTTTTGTAAGGGTTTGATAATTTTGGCAAAATTGGGGGTGAATTTCCTTACAAAGTTGATTTTCTCGAAAAAGGACTACATGGTTTTCTTGTTATGGGGTAGAGGGAGTTGAGCTACGACCTTAATTCATTCTAGATCTATGTGGATACCTGCTTGGGATATAATATGACCTAACAACTTACCTTCCTTGACACTGAAGATGGTTTTCTTAGGATTTAGCGATATACCATATTTTCGACACCTTTCGAAAATATGAGTTAAGTGGTGGATGTTTTCTTCCCTATTATTCGAATACACTGTTACATCATCTAAATATACCACCACACACCTATTGATAATCCCCCCAAAAGCCACGTCCATGTCCCTTTTCAAGTTTTCTCCTGTGTTGATTAACCCAAAAGGTATGTGTTTATAAGTGAAGGTTCCCCATTTGGTTCAGAAGGTGGTCTTTAAATGGTCTTCCTATGAAACCAACACTTGGTTGTATCCTGAGAAACCATCTAGTAAGGAAAAAATCTCCGAGCCCAACACGGTCTATAGGATTTGCTCCATCAGCAGGACCAAATAATTGTCCTTTTTTGAAGCTCTATTGAGGTTCCAAACATCTACGCATAGTCGGATTTCTCCCGAATTTTTCCTTACTGGAACAAGATTTTCCAACCAGGAAGAATGTCTGACCTGAAAAATTATCCTCATGTCTAGAATATTCCTTAATTCCTGATACATGAGAGGCTTTAGGGATGGGTGATACTTCGAGATATTTTGCTGGAAAGGTTTCATTTTGGTTTTCAATGGGATGGTGTGTTGAATAATGCGGGTATCATACGTTTTCAAATCCTTGTAGGACCATGCGAAGACATCCTGGTATTCTCTGAATAATTTGAGGTAGGCTTTCCTCTCTTCCTTAGACATAGTTTTGTTGAGATTAACATTCTTTGGGTTCTCTGGAGTCCCAAGATTCAGAGTTTCATGGAAGGGGCAAGAGCTACCAGTCTTCGCGTTTTTGGGTCCTTTAAAATGATCCTTTGGATCAAATAGACTCTCTAGATTAACTATCCCATTTGGGATTGTATGAGATTTCAACTTTCCAACATATTGTTCTATTTGGGGATTAGTTTTAGTTGTTTTCTCTCATAATTCTTCATCATCTATGGCTAGGTATTTGAAATTGTCTTGGTTGGTCAAGAAGTTTATGATTTGCTCATCACCTTCAAAGACTTTCCAATTGGAAATATTGTTCGTTCCCAATGGTTTGTATATAAAGTCCACAGTCAACCGTGATGCTTCATAATCTTCTAAAGGTGACAGTCGGGACATGGTTGTGTCCAAGGAGTCGGCAAGAACATTCTTTGCTCTCGGGATTGCGGTAGTATTGAAAGAGTCAAAGCGCTCTATTAGCCTATGCACCTCCTATTGGTAGTTCTTAAGATGAGGTGAATTATAATGAATAATATTCCTCACTTTTCTAACAATGATCTCAGAATCTATGAAAACCTTCAATTCGTTGATTCCCAGATCTATGGCTTTCTTTAATCCTTGCAGTAGAGCTTCATACTCGATAGTGTTATTGGTACATTTGAATTCTAGCCTGCGGGATAGGAAATAACGTCATCCTTTAGGATTGATAAGGATACACCCTGCTCCTGACCCTTCTTGTGATTTAGATCCATCAAAGTAGAGGGTTTAAATCTGTGGAATGTAATCTCCCTTTCTTCATTCTATATCAATTTCTTTCTTACCGATCTCTCATCCCGTAAGCTCAATCGCGGGATTTTGGCAAAAAATAGAGTTCTCTATCGACGTCGGTGGTTCCTCTTGAAAGAATATTTAGGAGTTTTGGGTAAGAGGGACACCAGACACTAGAGGAACAAAGTCCCCTAAGTGGGAATCACATGAGTAATTGCCCAATACCGGGAAATCAGTAGACGCGGGTTCGTTCAGTGTTTCTAGGTCAGTGATCATATGCTTTAGATATATTTCTCTGTCGATTCTGATCATGCTCTTGTATCCCTTTAGTGGTAACCAAAGGTGTCCCCAGTCCATACTAAAATACCCATTCATCTTTTCATACCATTCATGACTCAACAGTAGTCCATATGCCTCTGGGATATCTACTACAATGATGTCAATTATTTGCATGAAATTAGGATGTGTCGCTATCCTGATAAGTACATCTTTGAGTTCTCCCATAACTTTGACTTGGGTTTTGTCCAGTTGTCTGACATGCTTATCACTTTTGAGAGGGACAACACCCATTTTATTACAAATGGCCAAGGGCATTGAGTTAGAGGATGTCCCAGAATCTACCAAGCAATTGTGAAGATTCACGTTAAAAACTTCGAAAGTTGAAAGGAAAGGAGGTACAAAAGGCATCTCCTTCCTACCTTATGAGTAGGTATTTATGGTTGGATTTCTTGCCAAATCTGTCGACGATAGATCCTTCTTATGACCATTGCCTATAGTAGGGTCTTCTACTGAACTTAGAGATTGCAACAAATTTTTTTTATGCTGAGGAATCCTACATATATAGATAATTGATATATTAGCCTTCATCATTCTCAAATATTTGACTATGTTGTAATCCATCTTGGTAAATTCCTTGGTATGGATGCTTATGGGTTTTTCGTCGGGAGAGAAAGGTATTATTCGAACAATCAAGAGTTAACTTGCTTTGTGCCCGAATGGAATCAGTATTTTTTGAGCCGAGTTGACCTCTACTACGCATCTGTGCTACCAAAACTTATGTGGGTTGTTCTAGAGACTCAAATAGATCATTCGAAGAAATGATCACATTGGGATCCCATATCAACATGGTTGTGTCTCGTGGTGGGTCAACTTCTTCCTGATCGACAATATTCATGGCCGAACTGCTTAACTATTCGATCGGAGAGACTTCGTCCAGAAAATGATTGGCCATTAAATTCATGGCGTGGAACCATTGAGGGAATTCTCTTTCAGATTGGTTCTCCTGGTGATAGGCGCAGAAAGAATCAGAGGAAACATTCCCTAGGTCAATGTTTAGGTTGGCTGGGGGAGGCTCAATTTCTTTGAAAGGATAGTTTCTTTTAAAGAAATGCTTATAGGGTCTTTGGCCTTGGTTTCCTTCCCCCATGCTTATTTTCATGTCTATAATATCATTTGATATTTTCTTTACCACGCATTAGAGATCTTCTATATATCCATTACCCTTATCGGGAGTTTGTTCAGCCGGTTTCCCCGATGGTCTAGTAAAAAAGAGTCCTCTCCTAGGTGGGGGTTGACTTTCTTTTCTTACTAGAGAGGCTTGGCCTTATTTACATCCTTTCACCTGGAATTATATCATCTTCGCTTCTTCAAAATTCTCTGCGATGGTTTGCTTGGTGGCTCTTTTAATGAACATGGAAATAGAAGCCAGAAGCACATTGGCATAAACCTCAATCTGCAATTCTTGAGTGGGTTTCGCCGTGAGCTGGAACTTATTTAAGATGGTCGTGAATATTTTATTGAAATCCTTGAACCTTTCTTTTGGAGTCATGGTGGCTGCGAACAACTCAACCATCATGGCTCCTTTAGTAGTTTCTTCCGCAAATTTGTCTAGAAAATCCTTTTGGAATTTAGTCCATCTAGTTATAGATCCTACCAGTAAATTAAAATACCATGTGGAAGTAGAGTTTTCAAACGTGTAGGGGAAAATTCTACATACGACATCTTCATGTTGAACATTCATAAGTCTGATCACAAGTATTAATTTCTTGATATTATCTTCAGGCAAGCTTGAAGTTTCAGGGTCGTACTTGGGGAGCAGATTTTCCAGGTGTCGGGGAAGATTGTGTACTCGTCCAGGGATGGCCACAATGTCTCCCTCCAACCAAGGCTGGTTGTCTTAAAGTGGAACTTCTCTTTCCTCCTCATGACCATTGTTCCCTTCCATATCTTCGGTGTCAGAGTCAAGCTCTTCTTCTTCTGAAACGTCATCAATCTCGAGGATGTCATTGGTCGGTGTCTCAAGTATGAGATCGAGAGGTTCTTGGATTTTGGTGATCACAAAATCTATTAAGTATTCGACGGAGTGTACGAAAACTTCATCGGAAGTGATAACCACCAGTCTACTTTGTTTTTTTTCCTGAGGGAGGATGGGAGTTAAGGACAATGTGTTGATTTGTTGGTCATAGGCTCTGGTAATTCTTCTGAATTGATTCACTTTCTCGTGAGGGAGGGCGTAGGGTATTTTAAGGTGAAGAGGTTCTTCCTCAGACTTGGGTGAGTTACCTTCTTTGGGAGTACTCAGTAAGTGTGGGTTGTCTATTGGATGACTAGTCATTCATGTGGACCATTACGAATCTGTAGGATATTTGAAAAGTTATATAAGTTATATATTCAACCATTCATTCTCAAGCCCTCCTTCTAGCGCCAATTTTGTTGATGGGTCTTAAATCCATTTGATTCAACAACAGGAACCAAACCTGCCACCAAGGCCTAATTAGACTCTACAACATTTGAGATGGAATGGTTCTCCAGATCTTGCTATCCGGCCAATTTATTGTTGGGCTTTGTGTTTTCTTGTGAAGGTTCTCCCTTTAGGTAAGACCATTCTTTTCTAGAATTTCTCTTCAGTGGGGCTGGTTTGAGAGATTCAAGATAGCATAAGCCAACTTGACAAGTAACATGATTGAATTTCAACTACTAGGAAGAGGTTGAGCTTGGGATAACCCATTGCTCAAACATGTAGACAGTAATTCTATACCAAAGGGCCTAGTAATAATACATTAACCAAATGAGCATCCAATTATTGCCTGAGAATATAACTAACAGAAGGAAAAACACATATGTAACCAAGATCATGGAAAGAACAATAATTAATCTACCATAACATTCATTACATAACAACACAACAATTTATCTTCATCATTAAAGAAAATAACATCAAAACATTACACCAGATAACTTGACAACATAATCGATTTATCTTACTCATTTACTGCATCATTCTTGGAACAGGATAAGAAGTAATTCTTCTCCAACTCCAATCACATACATCTGATGAAAATAGCTTGTCTTTGGTACAAAAGGACTTCTCAATTCATAGCAGTCTCAAAATAATTATCAACAAATAAAAAAGAAATAGTTCTTACAACAAACATCGACCTTTGACTAATCAATCGATTTCTCTATTTATAATCTAAAATTCAACCGAAATTAACGACTAAATACAGTTCGTACCAAACGAAAATCACCACATCGCGTGGTCATCCAACAGTTTCTTTGACAGTCCATCCAGGATATTTCTTGAAAAGGGTGACTTCTTTCATACTCAGGCCAACAGATCTTCGCAGGTTCGAGCCCATGGGACTCTGCGTTGTTCCATTAGGGATATGTATACTCCTCTGATATCGACTGCATGTGTTCAGAACTTCACCAAGCTAGATTTTAGTAGTTACAACATAGTCTAATCTTTGATTGGGTATTTCATGAACAGTTGTACAATGTAATCGTCCTAGCTTCGTATCGGCTATCTTCGTACATCCTTCAGCCCATATCAAGTCTCCTTCAGTGGGTGTCATTGACACGTTACTTGATTCGATAAATGTTCGGGGACGTCGCACTCGGAGAGCCAAAAATCCTATATTGCACCGATGATTTAGCTTCGGTGTTATTTTTGAATCCTTCGACGAAATCATAGGATGAAATTTGTTTGGTAATCGGGGAGGTTTATATCCTGCAATTAAGACAATGGAGTTTAGATATTTCAAATAAATTTGTGATAAGACGTAAATAAATTGAAAAGACTAATACGTACCTGTGTAGCCTGCTAGTTTTAGTAATTTAATACTTACTTGATCTCAAAATATCCTTCGAATGAATTGTGATGACCTGGCCAAAGCCATCGCTCCTTTGTTTAAAAGGAATTATGTCAGTGCATCATGGGGTGGCAAATCAATTACAACATCATGAACATTTTAAATAGTGATATTAATTATTCGACCTTTGGTACCCAAAAGAGATGTCGAAGGTGAGCATGCACATGTATACTTCCCAAAGGGTGGAACACCATAAAAGGAAATATGTTAAATGCTTCCAGAATCTGTATTATCAAGCGTGTAAAGCATCATTAGTCAAATAACGGAGGTCTGGATCAAGGTCGGGAGGATCATATCGGACGTTACCTGTAACTTTGTTCGGTGGCATTTACATGATCTAGATTGCGTCTACCAAAAAACTATGGTGCGTCATGTCTTTAATAACCATGTCATGGGGCGCAAGTGTCTTATTGGAATGCTCTGTTTTGCTCCTCTATTTTTCTATAAATTCGGGGAGTTCTAGGGAAACTCTTTGTCGTCGATTCTTGCAGACAATCGATGAAGAAGATTGAGTGGTACCCAAAAAAGAAAATGTTCATATATTTTTTAGGGTGTGTTAAGTGCTCAACAGGACCTAACCCCTCACATAGGTATAACAATGTATTTTGATGTAATAAAGGTCAATATTAATAAGGCCTTGCAATAAAGTAGAATAAGTCGACTGTAAGAAGACCTAATAGAAGCTTTCGCTTCTAGAAGGATCTTCCTCTAGATGGTTCTATTGATAGACATATTTAGTATAAATAAGAGTCGAGGGTATGAGAACCCTATCTTGGATATTATTGTAATAGAGCTCTTCTCGACTGGAGGTTTCCCCCACGAAGAGGCCCATGAACATTGCTCTCAGAATCAAAGTGCTCTTTCTGGTGTTATTTTGATATCATTTCATTGTTATTGTGGTGATTGTTCTAGTTATATTTTTGTTTATCTCCCATTTCTAGCATTTTATTTATATTATGCATACTTTTTATATCTGTCATATTACATTTTGGACCACAAAATCCTATGCAGGGTACTATTCCTACACAGGGGGAAAACACATGAGTCTCCTCCTCACAAGGACTCTAGAATCCGTGGTAGGGATCAGTTTCCTCGTTGGGGATGCCGACCGGGGGAAACCATTTCCATGGTCAATGGAACCCCGAGCAAGGCTCAGTACCTATTCCCATATGATTAGCAGGGGGAAACCCTTTCCAGAACCTTTTGAACACAACGCAGGGAGAAATCCCTTCCCATCCCTCAACGTCCAACTATAGGAATCAGTCAACGAGTTTCCAACAAATGCAGTATATGAATTTGGCCAAGGCCATGGTTTTTACCAGAACCCTGGTCAACAACCTAAATTTTCTTGGCAACCTGGTGCCAGTCAAAATCTAGTCTCCTTTTTCCCTGTACATAGTCAACAGCCCAAACTACCATTTATGGCGACATTACATTTTCCATACTTGTCAAGATTATTAAAAGACCCAATTTGTCATGATCTGTGTTGGCCTACTATGTCGATGAAGTTGCCCTCAGACATTCAAAAGTTCAAAGGTATCCTAATGAATATCCAAGCAATCATGTGACCACCTTTCACCTATGGTGCTCGTCAAACTCTCTGCAAGATGACTCCATACAATTGTGTTTATTTCAATGCACCCTCATTGGGAGTGTTGAAAAATGGTACATCGAGTTTGACTGCTCAAGATACTCTTAATTTACCAAATTGGAAATGGTTTTTTTCAACCATTTCCAACTACTTGTAAGATACAATACCCGCATTGAATTGTTGGCCAATTTTTAGAAAACAAAGGTTGATCATATCTCAGATCACATCCAAGAATGGCGGCATCAGAAGAGTTTGATCAAAGTACTAGTTCCACTGGCTTTCCTGCTGGATTGGTTCCTTAAGTATTTAGTACCACAATTATCCAAGGACGCCACAACGTCGAGAGGTTTTTTTGAGGAAGAGGTGATAATGAGAGATCAACATCTTGAACTAATATACTCTCAGTCTGGTTTACTTTACGAAGTTTTTCTAGATGCGCCACGGTGTATCCTTGACAAGGCCAGACAAGTCTAAACCACATGTTGATGGTATCGTTGGTTCAATACAAGAAAAGCTCACTGATCAACTGTCAAATCAATTGTAATAATTGTCAATATAGTAGACAGTGGCCAGCAAAATATCCAGTTCAGATTCTCCCCCTACTCAAACATCAAACATACACAGTGTACATTCGATGAACCTGAAGGCCAACCGACAGCTTGACAAAAATAAGAAACATCAAAACAAGAAGGGTAAGGCTATAAGAAACCCACTAACAATGTTGGCGAGGGAAACACAGGGAAAATAAATTTGAAGTATCCACGTAACCTTTGCATGGAAGACCATCCGACTCACTTGTTTCCTCGGCTTGCGGAGGCCCAAAAGTTATTGGTGTAGTAGCAACCTGTTGTGTTAATGAACCCATTTCCACATGGGAAAAATTTGACTCAAGCCTCTTTGAGCATGGATGGGGGTAGTTAGGGACCCCCTCTGTCTTCTAGTAACCCCTCGACCATGAACGTTTATATGTTGAAAGGTGACAGTTACATAGCAACTAGGGAACACAATTACAGAATGCCAAACACTGCTGAAAATGGTAAAGAAGATGAAAACTTGTCAATTCCTCTCCAGATTGAGAAGACGATGGGAGAAACAATGAAACGCATCCCAAAAGGGGCGTTCAATAAATCTTTTCATAATACGAACACAAGGGCCGCCCAAAACTACTCTGTGGTGGAGGATTTTTCACAAACCCCTTACGCGATGTCTTCTTTGGAGGTCCTCCAAAGCTTCCCTTCATAGAGAAAATCTCTGTTATCTGTCTTAGGATTCGCTAAGAACTATAATCCATGAATGATCATGCTTGATATGACCGAATTGAAACCTCATCTCTTATACCATGTTGTGTTTCAGATAGTAGTGGCTCACCCCACAAAATATTTTACGCAGAAAATTTTCCACACGATGGTTGATGAAGGCGCCTTGACATGCGTGATGTCGTTGACGTGTTGGAAGGCCATTGGCCAACCCATTTTTTATCCATCACCTACTCTTCTTACTTCTTTCGACAATCTTTCTTTCAAACCATATGGAATAATTCGTTCTTTCCTCATGCAGTTAGGAGGGAAAACCGTGTGTGTTGAAGTTGAAGTGGTCGATGTGCCTCTCGACTACAACCTATTGTTAGGAAGGAGTTAGACTTATGAAATGCATGTAGTGGTTGTCATAGTTTTTTGGCTCTTATTGTTTCCACATGAGGGAAGAATCATAACTATTGATCAATTGTCCTTCTCCAGACCTGACCCTTCATCGGGGGTATCCACAGTCTCGATGATTGATAACCCTCAGCCTGACGTCATCAAAATGGGGGTTGGTTTGTGCCCACCTCTCATGGGTACTTTCGATTACCCACCTCCTTCTCGCGATGTCAAGATGATAATAGTTGTCCCCGACTAGCCTAAGGATGAAATATTTCAAGTGTCATCATTTCGAATGACTTACTTTAATGATCCATGGACTTTTTCTTCCCCATCGGATTCGATGGAAGGGACAGGGCATCATGGCATGTCCATGCCATTGTCCGCGGCATAAGTTGGGTACAATATTGTCTAGAAAGCTTCGACAGACCTTGATTTGACACCGACACATGAGTTAGATCTAGTTCTAGAGGTTATTTGGGCTCAAGGTTCCCTCGCCACTACCAATTCTTTAGACTTGGTCTTACCCTCTGATGAGGCAATTATAGAGGCATTGACTGGTTCGGACAGACCCTAGGATGATATCCATCACAAATCATATTTACTCCCGAAGTTGAGAAGAATAGAGGCAGGAGAATTCGCGTTGACTATGATTGGAGATAGGTCTTGTCCTGTTAATCCTCTCGCTATGCATGCAGTTTATGCTAGGGTAACATGGAAACTATCACTGAAACAGTGCCTATCGACATCTCCAGCACCCATGGCATCGTGGAGAATGTCTTCGTTGGAGCAGACTGCTCCCCTGAGGAGAGTCGAATCTACACAGATTTATTGAAGGAATTTCGCGAGTTGTTTGCCTGGTCTTATGAGGAAATTCTAGGCATCGTTCCAAGAATTGTCAAACATGAAATAAATTTTTTTCCTAATGCCAAGTCGGTCTGACAAAAAATTCGTCCAATGAATCCTTGAAAAGAAACAATTATTAAGTCTGAAGTAGAGAAACTACTCAAAGTCAATTTCATCTACCCTATTCAGTTGACTCAATGGGTGTAAAATCCTGTTCCAGTCAACAAAAAGCAGGGAACACTTCACTTATGTATGAAATTTCATTATTTGAACAAGGCCTATCCAAAGGATAATTTCCCCACCCCGTTCAATGGCCAGATAGTTGATGAGTGTGCAGGATGTGAGGTATTTTATTTCATGGATGGTTTTTTGGGATACAATGAGATACAGATTAATCCCAAAGACCAGCATAAAACATATTTTATCTATCCATCGGGTACATTTTCTTATCGGAAGATTCCTTTTGGCCTGAAGAATGTTGGAGCCACTTTTCAGCGAGCCGTGTATTTTTCTTTCCACAACCTTAGACATATAGTCGAGGCTTATATTGATGATTTAGCGCCACGATATTGTAAGAGAGTTGATCATCCTACGCACCTCCGACTAATATTTGGGTGATGTCGCTACTATCAGATTCTCTTGAATCCAAACAAGTGCAACTTCTACATGATGTCGGGTTTTCTGCTAGGTTTCACAGTTTTGACAACAGGGATCATGTTTGATCTTCTGAAGTTTGAGGCAATAGTTCAGTTGCGTGCCCCATGCACAATCCCTCAACTTCAAAGCTTACAGGGTAAAGAGAACTTTCTTCGGCTTTTTATCGCAAGCTGTGCCAAAATCACTAAAGGGTTCATGCGTTTACTGAATAAGGGAGTGCCATTCTTTTGGGAGGAAGCCACTCAAAGATCTTTTGAAGCTTTGAAACGTACCCTCACGTATGCCCCTCTGCTCCAGCCTCCTAATTATAATAAATATTTCTTATTGTATTTGGCCGCTACAGAGTCGGCCATCGATATGGTCTTGGTTCAAGAGGACGATCTTCTTGAAGATCATGTGATTTATTACCTGAGTCGAGGCCTAGTTGGACCAGAACTCAACTACTCCCATGTTAAGAAGCTAGTGTTGGTAGCAGTGCATGATTTCCAATGATTCTGTCATTATATTCTTCTTAGTAAGACCACCATCGTTTCCATTGTGAATCTGTTTCAATACGTGTTGACACAACATGTCATCAATGAAAAAATCAATAGATGGATCATTATCCTCTAGGAATTTGACTTCAATTTTGTTTCCATGAAATCCAAAAAGTCATTGGTATTTGCGGAACTTATCTCGAAAATTCTGATCGAGTCAGTTGATGTTATTCCTGAAGAATCACCGATTAAAGGAGGTATTTTTCTGATTTTATATTCGGACCCCTGGTATGGAGATATACTAGTCTATCTCTGGACTTTTAAGTGCCCCGCCTCTGCTTCTCGTGATAAGCATCGACGTATACTCCATTAGGAAAAAAAATATCTCATACTTGATGACACTTTGTATCATCGAGGTGTATATTTCATCCTTCGTCAATGCATCACTCATGAAGAAGCGAAACTCATCCTTAACGACTGCCACACTGGAGCATGTGGTGGTCATTTTTCTAGGTTGGTAGCAGCCCAAAATATTCTATGAGCCAGTTAATTTTGGCCGACGTTAAACAAGGGTTGCATTTAATGGGTCAAGAAGTGCCACCCATGTCATATCTTCTCTCAGAAGATGAGGGCACACCCCACTCCCATCTTTCCCATCATTATAGTTGGTCCCTTCACCAAGTGTGGGATTGATTTCACTACATGTCGCCCGGCCTCATCCAGGGTGCATCGATATATCATCGTAGTAGTAGACGACTTCACAAAGTGGGTCTAAGCTATGCCAACGTTCAATAATGATGGTGAGACAACAACTCTCTTTATTTTCAATCAGATAATCGAAAGGTTCGGCATCTCGAAGCAGATTGTCGCTGACCATGGCAATCACTTTCAGAACAAAATGATGTTTGAGTTAACGTCAAAGATTGGGTTGAGGCAAGAGAATTCATCACCTTACTACCCACAAGTGAATGGTCAGGTGGAGGCTATGAATAAGTCCCTCAAGACTATTCTACAATAAACGATCAATTCTACCAATTCAAATTGGCATTTGAGTTTGTACTCAGTGTTGTGGGCCTACCGAACATCTGTAAATATTGCCACCGATTTCTCACCTTTTCAACTCGTTTACAGGTTGGAA
Organism: Picea engelmannii; assembly: GCA_009831015.1. Classification (NCBI taxonomy): domain Eukaryota; kingdom Viridiplantae; phylum Streptophyta; class Pinopsida; order Pinales; family Pinaceae; genus Picea; species Picea engelmannii. Next base: position 9,012 of record ML785212.1, on the reverse strand, counting down.
TCAGTCTTTCCTATAGAGTGTCAGATCCCATGTCTAAATTTGGTAGTAAATTTATTACCAGACACTTCACCTCTTGAGGAACGCTTATTATATCTTGAGCAGCTCGATGAGAAACGATGTGATGCAACCTTGGCTAACGAGGCTCACAAGCAAAGAGTCAAGTTTCAGTATGATCGGTCCGTTCATCCTTGGATTTTTTTTGAAGGCAACCTTATCCTGGTCTACGACCAATATAAGTATCCCCTAAGGGCAGGAAAGTTCAAACCCATGTGGTTCATACCTTTCATCCTGAAGGAGGTATTAAAGAAGGGCGCTTATCCTCTCATTTACTTTGAGGGAAATTCTTTAGCGGAGCCTAGAAATAGGCTCTACCTCAATAATTATTACTTGTAGGTGGGTCGCCTTGGGTGAATTCTTGTACATATGTATAGTTCTTTCATCTCATTTTCTTTTCCTCTTTTCCATAGGATTGATCCCACCAAATTGCGACGTGGAAGAATCATTGTTTATTTATAAGTGTCATAATTTAGTGGTAGATCCTACCTCCACATGGATGCCTAGGTAGATCCTGGTTTCATTTTAGTGTCCATGTTATCGTTAATGACAATAGGCTCATGAGTCCTTATTAGTCCTATCCTTATTATGAGATTGAGCCTCATACATATGATATGTCATCACTCTTGGCCTCACCCTCGGGACTCCCAGAAAACAAGTCTTCTTTTAAGCCCTTTTTAGACTCTCTAAACATGAAAAGATGTGGACTGATCTTGTTGTCCTTCACGCTCGCCAAAATAAAAGTTGAAGGCACGTATCTTCGGTGGTATTTTACCCCTTTTTCGGTCTGGATGGTCAATTGTATGAACAAAGGTATACTTTAGGAACTCCGGTTCACTAGAAGAGTATTCTCAAATACAATTTTAACCCTTTTTCGGGCCCGAGGGACTAAATTTACGAAAAAGGAACCCCCACGGAGTCCATAGTTAAGCTCTTTTCATGCTCCCTAAAATTGAAAAGATTGTCGAGTGACCTTGTTCCTTCACACTTGCTAAACTGGTCCAAAAGAACATCCCCTACAAAGTCCATAGTTAAGCTCTTTTCAGACTCCTTAAAATTGAAAATATCGCCGAAAAAGTCCATAGTTCATTCACACTCGTTAAATTGGTTCAGAAAAACATCTACTGGCATGAGTTTACCCATTTTTCCGGCCTGTAGATTAAGGAGGAAAAAGGTACATCTTGGGAGATACGTCTCGCCAGGAGAGTTCTCTTAAGTATATTTTATACTTTTTCAGGCTAATGAGACTAAATCTAGAAAAAAAATGTGAGTCCATAGTTAAGTTATTTTCAGACTCTTTAAAATTGAAAAGATTTTCGAGTGATCCTATCTTTGTCAAACTCATTAAAATGGTTTCGAATAGATGTATTTTCGGTGCTATTTTATCCATTTTTTGAGCCGACTAGACTACCTTCGAAAAAGGTACCCCAGTGGAGTCTTCTTTTACGTTTTTTCAGACTCTCTAAATGTGAAAAAAACACCGAGCTTACCTTCTCTGGCCTCGTGAAAAATACATTGAAAGGGGATTCATCATGTCTTGCTAATAAAAATTGCATCTTTGCATCTTAAGCATCATGTCGACTCCATGTTTCTCTCAACTAAACCTTTTAATCATGCCTTATGTGCAAGCCTTGTAGCACTTTGCCTCTGCGACTTGACACCTTGACCCATGGAAGAATTTTCCTCGAGTGTCCTTTTCCTACACATGTCTCCTTTCTATGAGAATTAGTGTGTTCCTTGCACTTGGAACTAGTATTCTTGTGACACTCGTTCATCCTTTGTAACGTAGCATTCTTTTATTATTTTTCAAGCTCTTCAAAAATATTGAAAAAGACAAAAAAAATCAAATATACCCCAAAAAGAGGACGGGAAATTTATTTTCTTTTTATGGAAGCACAATGAGTCACCCTTGGATAAAGCACATCCTTTCATTTGTCGTCAATAATTTTGATTTAATATGACCTTAGGAATTTTTTCTCGCTACATAGAGATGTGTACTCCACCGTTTGGTTAATCTTCCAAACAGATTGAGAGTTTGTGTTGCCTCCTGCATCATGAACTTATGTCAATGTCATGTTTCCTGAATCTGATCATCTATCGTACTATTGTCCAAGGTAATTTTTACCCAACCTAAGTCGGCCTTTCTATAGTTCTTCTCTTGCCCTCATGCCCAGCCATCCCGAAAGTCCAATCAAGTCCTCGTTCAAAATCAATGAAGTTCTCTACCTAATCATCAAGATCCTCTTTTTTATTCCCGATGAGGCGTCGAAGACCTTTGGGTAGTGAATTTGTACACTCATATTACACTCATATTACACTCCTACCTGAGTTTTGAAGATATTGAAGTTGTTGATCGAGCTCTGAAGGCCTCATCTCCAACCATCATGCGTCATTTTCTTCTTGAAGATGAATACTATACATGTATATCTTTGATTTTGAGATGTAGATCCATTGTGTATTGCTCGTTTCTACACTTTATATAGTTATATGACATGGATCTTCAGTGTATTTGATTGGTAGCCGTGATTTCTTTCATCCCGAGCATGGGTATTCCCTCCTCGGTGAGATAATTGTTATTTTTGCAGATGGCATCTCCCAAACTCTGGTCCCGGGCTCACTCGCTTCATACGTTGGTAAATATTTTGTAATGTATTGTGGCCATCAGATGCTCTTCTGACATAACAAATTAGGGGGCATCTTTTATAACCCTAAATTTCACCATACATGGATACCTGGCAGCAGGCCCTCTTACTTTCTATTTTTGCCAAGCCATCACTGAGCAACTCTTCTAAAAAAAAATATTTTTGAAGATGTATGTTCCCTACACCACTATTGACCATGTACACATGCTTTATGCACCACTAAATCTCATGTACGTATGCTAGTTTCACCATTACAACCAGTGTATACCCACAAAAATTGCGAGGAATTCGTTGAGATTACAAGCTATTGGGTAGTCTTCCAACTGTTCCACCGCCTATAGCCCGTGACCCAACCGAATAAAAATCCTTTGGTCATATAAAATGAGGTGTTGGGGTTGCATTCCTAACATAAGCATAATAATAGTGAAACTCTACCCGTTCCACATCCCCTCCTTGCCGTAAGAATTGCAACCACTTTGTGAGATTTGCATCAGAATTTCCCATTCTTTCCCTTTTTCCTCCATCATAAGCCTATGCCATTTCCCTAGAAGAATTGTGAGAGGATAAATATATGTGGAAGCACAATTGGAGATTGGTGAAAAGGATTCTATACCAAGTTCGAGGAGCAGTCGTCGATTTCATTGTAAGTAAACATTGTGATATCAATAAAAGGAATATTTTTTCTGTCCCGAAATATGATGTGTCAAATATATATTTTTGATTTATGTGTGATACTAACATCTAACCCATGATTTATATATGAGATGCATGTTTGTAGTTCCCTATTTATCTATTTGTGAATGAAGGCCATCCTTGGGAGGAGGCTTGTAGTCAGCGGAGCTATCAGACGTGAGAGGATCGACACCGGACGCAGAGTAAAAGGTAAAGTTACCTAATCTTTTCACTTTGTCTTTCATATATGAATGTGGGGTATATTCTTGGTAGTTATAAGGTATAAGACTTTTAGACAATTATATCTGCCTACATGTTGAACCCTAGTCTAGTCCATAGGGGGGTTTTCCCACTATAGAAGCATGCTCATCCTATAAGGAGTCTTGGATACAGGAGCTACTCCCAACATCATATTTATAGAGAAATTGATATATCTTTTTGGTGGAAACCCTTATATTTATTTAAATACATCCTTTAATTCCTTCAGTACTGTGCATTCTTCAACACTTGGCATTTTATCCGTATGTGCATGCTCCATGTGCACTGCAAATACTTGACATTCTTTCTTGTATATTTTCTTCAATTGTAAGGCTGAAATTTCTCTGATAGTCACAGCTCTTGGAATGCCTTGGACTGTTCTCAAATTTGCTTTCTCATAAAGGAAAGTAAATTTCTTATTATAACAATCTATAACAACATGATGTTGGTCCAACTAGTCCATGTCAATGAGGAAATCATACGAGCCCAAAGGTGTGATATTGAAATCAAATTTTGTGCACATTCATTCATTTCCATTAGACATTCCTTGACCATCTCATTAATTTTCCTTTTTCCCCTGTAGCTAACTACACAAACCAAGGTTTTCCAGGTTTTCTTCTCGATAATTTGAATCTTTCCACCATTTTAGGATCTAGATAACTATGAATAACCCCTGAGTCAATTAAAATAGAAATAGGTTGTTCATTAATCTTACCTTCCACTTCAATCATGTGTGACTGAAAATCATCTTTCTTGTTGTCCAGGGATCTGTAAATTCTAGGTACACTTCTACCCATGTCTTCAACTGTCATAACTTGCCATACACTGTGCACAATCCTTGATTTTTCACCTCTTTAAGGGAAATATCTGAACATAAGATTTCCATCGTAACCCCAACACTTCATTGGTTGTTTCCTTGACCTAATTTCCATTGCCTCTATCATTCTAGGCTCCTTGGAAGTTGGCTATCCTTGCGCAATATTTTTGAAAAATGGTGGATTAGTCCCTTTCTTCCTCTCTTTCACCTTGTTTTTAATCTTGTCTTACCAAGCCTTTTGGAAAGTTGGTCTACCCCTTTGTTGATCATAGAGACATTTATCTCTCCTAATAGTTTCCTCCAAAGTATTGGGATCATCATATTGTATCTTATGATAATAAATGATGTAAACCCACTTAGGTACCTTTGAATCTTCACCCGTCCATCCTTGATAAAATGAACTTATTTCAGCATCACTAAAAATCTCCTTGCATACTCATCTATAGTCATGCTCCCAATATTGAGTCCAAAGAAATCCTTCATTTTCCTATCGTAGTAACACTTGGTTAAATATTTATTTTCAAAATTTCACTTGAATTCCCTCCAAGAAAACTTATTCTCCTCAATGTGTTTCACTTCCACATATTGATCCCACCACATTCATGATTTCCCCTTGAGATGATAAATGAAAATTCTCCCTTCTTCCCGCGAGGAGTAATTATGCAACTAGAAGTATTTCCTCATACCCAAAAATAATTTTTCTACATCATCATCCTTCTTATGATCACCATCAAATGTAGGAGGCTTGATCTTATTCATTTCTCCATGTAGCTCATCCACCACAGTCATTCTCTTATGATTTTTGAGGGTGGATGGAATCAAACTATTGTGCACTCTCTTAGTTGAATATCTTGGAGAGTGATCGATATGGTTGTTATCACTTTTTGTTTTTCTTCTCTCATCATGAGACCCGTGTCTTCCTGATTGGCTTGACTCGTTCTCCCTATCCATATTTTTCTCAATCCTATCCAATATTTGTAACAACTTGATGTTGAAACCATCTTTCTTTTCCTTGGGTTTCATAATCCTATCATTATCTGATTTAGAACTTTGGACATTCTTTTGCAAATTTTTTATGCTCTCTACTAAGTTCATGCTCTTTTATAAGCCTTCCCCATGTCCATTGGATTTTGTACCTTATATACCATACCAACGTACAACCTTTCCATTTATTCATCCTAACTATATTTTCTTTGCGCACTTTCCATGATTTTAATCTCCATGTTGATCATGTCCTGAACTAATTGTTGTTAGTCCTACAAAAGGTGCAGTCAACAAGATTTGTTAGACTAATTAATGTGACAACTTTATGAAATCTAGTATGCACACCCATGCATGGTTGTTTTTGCATGCATCACAACTCTATACCATGCACCAATGGTTTTCCACAAAACATAAAATATGCACTGTGTAGAACCAATACTTAATGCACATGTCTATTTCATGCTAATCACTAGCCCATACAAGTCTAGTGTTGAACCAATTACTCTTATACTAGAATGTAACATACCCAGCCTCCCAGGCTGGGCCACGTCACTACAATCACAACTTTTTTCACTGTGATAACCTTTGTCGCATCCCAAGCTCACTATTGGACAATGTTACTTCAAAATTCTAGTGCGCAGATACTACTTATAATGCACCGAGTATTTCTCTACGAGTATACTTATTTTAATATAATTATAGAAACAAAATAAATGTCACAAATCTTCTACGTGCTTAACCCTTTAGTACACATATATACTATTGTGTGTGCAACGCTTTGCACACATAATACTATTGTGTGTGCAATCGATCCAATGTTGCATGCAGATTCTATCACATTTGTGTGTATGGACTACTTCACTATGCACTCGACGATGTATACCATGCCATGGTATCTTCTAATCATACCACATAGTTTAACTTACATTAATAACTGTCATACTTCTCATATGCAACAAAATATATAGATTCATCATACATGTAGCTTAAAATAAACACTTATAACTAGCATGCCCACATATGTCACACCATACAAGAATATGAAATATATATATATATATATATATATATATATATATATATCACATGGTTGGTGACTTTTCATAAGAGATAAGTGTCCTTCACAGGCCTATGAAGGAAACTTATCTCTTATGAAAAGTCAACAACCACGTGCAGGACTCATATGTTCTTCCCATCCATAGACGTTTTTGTTCATAATATTTCAGTGACAGGTCACTGCCAAGCGGGGGATTAAACTCCATGGGAAAAAGAGTTTCTATCACCAAGCTATGGTATGATATTCAACAAAAGGATTGGTCCAAGGTGTTGACTGTTGCAACTAGCCTATAGTCCCTCATTCCCCACGTTTTTGTCCCACCCTGAGAAGTGTACCCCTTCTGTGCTCAACATTCCTTTGACTTCCCCACTTCCCTATCAGGGAATCAACAACAAGTTAAACAGGAAGTCTCATATCCCTGTATCTAATCTCCAACACACATGGAACAATTACCAACAAAATCTCACCTAGAGAGAATGCTCAATGGCCTTAAAACACACATCTTCGATAGTAAACAAGCCTTCCCAAGAACATGGTTAAGAAATGACAATAGGTTGCAACGAAATATGTAATCCTTCATCGAGAAAATACATCTTAATGATCTCGGAATGAGTGATAATCCCCAAACTACACTAAGGCCGACAATATATATTGCATACCTTCAACTTGACACTTGTCACCTTCAGAAGTAGCTTTAACCACTTAGTGACTCAATCCCTACCCTCATGAACTTACAAACTTAAGATAAATACATATCCATAAATTAAACTTTCGGAAATATTAATAAAATATTTCCTTTAGAGCATTGTAAATATTTCATGTATTGTAAATATTTCCTTTTCCATGGAGTTTAGTCCCCCCATATGAGTTGAATCTACGCACAGTGATATGATTATATTAAAAATCTTGAGGGTGATTACATTTACAATACAAGTGTACTGGCCTTTTTCATCGAGGCTCACTGGCCTTGAAAGACAACATATATACAAAATCTCTCTGGCCTCAAAACTCTGAGCTTAATCCGTTGTGCACAAAAATTTGATATGTGCACACTCTTCCTTTGGTGCACAATATTCTCACACTTACACAAGTCTATGGTATAGTATGAAATGTGCACATTCTTTCTTCGATGCACAATCCTTGCACAATCACTAGCCAGGGAATGCACACACAAAACTGAATCCAAGACTTGATACCAACAAGTCACCAACTTATATAAATAAATATATACATTTATACTTACATTTACATTTGAGGTTCGGCGTAGGGGTATTACACCACACTTTATTTAATATCCCTAATATGGACACTTGCAATTTCGAATTTGGTCTTAAGATAATAATTTTGATAATTCATCTCCCCTTGATTAATTTGGGCTCATTTTTTTTTTAATTTTAAGAGATTATACATTGCATGAGAAAAAAATGTTATAATTACAACACATATGATTAACCACAAGTCATAATTGTGAGGATGTGGGACTACGCAAAACATGTCTCAAGGAAATTATTAGAGTTTCAAGAAAATAGGAATTCTAGAAAATCATATTGTAAAATATGGACAAGTCTCATGGCATAATTGTAGGAAAGAAAGTTGAATGGATAGACTTGCCCAATGTTCTAACTTTGATTTATGTGTTAACATTTTGAATAGAAGCATTCAATATAATTATACGTATGACCACCTAATAAGTGAGTGCAACATAAGAAAGTATGACAAAAGCTAACATCCAATGAAAGATAAACATACCAAATAAAAGTACATGTAAACAAGCATGATTGGAACAAGATGGTCATGTACATATTTTACGTGCAAAGTTGAAGAGAAAATGATAAAAGAGAAGAGGGAGTATGAGATGTAAATAGGAGCACAACAAAGGGTGAGCATGCACATATAAATAATGAAAAAAATAACATTCACAAAACATCTACCTAGTGTCCATGTTGGAGTCATCTCTTTCAATACAACTCTACCCAAAACTCAATTTGTTGGAGACGCCTCTTCGTCTGACAAATATACCCAACACATTTCTGACTTGAACTTCCCTCAATGTGGCTTCCCCCCTCTTATACCATATGATGTAGAATGTTTCCCCCTTATAATGGAAACCCCCCATGGGACATAAAAACAACATTCAAGACAAAATTTGTTAATTATCAAATGAGTACATTCATGGCACTAACACAAAGTCCTCTAAGAGTAATTGAAATCTTCTTAGTCTTCCTAGATTAATGATCCATCAATACTTGATGTTTTGTGCTCATTTCTTCTTCCCAAATATGTGCTCCACCAAATTCATTTTGTATAATTCTCTAGATCATCTTTGTTGTGTTTTGATCTGTAACATCCCGCTCTGGCGCACTAACAAAACTTATTATTTGTGGACACTTGCTCGCAAGTGACCTGGACTTTTATGATGTTAGACCATTTATATTTGATTATTATGCGATTTCCAGATAACATGATGTGCTACTATTTGATGTAGATGGGTGTTATTGACTCTGTTTTATTGAGTGTGCAGGGTTTTT
>ML785211.1:295393-326924 GCA_009831015.1 Picea engelmannii | reverse complement strand
TTCTCTTCGGCCTTCAGTACACTCAGACGAAAGGAAATTTAATTCACAAATCTGAAGGCCGCGCCGAATATATCGAGTTCGCAGTTGAGAAGTTTCGTTTCAGGTGGCTTACAGTTTCAGCGAAAGGATGCAGAAAATGTGATGTTCAGTCGTATACAAGCATCTCACAGGAAGTTTCTGGGCAATTTCCATGGTATACTTCTTCACTTGACCTTTTGAAATTTGGAAGTTTCTGGGCAATTTCCACGGTATACTCTTCACTTTATCTTTTGAAATTTGGGGATATTCAAACACGTGTGCCCTGGGATTTGAACACGGGTCCTACCCACGTCGGGAAAAGTTAAATGGTTGCGTCTTCTAGTCAACTTGTTCAGAAACAAATGAACAAACGACTATATGTTTGGTGTGAGATTAAATGAAATAAATATTTTTTTTAAACTGGAAAAAGGAAAAGGGTTGATAGTGGGAGCCACCGCTTCCACTCTAAACTATGTCTGAATCGATATCAAGAGTGCACAAGGTAGTATTAACTGTAGTGGAAGAGGAGTTGAAGCAAGTGACAAAAATGGTTTTCCAGTTTTTCCTTTGACATTTTTCAAGAAAACATAGGTACGTTTTTCTAACATGTTACTTAAGAAAATATTGTTAATAATGGTAGCATTAAGCAAATGGCAGTAATGGCCATTTCGTTTCTGATTTGTAGTGGAGAGAAGAGGTGGAGCAAGGGGATATATCATTTTTTCTTGACATACTTTTGAAATCTTTATGTGAGTTGTGTGATCTTATTCTTAGGAGGTTGCTTGAGATTTGGATTTGTGAGATTCATGTTTGGTGTGTTGTTGAGATATTATCTCAACCTCTTCATTTATATTTGAAATAAGTTAGATAACAACCTCCGAGCTCAATATAATGAATCACAAACCATTGTACACATATTCATTAATAATATAGAACTTTGTGTATACAATACTCTAGTCTCCCATTTTATCATATTCTTTGTCAAAGCTCCAGAATGGTTGCATGTTGAGATAATAATCTAGGGCTTGTCTATTGTTGTATTGTTGTATTTCATGCTTAATATGCTTATGTTTTTAACTTTGTGTTGAAGTTTACATGAAAACGATTTGATTAAAATGGAAAATCATTTCCTACTCCCTCAGATGGGACTAAATTTTTCTTTCACCTCACTTGTCGTCCTTAAGATCCATTGGATGACGATTGATGCATTTCTAGCCATCCATCCCGACACCGCCCTTCCACAGAGATCTGATATCGAATCCTGACAACAATATCGTGGCCTTCAACCTAGTATATGGAGCCTTGGGTAAGCCGATTATGGAGCCTCCCATCAACAAAACATTGAATTTTTTGTTTCGTGGTCCATTGTTCTTCTTCGCCATCATCCTATTCTTCCCTTTTCCTGTACTGTGAGACGAATTTCCCTCCTCTAGTGTATAATGACCCTCACTCTCTTCATCCTCGTTGGTGAAACAATTATCGTTTACTGTGTAATTTATTTGCATGAGTTCTGGTAAGCTCATGTCCATCTAAGGCTAAGACCGAATAGATGGAAGCAGAACTTGCAAGAAAATGTCCATCCAAGGTTGAGACCGAACAGATGGAACTAGAACTGGAAATTGTGTAAATATCTTATCGAAGGGTGACTTGGTCCTAGATGGGATTTGATTGCGTGACCTTGACATTGTGGGAAGCATTCAATAGTTGGAAAGGATAAAGGATGCTTATGCATACTCTCAAATAATTATTTATTTCATTATTAATTTCAATATTAGCAGGGAAAAAAAATCTCTGCAAGATTCACTATAAATAAATCAAATCCCTCCATCCAACCTCAGGAGCATACAAGCGACGATTGATCGACGATTCGTGCTATTTTTTTTCTTTTACATACATTAGTTTTTATTGGATTTTCTTGGACTTCTTCTTTTCTTGTTGCCCGCGGGGTTTGATCTTGGCTTTTGCAGGTTTAATGGAGGTTATGGATATAGATTGGAAGAATATGGACACAAAGTTTTTGAAAGATGTATTCTATGAAGGTATCGGAGCGTCCAAATTGCTGGATTTCCTGGTTCCGAGTGTCCAAATGGTTGTATTTCCTAGTTCTTGAGGAATGATGGATCCCCTGGTTCTTGAGGAATGATGATGCCCGGATCTACAAACCTAAGCGATATGGGGCACATGATTGATATGGCACACTTCAAGTATGAGGGTACATCGACCTCAATAGACAAATCACAATAGTTAATCAAGGGGGTATTGGGTGAGAGGTGGGAGGATAGGATGACCTGTGGATATTTTGATGTAACTACATAAGATATTCTTTTGTATTTGTATTGGTCAAACCTCGAGAAGGTTATTGCAACCTTATTGTATACATCGGTTTAAAAGAAATTATTATTTTATTGTTGTCCTTATTGTAAAAGTCAAAACGACCCCTCTTAGGGTTACATCTTTTCGAGAGTCAAGTTATGTGTATAAATAGAGGTCGAGTTCCTCTCATTTGTATATACACACAACTCGTCTTCTCTTGTGTATTTGGAACATAGCAAAGGAGGTCTAGCGTAAGAGGTCTTGGTTTCTTGATTTTTGGTATTTTTATCACTGAAATATCGTCTGCAACATTGCACACAATGGTTAAGGAAAAATATCAATCCCAACAACAATTAGTTCACCTACAGAACCAAAAATGCATTCAAAATGAAAAACACTATAAAAATTGGGTAAAAAATTGTAGTGCACAAATTCACCACAGGAAGAGCGCGTACAGTGCGCGGGCCAACACATCCCTCAGCACACACTATGCACAAAATGTGCAACTGTGTACGAGAAAATCCACGCACTTCTATGAACGACGCATTTATGGATCTTGTCGGCCCCTCAACCACTTATGGACCGACCCCCAACACAATTTAACACTCATATATGAGCGAAATCTAGCTTGGGGGCTGGTCAAGGGCTAGAGGGAGCCCTAAAAGGCCACTTGTTCACACTATGAACCAATTACATTTTGTCATTTATGAATGCTATAAATAAGAGCCATGGGCGTGCTAAGAAACCAAGATCTTCATAGTATTGTTATGCTGCAAAAATTCTTCCTTGGGAATCCTCTTTTCTCTTGGAAGCCTTCAAGCACCATTGCAATAGGCCATTCCACTCACCTCTTGAGCGAATAGACATTGTTGTTCATCACCATTTGTCATTTCTTCCATTGTATGAAGAGCTCTCCGTTAGGGAACTCAAGAGCCCTCCCAAGGAGGAAGAGGGGACTCATAAGTCCCTATTTTTCTCTACGGTGTTTTGCCTACTAATTAATTGATCCATTGGTAGCATTATGTTGGTCATTGTTTGATTTTAATGGTTCTAAGTTTCTCATGCTTTCTAGCATTTATTTCTTAGTTGTTTTAGTTTTATTTCTTTGTTTTTACATGTGTTTGGCTTACTTAACCCACTAACAAACTTATGTCTTGTCTAGTAGGTTCATCTAGACATGCAAGTGTTGTTGTTTTGCTCACCCAAGTGACGCAACCAACACAACAGATTGACGACCATACTGGGGATCGGTATCAAATTCCTCCCTATTTGAGCTTAGAGAGGACTTCATTTTGATTGTTTTGTCTTGTAGGTACCAAAACTGGCCTAGCCCGACCTGCGAAAATCAAAATTCAGAGCTGAGAAAGGAGTATTTCACTTGGAAATTTCTCCCTCAACGTGTGACAGGAAGTGCACAGATTTTTCTGCCCACAGACACGCACTTTGCGCACTATGCGTGAAACATGCCTCATTATTCTGCACATTCTGTGCCCTCTGCGCGCCTGTCAGAACTGTAACCCATGCATAACTCCAATTTTTCAAATTGTAAGGGTTTTTCTGAATGGTTCGAAGGCCCCTAGCCTTCATATTTTTATTTTTCATGCACTTTGTAAGGAAACTACACTCCACTTAGAGTCCTTTCCCATATGAAAGGTTAGTTAACATAGGCACTTAGGGGGTAAAAAGAACCAATATTCTCCTATTTAGCTTTGTTTCCACATGGATGACTTGTTTGGCTTGTAAAATTTTAAGTTGAGGTTATTGCTTTCATATATAAATCACGTAAATTGGGACTAGAAGTTAACTTTGACCCTCAAGTATGCTCTTCCCTCGCACCATAGTGTGATCTTGAGAATCAGAAAGGTGTTTAAAGGGACTTTTCATCTCCCTTAAACAAAAAATTTTAGGAGAGGACAAAGCCCCCTAGGGTTCCTCTTGGTTTTTTTGAAATCATCTTAAAGTTTTGTAAGGGTCCATACATGCCCACATGTTGCAAACTTATGATAGTTTCTTAAAATTGATTTCTTAGTTTACATCACAATCTAGGGAAGTTTAAAGATCAAAGTAGCGGGCCCATACATGCCCACATGCTTGCAATCTAGGATAGTTTCAAAGCTTTCTTAGTGTAAACAACATTTAGGGAGTTTAAAGGATTTGTAAAGGACCCATATGTCCACATTGCTAGTTCTTTAGGGCTTTAAATATTTCACAAGGTTGTACCAAAGACACATAGTAAGCTAGGTAAAGAAGATTTGTAAGGACCACATGAAGTCCACATCTTGCAATCTCACACTTAACTTATTAAAATATTGACACACTTTTTCACTTGCTTACACAAAAAGCCACTCCTCACACACACAATTTGTATTTTTGAATAGTGGAGGTTGAAGTAAATTTTCTCCAAAGGAATTCTGAAATGGCCCACTACTTCTTTGGAAATTATCCACACCCATTAATTCAAACGATATTGGTCCACACCCCCAATCTCTCAGCCCACCACATCTAATTTTTTTCTAAAAACACACTAAGTTTTCCTTCACAGGAGTGCCAAAATAATTTTTTTAGTCTAGGTAGGATCTCGGGGGTAGGCATCCAAGTAACCCCCCGTTATCTGGTTCTCACATTTTCAAACAATACAAGTTGAGAAATAGGGAACTTTTAAAATCCTCCAAGCCATGTGTTCCTACACCATAAGGCAGGGAGATACCTGTGAAGGGTCGAAGGCTGAGGTCCAGTTGTTCTGCGCATCCCTCCTTTAGTCACCCAACTCTTGGAAGGGAATCCAGCCCATGACCCATTTCTGAGGCCGAAAATCTAAATGTCGCACTTTAACCGAGTTACCTAGTGACCAAACAATGGACATCTACCCAGGTGCCGATTGTAGGCTGCAATCGCACCTTGATCATATTTTGTGTGGATATTGGGAAATATCACCAGTTCTTTCGGAATACGCACCCTCTACCCCTCATTATAACTGATTATTTCAACCTTCACTAGTTCCTCTTCCGGTGGCTTTAGATCCCATTGTTGAGTATTATTGGAAGGCTTAGTGTTATTTAAGAGGAAGGCTGATACGTCTTTTAGGACACAAGCATTTGTTTTTATTGTTCCTCCATGTGGACAAAATCCACTTATCAACATGCTTGTTTATTTTACAGTTGATTTATGTATGATGCTCATTTGATTACATGCAATTGTGATTTACACTATTTTGTGAAGGTCCAAAATATACAAAGATCTTGTTCATTTATTTCTCTTCTGTCACCATTTGCACACATTCACTTTGCTAGTTGGAAACCATAGGGGACCCACATAATCCCCGTCATTCCAATCACTTGCAAAATCCCCTTCCTATTCTAGGAGGAATCCCTAGTCTTGTCAACTCACCGACTCAACCAACTCATACCCCCGTGACTGCTACTGTTTTGGGATCAAATTTACTTGGTTCCACTTTGCTTGGGTCCACTTCCCAAGGCCATCCATCCACTAGTTCTCCTTCACAAGGAGGTGGGGGGCACACTTCTTCTCTAGGGAGAAGTACAACCCCACCAAATCTCTCTCAAGGGACAGGTCCACTACCTGCTCACACGATGGATGAAACTAATCCTCCACCAAATCTCCCCATGCCATACTTGGTATTCCTTAACGTTCCTGATTTAATCAAACTCACGAATGATCCCATTTTGCATTATCCCACTTGGCCCAATATGCCTACAAAATTGCCTTTAGACATTCCAAAGTTTGAAGGAAAACCGAGGGACGATCCCGCCAACCATGTTATGACCTTCCCCTTATGGTGCTCTTCAAACAATATCATGGATGATTCCATCCACTTAAGGTTGTTTCAACGAACTCTCACGGGTTCCTCAGCCAAATGGTACGTGGACGAAAAATCAAGGTCCCATGTGACCTTTGAATCATTGGCCAAGGCCTTTTTGTCCTTTTTCCAACTACCAGTTCGTCATGATATTGGCTTAGAACTTCTCTCGGAGTTCAAACAAACTACTTCTATCCACATAGCTGATCATATCCATGAATGGTGTCGGCGTCATAGTTTGTGTAAAGTAAAAACCACCAAAGAACAACGTCTTGATTGGTTTCTCAAATCATTCGTCTCTATTATCGCCAAAGATGTCGCCTCCACTTTTCCTCAGTTAGAAGAGGAAGCCATCAGCAAGGCCCAACAATTTGACCTCATTTATGCTCAATCAGGTTACTTGTACACAGTGTTACCTTATGCACCCAGACCCATACCATTTGGCTAGGAAAAACATGGGATGTCCCACGCTACGGATGGGTTGATTGGTTCCATGACGCACCGCAACCCTTACAACCAACCGTCACCTATTTATGGTGCACCTCAGTATTCGCAGCCATATGAAGGGACATCTTATTACCTTCCCCCACTCACTAGAAGTCATATCTTGTTGTTCCCCCTCAACCATTGGGGGGACCCCCACCGATACCCTAGATGCATCCGGTCCCTCAATTAAGTATGGGTCCACCCCCAACTCCCACATATGACCCTAACCATGGTGGAAGTACCTCAAATTCTTATACGCCATATGGATCGTCTCCACAAAACAATCCATATTTTCCATTTCTTGGTCCTCCACAACTGGTTGCTCCTCCACCAGGACAACCACATGTCGATGTTAACTTTGTTCAACCCTCTCCCATTCAACAACTTCATACGTTTGAAGAATTGAATACGGCCAATCCAGCCCATCAGCCGAATAATTCAAGAAGAAAGGGAAAAACTGAAACAAAAATAACATGGGACCAGGAGGAAATAACCCCCAACAAAACCATCCCGTTGGGGGCAACCAGAATCAAGGAAACCAGAACCCCCAAGGGGAAAACAACAACAAATGACTAGAGAAGCAAAACAACAATCTCAGAACCAACTTCCCTTGCGCTCTCTACGGTGAGTATGGACATTATACTCACCATTGCCCCCAAATTGCCGAATTCAAACATATGAAAGAGTCCATGAATGTGCAACGTCCTCCAGTGCTGCCTACCCCTCAACATGCCATGTTATCCCCCACTTTTAGGGATAAGTAGGAGATCATGTCTCAAGGTCCACAGGTCCTAGACATGGAGTACCGAGAGCTAGATCGACTTGAGCATGGCTTTGGTGGGCCCATCGTTTCTTCCTTTTAGCACCTTCACTTTGTCAGCAGCTGCAACATCCATCACCTTCGGCTTGGTCTTGTATCAGAGATGGTTCTTGCTCCATGAGGTAATGAGTCTGGGTATCATGATATGTGTCACTCTGATCCTCAAAAAACTATGAATATGTGCATTTAATTCCTTTTGTTTCTAACGGGTGCTTGGATCTTATACTTGTTCACTTGACCATGTCTGGGGGGGATGACAGGATGAAATAACAAGCTTGTGCCCATAGGGTTTGAGTTGCCACTGGGGGGATTTCTGAAAATTCATCGTTTGCTCCTGTCATACTTATCACTTTCCATCTTACTTCCCACTCATCCATCCCATTTGATGCAGGAGCATCTCTCCACATCAGCCAGCCAGCCACGTCAAGCGCGTGCATTCAAGATGAAGAGAGGTGCAACCCTCATTTAAATTTGAATTGAATGTAATTAAATGTTGTAGGCTGGTGAGCCATAGAGTCGTGCCTTTGTGTAGGCATTAGGTAGATCGGCCATTAATGTTTGTATGGCCGAGATCTAGATCCAGATGCTGGACTAGACAACTATTCAATGTAATTGAATAGGGTAGGTAGGTTGGAGGGAAGAGCTCTAAGAGCCCCCTCAGGTAAAAGAGATTTCGGATCTCATTTTGTGAGTAGTCGGCAAGGATAGAAGAGTCGAGAGAGAGTTGAGTTAAGTTGAGATAGAAGAGAATCTGCGTGTAGAGAGCAGAAGAGAAGAGCCGAGACCTTGTTACAGGCCGTGCTCAGGAACACATTGTAATTACAGGCATTTGCCATATTTAATACAAAGAAGCAATTTTTCCTGTATGTATTCTGTGTTGAATGGATGTCTGTGAGTGTTTTGGTTTATGTTGTAGATGTATGTTGTAGGTTTGCATTTGCATGAGTGTGTTTGATTTCAGGTGAAGGTCTTTGATAGCCATGCACAGAGGATGCATTTCTGAATTCTGCGGGTTCAGACAAAGACATGTTGCGGCACAGGAATTGGAATCAACAACTTAGGAGAAAGACCTCAAGGTTGTTGAACACCTTGGAGGCAAGGCTGTGTATGAGAGACACAGTTGCAGACAGAACTTAGCTGTGAGTTCTGTAAAGCTCTGCCAAGTGGGCATTGAGCACAGGCACAAGGTGCAGTTGGAGGAACTCTGTTGTGAGTTTAGGAAGAAGAATCAGAATCACTGAGGATTCTTTGAAGCTCTGCCAGGTGGGCATTGAGCAGGTGCAAGGAGTGCACAGAAAAGGAACTTTGTTGCGAGCTCAGAAAGAGGACCATAATCACTAAGGATTCTGAGAGCTCTGCCAGGTGGGCATCGAGCGAGTGCATAGGTGCACAGGAGAAGAGGACAAAACTGTTGGATGTTCTGGGAGAAGATACTCTGCCAAGAGGGCATTGAGTAAGTGTGCGGACAGGCACATAAGAGGAGAGAACTCTTTGAGTTATGTATTCTGAAGGAAGAGTCCACTGAGGGATCTTCACGGGGTTGTTGAATACCCAGAAGCACTCAACAAGAGGTTGCTTGAGAAAACAGAGAGCCAGGAGGCCGTTACATTCTCCATCTGAGGGAGAAGAAAGACAAAATACCTTAGGGTTCTGAGTGGTTAAGAAGCTCAGGAGGGACAGCACTGAGTGTGCATGCAAAGAATCTGCAGAGGCGCAGATGTCAGAATCCCTTGGGGATTCGAGGGAAAAAGCTCAGGAGGAGTCAGCGTTTTTATACGCGCAGCGAAGCCAAGGTAAAGGAGTTCGCAGAGAAAAGGAGCAAAGGTTGAGGCCTTTGAGAAATGGAAATTCTTCTAAGTGCAGGAAGAAGGTGCGCAGAAGCTCAGGAGGAGAAACGACAACCGTCGGATCGGTTGGAGAAAGAGATCTGGACCGTTGGTTTCCATGTCCATGGGAGCAGCAGGAGGAGCGCACAGGAAGAACAGAACTGGACCGTTGGATCTTGATCCAAAGACCCGACAACCGTCAGATCTGTCGAGAGTTGCGAGGGAGTTAAGCCTTTGTGAACAGGGAGAAGAAAGTCCCGAAAGGATTTGACTTATCGGGATATCGGTGTTCGGGATATCGGAATTCTCGAGGTCGAGAACATCGGGACATTTCAAGTCTCGAAACACCGGGAAGATCTGGACCATCCGTTAGTGAAGACACGCGGTGGAGATTGAGGCGTCGGGAGTCGGCATATCGACATTCCCGTGGATAGGAGATCGGGTAAGTCCACCTTGAAAACCCCGATATAATCTAAGCCGTCCGTTTGTGGAGACAGGTGGCAGAAATCCGAAGAGAGTCAGGATATCGACGTTTGGGAAATCAGAGTTCTCGAGGTCGAAAGAGTTGGGACATCAAAAGTCTCGAAACCCCGAGAGTTAATCAGGACCGTCCATCTTGAAGGGACGCGTGGCAACAATTGGAGCCATCGGGGAAAGTCCCGACAGGAAGTCGTCTATCGACATTTTGGTCATCGGGATATCGGGAATCCTGGTGACAAGAAGTTTGGCCATTTTGGAATCGCGAAGCTCGAAACCCTGACAAGGAAGGAGCCATCGTGGGGGCCAACTGTTAGCATATCAGAGAAGGAAGAAAGCTGATTAAAAATATTTCTGTGGTTGGGGTTTTCATGATTGGTCGGAATAGTCACAGTTTTGTCAATAGAGTGTCGACGTTTCAGATCCAAATCAGGATCCATCTTCAGGACAATGAGCAGCCATTGAAATCCTCGCCAAAGAAAATCACCTCTTTAAATGTCGTGTTAGAGAAGCCATTGAAATCCGTAAACATCCTAGCAACCTGAACAGAGATAATGGGTTAGAATTAAGTGAAAACTGGCTCCCTCTGATTCACAATTAACAGTAATAATCCTTGTAGAAAACTATCTCAAAATTCTTTAAGTTTAATTCATTAAAACCACACCTAATCACTCTCGAATTTAAAACATTTTTAAAATAAACTTTCTCTTTTAAGAATATTAATAGGCTTAGGAATATTTCATCTATAAAGTTTTAAGCCTTAATAGAACCTTTTAAAGAAACATTAAAACCTAAATAACATTAATAAGCAAACCCTTAAATAATTGAATAAACCACTTAAATACCTAATAATAAACCCTACTAACTACCTAGATAGTAGACTCTAGTTAATTAAAAAAAAAATTAATAAACATTGACCTAATAATAATTTAAAATAATTTCAAAACAATTAAAACAAAACCCTAATTAAATTCAATCACACTAAATAAATAATAAAAAAGAATTTTTACCAATAACAAAACCCTAATTAAATTTAATCACACTAAATAAATAATAAAAAAGAATTTTTACCAAAGCAACCTAGCCGACACTTAGATTTCACGTCAATTCCAGTATTTAAAACTAAATCTTCTCATTATCTAAACCCGGGCTCATTGTCCTGAAGATGGATCCTGATTTGGATCCGAAACGTTGACACTCTATTGACAAAACTGTGGCTATTCCGACCAATCAAGGAAGAAAGCTCTGTTGTGTGGGGGCCAGCTGTCAGCCAATCGAGATTTGGAGGATCGGGAATCCTGTGAGCCAATGCATTTTGGCATTGAAAAGCTCGAAACCCCGACGAAATGGTAAGACTGCGGTCACGGGGATAACGATCATATTATCCAGGAGCCTAGCCAAGAGAGCTAGTGCGTAAAGAGCGCATCGGGATTCGAGGGATCGTGAATCCTGAGGATGATTGCATTTCGACATTGGAAAGCTCGAAACCCCGATGAGGAGGTATGGCTACGGTCATATAGAGGAGGTCACGTGGACCAGGAGCTTAGCCTGGAGGGCTAACGAGAATTTGAGCACATCGGGATTTTGAAGTCCAAAACCCTGAAAGGAGGATATAAGGCTGCGGTCTTATGAGAGCGGTCATATGGACCAGAGGGAATAGCCAGGAGGGGCTAAGGCCGGAAGAGATCTCATCGGAGTTTGAGAGATCGCGGGAATAGGAACTCTCGACATCAGAAAAGAGGAAACCCCGAAACCCGAAACTGAGTCGGGAAAGATCACGGTTAAGTGCGGAAAAGCCGTGTGGGTAAAGAAGGACCCGTGGATCGGTTTTTTAGTAGAGATTCCACGGAGGAATTGAAAGAGTCTCTTCGGCTCAAGGTGAACTTTGAACGATCCTTGAAGACCGGGAGGTCAGGCGCAGAGACCCTGCGGGGTATGTAGGAGCGTCGCGCCATCACCATTACATTTGTCCGGGCATTGGGTTGGCCAATCATTTAAGGGTTGCACCTTGCCTTGTGGGAAGAAGGGGCTAAAGGAAAAGAAGGTAAAAGAAAGCTGGAAAAAGATAAAATCCTAAAAATAAAACCTCGAGATGCTTCGCCCAGGGATCCCCAAGAATGCAGTAAAAATTTCTCAGCAAGAAACAAGAGGGACCCATAAAAATAATAAAACAATACCTAGTCATAGGATAGCGGGTCTCATCACGAGCCAACCTATTAGTTCCATGGGTACCTATTAGTATGACACTACTAGTAGTTGGTTGCCACACCAGGGTAGTGGAGCTTGGTTGCATGGCCAAGAGAAAGGGGGTCTCATCACGAGAAGGAACTTCCACACTATTACAGACTGGCTATTTTGAACAAAATGAGCAAACACCATTTTCCTTGTTAACAAGTGATCATGGACCTAGTGACTATAACCCAGTAGATCCATGCTTGTTTCAGGGTTGGCCAACTCTTCCCTTGATAGAAGAAGATATTATTAGTGAGATAACATGGACTAAGGGAGAGGTTGACCAAAATATTTCTAGCAACCACGAGAATGTTACACTGGGGGATGAAGAGGTGTTTCTTTTGCAAGAAACATGCATAAGGGATAGTATTTTGATGGAACCCCATTCCATCCTTTTGGACCAAGAAAGATATGGGGATGATTGTCCCGACGATGCCTCTGATATCTCCGAAGACTGGGATGATTATTGTTCTACACAAGGAGATGACTATTCAATGAGAAGAGGAGTTGGCTTCGTCAAGTGGGAAGGAGATGTTTTCAGAACTATCAAATCCCATGACCAAGTAAACAATGTAGGCCATATTATAGAAGCCCCCCAGATTTTCCTCAATATCACTCTTGAGGAGCACTGAGAAGACATAAAACAGACAGCTAGGAAGGCTAGAATGGAAATAATAAACAACTTGGACCTGTAATCAAGGAAGAAGTTGGTGAAATGATAATTTCAGGTATATAGGAAAAAGAAGCTAAACCAACCTACCCTTACCATTCCTATAATAAATCAAACAAATCTTTCTCCTTCGAGCATTCTTCCTCCTAAAACACCCAAAACCGAAAGGGTGTACTTGAACTTTGACTTCGAAGGGGCACTATCCAATATGGATGTGACCATCCCTCTGAGAGAAGTCATTAAGGTACCATTTGTTAAAGAAAGATTTGGTAATTTCTTCAAAGGATCAGATGGACCTATGGACCCTCCTATTATGTTACAAGCTGATCACTTTAGAGTCCAGTATGATGAACACCCGCCCTTCTTCATGACCTTGCTAATGAATAATAAAAGCCTCAACAATTGCATGTTGGATTCAGGGGCCAGTGCTAACATGATGTCTCTCAAGGTCATGCAAAAATTGGGCCTGAAAGTCACACAACCTTACAGAAATGTGTGGCTTTGAGTCTAAAGCCATACCCACACATGGAGTAGTTGAAAATGTGGAATTTTTCCTTAAAGAATACCCTGAGAGAGTAATCCACATTGATATAGTGATAGTAGACGTCCCAAATGTGTGGGGGATGTTTTTGTCTAGAAATTTTGCCTCCATGTTGGGTGGTACCCATGAGATGGACCTCACTTATGTGAATATACCTTTGAGAAATGGAACAATAGGCCGTCTCCCAAATGTGTCGGTGACCAAAACCCATGTGCAAGAAACTAGTTACCCTGTGAAAAATGACAAAGCACATGAGAAAATCATGGAAAGTCTTCTTGAGTTTTCTCCAAATGATATGCCTTTTGCAACAGAGGAAGAATTCGATCGGATTTAAGGGACCAAGAAAGAATAATACCAACAAATCCTAGACAAATATAAATATAAGGAAGTTGGAACCGTAAAGTTGCTAAAAATGGGAGAAAATTACACACTGATACGACCTTCCCAGCAGGAAGTCTTACAATAGAATCCCACCCTCCTCCCTCTGCACAATACACTAGGGTTGTTCAGGGAATAACCAGATTCAAAATCAGAGAATACATGGAAGGGGACGTAGTATGGATGTGGGATACCAACAAAGGAAAGCCTACTAATGTCAAAGGAAGTACTCAGTTTTGGCTTGGACCTTTCAAAGTTGGAAGAAAATCAGTTGACGAATCTTACTACTTGTCCACTTTGGAAGGAAGAAGGTGTCCATTATCAGTCAGTGGGTGCCTCCTCAAACCCCATCAAGGTGGGGGAACTTGACTTTACAGGTAAGTACGGGAAAGTAGGTAGGCATTTGCATTCATTGTATATACCATTGCATTGCATGCTAGAATAGCTTTCTTTCACACTTGTACATATGATTGTTTTGTTTCCGTTATATATATATATATATATATATATATATATATATATATGAGATGGGGGTGATATCACCACCCCAAATGATTACTGATAGTTTCTATTGAGATCAAACAAGTTACAGGTTATGCCAGAGATGTTGAGGTTCTCATGTGCTCTATGGTGAGCACATGTCCCCGAGTTGGAGCCAGATGTTATCCCCCACTTTTAGGGATAACTAGGAGATCATGTCTCGAGGCCCACAGGTCCTAGACATGGAGTATCAAGAGCCAGATCAACTTGAGCATGACCTTGGAGGGCCCATCTTTTCTTCCTTTCAGCGCCTTCACTTTGTTAGTAGCTGCAACATCCATCACCTTCAGCTTGGTCCTGTATCAGAGATTGTTCTTGCTCCATGAGGTAATGAGTCCAGGTATCATAGTATGTGTCACTCTGATCCTCAAAAACCTTTGAATATGTGCATTTAATTCCTTTTGTTTCTAACGGGTGCTTGGATCTTATACTTGTCCATTTGACCATGTCTGGGGGGAATGACAGGATGCCCTAGAAATCTTGTGCCCATAGGGTTTGAGTTACCACTAGGGGATTTATGAAAATTCATCGTCTGCTCCTGTCATACTTACCACTTTCCATCTTACTTCCCTCTCATCCATCCCATTACATTTGTACGGGCATTGGGTTGTCCAATCATTTAAGGGTTGCACCTTGCCTTGTGGGAAGAAGGGGCTAAAGGCCCAGAAGGTAAAAGAAAGCTAGCAAAAGATAAAATCCTACAAATAAAACCTCCATATGCTTTGCCCAGGGATCCCCGAGAATGCAGTAAAAATCTTCCCAGCAAGAAACAAGCAGGACCCATAAAGATAATAAAACAAGACCTAGTCAGAGGATAGAGGGTCTCATCACTAGCTAGCCTATTAGGTCCATGGGTACCTAGAAGTATGACACTACTAGAAGTTGTTTACCATGCCAGGGTAGTGGCTCTTGGTTGCATGGCCAAGAGAAAGGGGGTATCATCACGAGCCAACCTTCTCATTTATGTGAAAGTACTTGTGGGTAACACTGCCACCACTGGTCACCACGCCAGGGCAGTGTCCCCTGATTATCTTATTGAAGAAAAATAAATAAAGAATAAAGAATAAAAGGCATAAATGGGCTTGGAAACATTCACATCCAGGACAGGTGCAACTCACCTTCTACAAAGTAACCCACAGGTAAGCCCTGCATTTCCCTGCTTTCATTGCACCCCTTGTCAGGACATCCCTTATCCACCTCACCCATTTACATGACTTGGATTTAATCTATTCCAGAAACATCCTTTTTCCAGTGGACCCTAGCCCAATAGGACACCGTGTCACCTCCTCCAAAATTGTATTGTAGATTTGTATAATGTCTTTGATCACTTGACAGGGGTAATATGGGTTTTATGCACATGTTTAATAATATTGATGATGAGATGTGATTGACATTGCTATGATCCCTATGACTTATGAGCCCATGGAGGGTGTAGTTGTTGATGTGCAGGATCATGCCCGACGGAAAAGTACCACATTGGATAGGTACATATGGGGAGATGATTAGTTCGGAACTCCATGGAGCTGAAGAGCCCACCAGATGGATGCTGAGACCCCAGCAGGGGGGCAGAGACAGGACAGAGGGGTTTGCACTGGAAAAAATGAGGACGTTCCACAAAGGTACCCTGGCAGAGATTTACCTAGGGGGGTTGTGCCCTCTTCATTGGAATGTTGACCTTCGAAATCCCATGACGTCACCCAAGACAGTCATGAGGTCATCCAACTTCATGGACGTTTTGGGAGACAGTCATGGTAGTTTGCCACATGTGGCAGGTTGGAGAATCCCAAGGAGGGCTAACGTTTTTCTCTAGGAAGTTGCATTTGCCCTAGAAAGGGATAAAGTCATCCTAGAAGGGGCATGGCGTCTTGATTTTGCTTGATTAGGGTTTAATTTATGACAATTTAATGTAAAACAATAATACTGTGTGTTTTGGCCTTGTCGGTCTTTTGATGACCTAAAATTTAATTAAGGTCATTGCTATGGTATATATTGAGGGTTTTTACTCTCATTTTTTCATCATCTTTCAATCACTCATTAGTGAGGTATGAAATTTGTGCCCTATTCTATGGTTTTGTCTGAAATTTTAAGGCACACTTGTTGAAGGAAGACTTTTCTTGGCATTTTTGGCATTTCGCTTGGTGGAAGGTTTACAACTAGGGTTTTGCTACATGGTTTCTTGGTTTATGTAAGTGAATTTCTGCAACACTTCTTAATTGAATGGTTATAGTATTGTTTACTTGCATTTGTTATTATAATTTGCTGAATCAAACCCTAGGTGACAAGCACATGCTAAGGTCCTTGTCTCATGTCCCTACTAAGATTAAGAGCTATTCGATTTGCTGAAGTGAGATAGAGCCTTGCCATAGAAACACTCTAGCTAGTCATTTTTTCCTTGTTATTGAGCTAAGAAGGAAGAAAACGCATCAAGGCCTAGGGTTTCTACACCTTGATGAGTCATTTTCCCCTAGGGTTTGTTTGATGAAGCCTTTCCTTAGCAACACTTCATCTTCTAACTCTCTTGTCTCTAGCCCTATAAATTCTTTCTCAAGCTAGCCGATTTCATCTTGCCAATAAGCTAAAGAAGGAGGAGAAATCACTAAGGCCTAGGGTTTCTACACCTTAGCAAGCCTTTCTCCCATAGGGTTTCATTGTTGAGGCCTTGCCTTAGCAACACCTCAACATTTAACCCTCTTGTCTTTGGTCTTTTCATTATCATTTAATCCTTCAACCTTTGCAGCTTCTTTTGACTCCATATGCCCTAGTAGCGCATTGATCTAAGACCTCTTGTATTAAGTACCTTGATCAAAAACAATTTCTAAACATTCTTGAACAACCTTTAACTACTTCTAACCCTAGCCTAGAATAATCCTACTAACCCTATTGTTGTCGTCACCTTCTTATGCTATAAACACCTCTATGCAGCATTCATTTTACCTTTAAAGCAATTGAATGATTGGTTAAGGTATTGTTTCTAAAGTGTTGATATTGTTACATTGATTGCCATTCATCATTGAAGTTTCTTTAGAATTTATTGTGAAGTGATATTGTAATCATTTCTATTGTACAAACATTGATTTACTTCATCAATATTATTTCTCAATTGCTTATTATCATAAAGTCATTGATTATATGAAGTACTAACCAACACGTGAGCTTGCATATGTATATTTTCTTTGTTTCTTTGTCTCGGGAAGGTACAGTTCTTGGTTACTATTTCCGATTATCTTTTATCTTTATTAGCTATTAAGCCGGGCTTTCTGATCAGTGGTGATTTGTGAGGGGGAATAATATTATTCAGCCATAAGCCTTTGCCTTCTCAAAACCCCAGGTCACTGGGGATGTCTCCCCTGGGCCTTACCTCCTTAAATAGAAAGAGCTATCCCATTGAGGTGACAGTGGTGGGATAGTCTCAGTTTCGCTAGTTTGACCGTCTTCCATCTTTCTCTAGCCTTAACTACAAACTGTGCAATAACATGCCCCACAACAGCAGTTGATACAACCAGCTTTGGCCATTTTGCAAAACCCTATTCCACACCAAGGTGTGATGAATACCCAACAGGAGGTAGACCCTGCTCCACCACAAATGGGGCAATATCAAAACCCAGGTCCCATTCAACCTAGAAATCCTTTCGATCGCAATATCCTCCTCACCAGCGAAGAATAGATTCTTCTACAAACACGTAGTCATCAATACAACATGCCTCCTGAATCTACCCCAACCACCTCAGAAGCTGCTCCAGATACAACCAAACAACCATTGATGATTCCATGCCCTAACACTGAACCAAACCCTCATATACCTCACATTCCGTTACGACAGAATGTCAATAACCCTCATGCTAGGGAAACAAATAACTTCAGTCTGGTTGATGACTTAGCACAATCTCCTGCAACCATGTATTTATTAGAGGTCCTCCAAACCTGTCCAACTCAACGGAAATCCTTGCTTTCCTGCTAGGGGGAAGTTGACCCAACTGATACTTGACTCATCACCTTTGATATAGATAGAGGAGAACCACGCCTCCCCACCCTGGTAGCTTTCCAGATACCAGTTAAGATCTGAAACATCATAGTTCATCGGTATATCATCGATGAAGGTGCATCCACGTGCATCATGTCCAAAGTTGTACAGAAGAAAGTTGGCTCACTAGATCTGGTACCATCCGCCATCACCCTCAGAGCTTATGACCACTGACCATCGTCCCCTGAAGGGCTCTTCCAAAATTTCCTTGTAGAAGTTGGGGGAAAAACCATCCTCATTGACATTGAAGTTATCATTGCCCCACTTGATTACAATATCTTGTTCGGACGTAGCTACATGTACACTATGAAGGCGGTAGCCTCTTCTGTGTTTAGAACTATGATGTTCCCCCACAATGGGAAGATCATCACCATCGACCAAATTACACATTACGAGCCTAATCATTCCGCCAACATTGATAACATTCGCCCCCTTGTCCGCACTAGCTCAGACGATTATTCAGTCATCGACATGGGTCCCAGAATTTTCAAAGACCCATCCTTGCTGGGGGTATATCATGGAGCACCACCTCTCCTACACCCTTCAACACAAGTGTGTGGCATATCTTCTAATGGAAAAGATATTGGAGACACTACTCCTCCCACCGAGGACCCTCCTCACATTGAGGTTCCACTAGTTGAAGACTATTACCTCAGGAATTCCTTGAGAACCCAAATGCACCACTTATCCCTGATTCCCCCCCCCCTCCAGGGGAAAATCCAGGTTTGGGAAACATTCCCTCAAGCCATTACCCAAATTCCCTTCTTCTACACCCTACCTAAAGTCCAAGCATTCTAGGTAGCTTCCACCCTTACCCTTCCTAAGATGGTGCTTTCCATCCCTATATGGTATCTTCATCCACCTGCGATGGTTCATCAACCATTTCTCCCTCCTTAGATAGAGGGAATACCAATGCAGATCCTAGTACATGCTCCTACCACACCACCCTCACCCCCAACTGTTGGCACCACTGCCACTGCTCGGGGAAGACGAAAGAATAAAGAGCCCACAACTCCACTTCCTCCCCGAGTTCAACCTCCTTGTGCACTATGAGAAAGAGAAGGACACCCCACTAATATATGTCCTACTCTTCCCAAGTTACGCAATCTGATCCAGTTCCCTCAAAAAACCACATTGCTCACCACTTCACCAAGTACATTCACTGCTACTACAGAGTCCTCCCTCGCAAGCAATAAAGGGTTGCGAACCAAATTCGCTTGTGCCATATGCTTAGAATATGGCCACTACACTCATCATTTCCCAGCTCTACCTCAGTTTCACTAGACGTTAGCTGTAGTACGCCAAACATCTCGACCAGAGCCCTCTCAGCCACTCCCTACTACGACTCACATTACTGATATTCGATATATTTCTTCATCATTCCCTGAGCGAACAAGGTACCCTCCACAATATCTGGACATGTACTTTATGTCCAACAGTCCCTCGCACCCTGTTCACGATATCCCTTTGACATCCTCGCCACTTGAGGACAAACACACTTTGACAATTCCCCCTGTCACCTCCCAGGATCCCCTGTATTCTTGCATTTTTCACTGTGACGAAGATATCCTGGAGGAACTCACTACCCCCAATTTCCCATGGAATGCGCTCCATTATCGATCACTTTTTATTTCACGGGAGGCCTTTCATCCTCCTACCCAAGCCTCCATGTGTGCAATTGAAACCAAGGATTTTATTCCTTCGGGGAATATAGACTGGTTCAACAACCCTATCTTGCCCCATATGCTTTTGAAGAAGGCAACATGGCCAACATCTCCCACACTGTCAAAATTGACATTTCCATTAAACCAGGAATCGTAGAAGAAATCACCATTAGCGCCACATGCTCCCTTGAAGAACTCATTGCTTATAAAGCTCTCTTTCAAGAATATCGAGACATTTTTTCCTAGTCATATACATAGATGTCTGGCCTTGATCCTTCTATCGTCAAACATCGAATCCACACATGGCCCGATGTCACCCCAGTTCGTCAAAAGAAACTCCCCCTTCACCCATCCAAAGTTGCAGCTATCAAAGCTGAAATTGACAAGTTACACATTGTTGGTTTCATTTACCCCATTGCGTACACTTCATGGGTCTCCAACCCCGTCCCCGTTAACAAAAAATAGGGCACTATTCGTGTCTGCACAGACTTTCGTGATCTCAACCATGCTTGTCCCAATGAAAACTTCCCAACCCCATTCATTGACCAAATCATCGATGATTTCGCCGGCCACGAGGCACTATCCTTTATGGATGGTTTCTCAGGATACAATCAAATCCAAATCCACCCAACATATCAATACAAAACGACTTTTACTACCCCTTGGGGTACCTTTTCTTATCGCGTCATCCCTTTTGGACTAAAAAATGTCGATGCTACATTTCAATGGGCCATGACCTATGTTTTTCATGATCTTGCTCACATCATCCTCGCTTATTTAGACGACCTCACTGCTCGATCCAAAAAGTGAACTCAGGATTTAGACGATTTACATATCGTTTTCCAGTGATGTCGCAAATACAATATCCACTTGAACCCCCTCAAGTGCGTATTTTTCATCATAGCTAGATG
The DNA here is from genome assembly GCA_009831015.1 of Picea engelmannii. Lineage (NCBI taxonomy): Eukaryota > Viridiplantae > Streptophyta > Pinopsida > Pinales > Pinaceae > Picea > Picea engelmannii. Next base: position 306,210 of record ML785211.1, on the reverse strand, counting down.
CCTCCTTCAGTTCATTGTCTCCCAACATGGCATCACGGTGGACCGCCTCAAGGTCCAAGCTATCACAAAAATTCCACCACCTAGGAATTTGCACCAACTGCAAAGCCTACAAGGCAAAGCCAACTTTTTACGTCACTTTGTCCCAGACTACACCACTTTCACACACGGGTTTCTCCGCTTACTGCGACATGACATCCCATTTTGATGGGACACCCATGCTCAAACAACTTTAGATGATTTGAAAGCTTCCATATCCAATGCCCCTTTGATTAGTCCCCCAGACTATGATCGCGATTACATCCTCTACTCGTCAGCCTCCACTGTCTCAGTAGCAGGAGGAATCATCCAATTAGGGATGATGGGCGTGATCATGTCATTTACTACATCAGTAAAAAACTTTTAGGGCCACCCTTGAAGTATAATCATGATGAGAAATTCGCCTTAACAGGTTTCCTCACAGTCCAAAAACTGCACCATTGTATTCTACTTCGAACTACCAAGGTTGTATCAGACTCCAATCCCATGCAGTAGTTGCTTCGTTGACGACAAATTAATGGAAAATTTGCTTGATGGATCGTTATCCTCCAGGAATATGATCTAGAGTTCTATACTCCCAAAAGAAAGAAAGCTATTGTCCTCGCCGAACTCATTACGGATTTTTCCTCAGACACTAAAGCTTCCCCCATCAATGAGGATTTCCCCAACGAACACCTCTTCTTCATCCCCTTTGATGACCCCTAGTACGATGGCCTCCTCGTCTACCTTTAGACACATAAGTTTGGGTCTCATCTCTCTCGATATGATCGTCGATGCATTTGCCATTAGGCCCCCCAATACCTCCTCATCGGAGACATTCTCTATCGATGTGGGGTCGACACCATCCTTTGTCGATGTCTTACCATTGACGAAGCTGACATAGTCTTGAACGATTTCCACAACAACGCTTGTGGTGGTCATCTCTCAAGCATGTCCACCGCCCAAAAACTCATTCAAGCAGGGTACTTCTAGCCCACGTTGTTTCATGACTTCATCCACGTTGTCAAGCGATGCAACAAATGCCAGCTTTATGAAAACAAAGCGCGAGCGCCACCGACCCTTCTACATCCAGTCATCACTGCCGACCCCTTCTACAAATGGGGCATAGACGTCATGAATTTCAATCCTCCATCTAGTAATGGACATAAGTACTTTGTCGTGGCCGTTGATTACTTTACCAAGTGGGCTGAATCCATGCCCACATTTAACAACACTGCTGACACAACAACACGGTTTTTCTTCAACCACGTCATTACCCGGTTTGGAGTCCCACTCCAGCTAGCGTCCGATCATGGTAAACACTTTGAGAACGATATCTTTGCGGAACTCTCCTCAAAGTTAGGCTTCACCCATGAGTTCGCCTCCCCATACTACCCTCAATCCAACGGGCAGGTGGAGGCTGTCAATAAAGTCCTCAAAACTATGCTACAACGTACCGTCAATGTTATAGCAAGATTTGCCTTACCTTTGCTATATTGCACAAAGGACCTTTTTCCATTTCCCTATGTAGAACTGTCATCCCTTTTTTATGAATCCAGAACTAAAAATACATATTTTCCCACATATACACGCCCTATCTACTATACAACATGCGTATACACAGGTTGCTCCACTACAGCCCGCGTACATTGGGATTTGTGCCAGAAAATACAAAAATGAAGTCGGGTTTCCATGTCACGATAGGAGATCTCTGATCCTTGGCCTTCCATATACTGGAAACGTTCCGACTCGGCCCCGCAGTTGCATTTTGAAGGCTATAAGAACACAATTCCGAGCTATGGAAAAGAGGAGAAAGCATTCAACTTTGAGAGAAAAGTTACTCTGGAGAAATTACTTCATATTGAGTCTGCATCCCTTTGTCCCTCAAGTCTGAACACAATGTTCATCCCCCAAGCTCTTTCCCTATTGTTGAGAGAACCTCATTGTCTCTTTTCTATGAGCTTGCCTTTGGTGGAGGATTGAAGTGGTGGAGGCCCAGTTGGAAGGAACTTAGTTTCTTGGTTTCGAACCATGCCGACACATAAGTCTGTAATGTTTTCACTTCTGCTAATAATTTATTAATAGAAATACTCCTTTCCCGTCCAATTGGTATTGTGAAAATATATGATTATTATCCATGGACATATTTGTAATGTTTATTAATGGATTATGCTATGCAATGTGCTAACCCCTTTATATTATCACTATATACTTGCTCTTCTTGTTTGTTGAGAACTTGTTGCAAGTACAAAGATTTGGGTCAAAGTACGCAACAATGGAACATCATCAAACATTGGAATGAGGTAGGCTTCTTTCTTATCTCGCTTGCACATTGGTTTATATAGCATATGTTGGAATTGAGTAGATTTCTGCAGTCATACCTATCTGTTGTGGTTAACCCTGGCCATAGAGAGTTTTTCCCTCATAACAGTCAACAACCATAAGAACAACTGGCATCATATGTTGTTTTCAGTGTTATGGGCTTATCGCACGACAGTCAAAACTGCCACCGGTTTTACACCGTTCCACCTCGTCCATGGGATCAAAGCCACCCTCTCTATCGAGTGCGAGATCCCCACATTACGCACTTCCATTGAGATATTACCTGACACTTCTCCAATGGAACAGTGATTTATGACCTTTGAGTTGCTTAATGAAGATCGCCGATCTTCATTAAAACACAATGAGGCAGCTAAAAAATTGTCCAAAGCCACCTTCGACCGCCATGTCAACCTTCTCTCATTCAACAAAGGTGATCTCGCCCTAGCCTATGATATCACCCATGATACTCTCGGCCATGGGAAATTAGAGTCATTATGGCATGGACCCTACATCATCCAACATTGCCTCACTAAAGGCGCCTACATCTTGGCCTCTCCAGAAGGCTACCCTCTCAAAGAACCCGTTAACGGGTTGTACTTAAAGAAGTTTTACGCTTGAGCGTAGCCCCCCTACCTTAGGTTTTTCTTTGTACACATTTGTAGAGTTTTTAGTCTTATTTTCCACCACCATTCCTCATGTCTGATCTATCATCCGTATTATTGACATATGCATCATTCATCATCCTACCACATTGGTTACGCTGATGGTGCCAGCCGTTGGACCTAGAATCTCGCTTCGGCCGCTTGGGCCTTCTATACCCCCTCACATGTACTGATCCACTCCAGTGGCATATGTTTAGGCTCAACCACCGACAACCAAGATGAATAGGACACCATCATTGGTCTCCTCATTGAGTCCAGTCATCGCCATATTCGTCCCCTTAGCATTTTATTAGATTCCCAACTTGTCGTCCTGCAACTCAACAATGTATATCACGTTCACGATCCTTGCCTCTTTCGCAAATACCCGCAAGTTAGACTCCTATCTCACAACTTTGATTCAATCACATTTACACATATTCCAAGACAATTTAATTAAGTAGCAGACCACATAGATAACCTAGTATTAGATTGGCATTTATCACATTAAACATCATTTTATACATAAGCATCATACATTTGTCACAACACATAGAAAAAACTTCATTCATAAAAACATAACACATAGACATGCATGATCCAATATATATATAATCAAGTGTCATAAGTGTTTACAAAAATACATATACATTGCCCGTAGGCCAGTGAGTCCCCCTACCCCTATAGGTACAAAAATGGGTATCAACTACCCTATACAAAATGGGATCCCAAGCCTATATTACAAAAAATGACACTCACGGTGCCCCCAGAGCTCCCCCCCGGGTCCTCTGCCAGTTGGAGGCGCCCCACCAGCTGGGGGCCCTCCACGTCTAGGGGGCAGCAGACCAGTCATCGCTTCCCCCGCTACTATTGACCGATGGATCAAGGTCCGCCACTCTTCCGGAACGCCCACACACTGCTCCAGGATCTCCTCGTCCTGGATATGGGCCCACATATCCTCTGGTATGCCCTGTAAAACCTGCTTGAAGAGTCTGCGCATATCCTCCACCATCACTCCAGCCTCTACCTACGGCTCTCTCGCTGGTCCAACACCAACGTCATCTCGTCGCTGCCTTTGTCCCACCCTCGGCTCTGCAGACAAGTAAATAACATATGGAGGGAAAAAAAATTGTAGCTATAGATGGAAGTGGATGTGCTTGGATGAAAACAAGATGCAGTAAAATGATATTTGTGCATGAAAATGAATTGCAAAGATTACAGGAAATTGTAGGATTACAGAGGCTGTAGATGATGAAGATGTCCAAGAAAATGTTCGAGTAGAAGATGATGCCATGAAGATGAAGCATGAAATAAGTTGTTGAGTTGAAGATAGATAACATACAATCCTAAAGAGGGGGAAGTTGATGAACATGTTGCTGATAGAGAAAGGAGAATATTTGAAATCTCTTGAGGAAGAAGACATGTTGCAGAAGAATGTTAGAAGAGTGAAAGTTTTTGAGGACCAAGCGTGAAGGTGCTACATGGATAAGAATAATCTTGAAAGTTGTCTCTGGTAATTTTAAAAGAATGTGTATACGTTGACATAATCGTTGACTGAGGCAGTATGTGTATGGTTGTGGATTGAGTCAAGGGAGGTGAAACATGGGAACATGTGACTCCATGTTGTGTAGCTTCGAGCATGAATGGATGGATGCACCAAAGGAACTTTGTAAACAACATGAAAAAGGGTAGCAGAATGTCCTAGATTGGATGCGACTTAGGTTTAGTTGTGCAAGTGATGTAGATTGAGTCAAGGGAGTTCTAACATGGGAGCATGTTACTCCATGTTGTGTAGCTTCGAGCATGAGTGGTTGGTTGCACCAAAGGCACTTTGTACATTGCATGAAAAAAGGAAGTGGGATATCCTGGATTGGACGTGACTTAGATCCAATTGTGCAAGTGATGCATGACCAAAAAGCACTGATTGGTGCTTGTGGTAATGAAGAAAGAGAGACAGAGAGGGTAGCAATACAAAAAGGTGAACTATTGTAGAAAATTGAGTTGCAGTAGGAATAAGATGAAAATTATAAATCTCTATGATGAGAGTATTGTGGTGTTGTTCCAAGTGGATGTGCAACAAGGGACAACATTGAGTTGAATGAAATAATTTGCAAAAGAGGAATATGTCTTGCAGGTTGAAGTGTATATCATATGAGGACTAAAGAGTTGAGAGTGAAACATTGATGGAGTTGCATTGGATAGTTGTAGATGCAGGTGATTTACCTCATAAGCATAACGACATGCTTCCTTGAAACCTGGGGAGTTTGATGCAGGAACATCTCAGTCATCCTGGGGTTGACACGACAAAGGAAGTTACGGGGATGTGATATATTTTCTACAACGGTGAATGGTTGTGGAGGGTTGTACTATAGGGAGTGACAACATCACTATAGATCAAAACAATTTTGCAGAGTTGTAGTAATGGGGCAGCTAGGAGCACTGTTATAGAATGGATAAGTGTGTGGATGTTTATGTTGTAGAGGCAAAGTTGTTACAAAATAAATTGTAGACGCGTTGAAGGAGGAGTGCAATGTTGGGATGAATTCAAAAGGACATGTAGAGGGAGACAAAGAGTCATTGAGGAAAGAATGAAAAAAAAGTCAGAAGATGAAAGGGAGTGAGAAGCCTTGGGGAAATGAAGCAAACAGTTCTAGAGAAATAAAATGGAGCAATGAAGAGATTAAAGGGAGTTGGAAGAACCAACACGAGGAGAGATATTGCGAGATAGGAGAGTGAGAAGTGGTTGAGGTTGCCATGGCCTCTGGCCTGGAAACCCAATGAAGATTGTAAACTCAGATCTGGCCATTCATGTTGGTCATGATGCATGCATTGGCCAAATTTAGACAGTGCTTGGTAGGAGGACGCTTTGTTCTTTGGACTAACCACAAAAGCTTGAGATATTTCTTAGAGCAACATTATCTGAATGAAAGATAGCATAAATGGGTGAGCAAGGTGCATGCATATGATTTATACATTGAATATGTTAAGGGGAAGAAGAATATATTTGTTGACACCTTATCTAGGAGACCTACAACCTTCTCTATGAAAAATATATCAACAGACTGGAAGTCCATTCTCTTCGTGGAATACTCCAAGAATACCTTTGCTTGTGAGTTGATGGAGGGAATTATCTAGGATGAAAAGTATAGGGTAGTAGATGACATCATCTACTACAAAGACATGATCTATGTTCTCCCTAAGTCCACACTCAAGGATATGATTTTGAGGGTAGCACATGATGCACCACTGGTAGGGAACAAGGGGTATCTAAATACCTAAATGCATGTTAGGGAGAGATTATCAGGGAAGGGCCTCAAAGGGGATGTACTTTTTCATGTGAGGGAATGCATTACTTTCCAACAAAACAAGTCCGAGTTCACACATCTTGCAGGACTTCTCCAATCCTTACCAATCCCAAAACAAAAATGGGAAAGCATCTCCATGGATCTCATGACAAGATTACCAAAGGTGTAGGGCAGGGACTATATTTATGTGGTAGTGGATAGGTTGACTAAATATGCACACTTATTTTTTATTCATATGGATTAAAACACATCTCAGGTAGAAGATATATTCTTCAGGGAGGTGTTCAGACTCCATGGCCTTCTGAGGAAGATAGTTACTGACCGAGATATCCAATTTCTTAGTGCGTTTTGGCAAGAGTTGTTTAGGCTATTTGGGACAAAGTTGACACCTAGTGCTAGCTATCATCCCCCGAGAGACATGCATACCAAGATAGTAAACAAATGGATCAAGGGGTACCTGCGAAACTATGTGTCAAGGAAACAATGGGTATGGATTAAACAGTTGCATCTTGGTGAGCATTGCTACAACACCACTGATCACATGTCCATCGGGATGAGCCCATTCAGGGCACTATATGGATATGATGCTCCATCTTTTTTGGATTTGGCGTTTGGAAAGAGGAGAGATCCTAAGGCCAAGGAGTGGTTACAAGAAAGTCGGGACATCTTAAGAGCCCTGAAGGAAAATCTGCAGGCTGCTCAAAATCAACATAAAATGTATGCAAACAGACATAGGGTAGAACGCAACTTTGAGGTTAGAGATCTCATCTTTCTCAGATTACATCCGTATAGACAGTTGTTGTTGAAGAGGAGTGGTGTAGAGAATCTTAAGCCCCGCTTTTATGAGCCCTATAAGGTGATCAGGAGAGTTGGGGGAGTAGCATACGATCTGGAGCTACTGGAGGGTAGAAAGATCTACAATAGCTTCCATGTATCTTGCCTCAAGAAGGCATTGGGACAACAGGTCATGGATTCAACAACTCTTCCTCCACTAGATGAGGAAGGAAAGTTGGTTCTAGCTCCCTAGAGGATAGTTGATGTCAGGGAACGAAGACTTAGGAGCAAGGTCATTCAAGAGTATTTGGTTGTATGGAGAGGATTTCCCAAAGAATATGGTACTTGGGAAGGGGAGAAGATCTTACAACACTATGATCTAGAATTGCTTGAGGACAAACAATCTTGGAAAGGGCGGATTGTAATGTCCCCTTCCAATTGACCATGATGGGGGATGACTCAATAGCCTATACAACTCCCATAGGCTATAGTCAACAAGGAAAAAGGGAGTCAAGGAGGTGTCATGAGGTTAAAAGATTGAAAAACCCTAAAAGTGACATTAAATAAAAAAAACATTTATATTTAAATGGAGTTGGAGGAAAAAGATTTGATTTGGTCAAAATGGGGGAAAGATCTAGAAGGTCCAGAGGAAGGATAAATAGAGGATCAACCCTTCCCCTTGGAATTATGATTTGATATCTTATTGAGTGCTCTTGTAGCCAGGGTTTTCGTTTGGGTTTTGGGAAAAACCCTTCCATTGCAGGTTTAGTTTCGGTGGTGCAATATCCACCCTAGCTATATGAAGAGGATGATTCATCCAAAGTCCTCATTTGAGTTCATTGTGGTGCTGGGTTCCATTCTAGAGAGAGATTCAATGCTTATCAATTTTCATAGGGTGTTTACGGTAAATTTCAAGAGAAGACGAATCATCAGATCCATCAGTACCCAAAGGGTTTCGTGCAGCAGTAGTCGGAGGCACCCTCGTGGGTTGAGCAAGGGTCTTCCCGCGAGGCCCCACAAGACACTTTGCAGGCGTCCCACGAGGACCCTTGTAGAATGGGGGTTTGCAACAGATCGAGTCTGTGAAGGTGTTCTAAATATTTTGTAGGACCACCTGTAGAATGGATGTCACTAGATAAGAGCAATGTTACAGGGCTTGGAGAGACTTGGGCTTCACAGATTGGCATCATTTCAGGTTTCTTGTGTTGTTTCTGTAGTAGATTGTGATGCTACCTGGAAGCCATTAGTTTGTGTGCTAGTAATATTTTGCAACTGTTATTACAACCATTAGTTATCATTGTATTGATTTGGGAGTTCCCATCCATAATAAGATGCCATGGTTAGCTTCTCTAATCTTGTGTAATAGATGCTTGTTATATGTTTGACAATATTTCTCATTGAGTAATCTATCATATAAGAAGTTAACAACACAGTGACTTAAGTAATATCAATAATTTTGAGGTAGAAACATAATATCTCCACCTAGCCTAGTTAGAGACCTTACAAAATAAGATATTAATAAAACATATCACTATCGTGGACCAATCAAATGAACAGAGATGGGGAGCTAAAATCCACTAAAATGGGAAAGGGGTGTGAAGCTTAAAGGGAATATTTTAATAATATTTCCAAAAGTATATTTGTGGGAGATGTATTTATCATAAGTTCCTAAGGAATGTGAATAGGTCACCAAGTGGAGTTAAGTTATCTCTTAAGGTGACACATGTCTAGTTCTAATCATGCAAATATATTTTTGGGCCTTAGTATATTTCGGGGAATTCACTCATTTCCCTGGATCATGCAAACCAAATTTCCTCTGCTAAGCATCCTCATCTTGTTGTAACTTGTTTCCATCACATAACCCTGTGCTTGGGAAGGCTTGTGCGCGATTGAAGAGGCGGGTTATTAGGCCCTTGTGCTATTGAAGAAGCAGGTTGTCAGGCCCGTGTTTGTCGAAGAAGCAGGTTTTCAGTTCCATGTTTATCGACGAAGCAGTTTGTTGGGCCCATGTTTTTCAAAGAAGTGGGTTGTCAGGCATGTGTTTTTCAAAGAAGCGGGTTTTCAGGTCTGTGAGCATTCTCTCTAGCGAGAGAGATACTGGGAATTGATTTCCAAAGGTGCCCAGTTGCAGATACAGGGCCCTGAGACTTCCTGTCCAACCTATTGTTGAAGCCCTGGAAGGGAAGTGGGGCAACTAAAGGACTATTGTGTAGTGTCCCCAAGGCCGAGCCCCGTTACAGATCATGTTCTATGCAAAGAATTGTAAATATTTTCTATAGGCTGGTGAGCCAAGTTTTGTATAATCTCTAGGCTTATGTGTTTTGTTAGGCCAGAGAGCCTAAGTGTTGAAGGCCAGGAGCATATTGATGTACTTGTATGTATGCAGGTCAATTAATAAAATATAAATACCGCCAGTGCAGACCGACCACGATGAATGAGTGATGGGGGACTGAGCGTCCACAGAGTGGGCAAGGGATCAAGGGCTGGAAGGTGGGAAAGGAGCTGAGTGAGAGCCTAGGGGGCTTAAGCTTGGAATAATATTTTAATATTATTTCCTAAAAATCCATATGCACATTCTTTTATCCTAAGTCCTTTTGGAAGGACCGTGAGTTCCCAAGTGGTGGAAGGAAGGCGTACGGATGGAATGCATGCAATTCCCAGGGTGACAAGTGTCAACCCTGGTGCATGCAAATAAAACAGAGGCAGCAAGCCGTGAGGGGGGTTCTGATTCCATTCGATCGATTGCCTGGGGGGAACGGTACGAGCCAGTCTGCAAGAAGCCCCGTGTATGTCTGTTACAGGGAGGAAGCCTGTGTTTTGTCTGAAGAAACCATGTACACCCATGCTCCGAACTATGAGTCGGTGTCTGTTCTAGGTAACCCAGAAACGTATTCCTGAACCAGAATCCCTGTGTTGGACTTGAGTGGAAGCATCCTGTGGTTGTATGGGAAATGCTGAGTTAGCCTGTGTTTGGAGCCTGTCCCGAAATCACCACCGCGAGATCATCCAGTGATTGTTGAACCGTTTTTGGAAGCATTTGTCTGAGTTTACTGTGGATTGTTGTGACCATGCAGTACTGGACTGCGTGAGGCTTGTTGGCCTGTGAGAAACTCCTCTAGGTGAGAGAGTGCGCAGAGGGAGAAGAGAACTCTTGGAAGAAATCCCTGTAGCTGCCATAGAGCCCAGAGACTTCCGGTCTGGTCTGTTCCTGTAACCCAAGGTAAGGGGGACTGGCAGCCGAAGGACTGTCTAGGTGACAGAGAAGGTGCACTCCCCTGGGGTGGAGCAGGCATGTGGGGAATGAGGGTCTGTGGGCAGTGAGCGTGGGAGATTCCTGGGAGAGCTTCTTCCTGATGAATGTGTATGTGTTATCTTCCCTGTAACCTCAGCCTGAGTCTAGATTCCTTGCCCTGGGGTGGAGCTCGGTCCCAGCTCGGGGGTGGCCTACTGTTGAGCTGATGAACAATGTGGTCTAAGGCTGGGAGGTTCATGGAAGGCCTGCACTTGGTTGGTGAATGCTACAGCTATTAAAAGATAAGTATCTGAATTATTTTTTATCCCATTTGGCATGACTGTGTTGTATATATTATCATGTTTTCCGCTGTGTAAATGAATTACTATTGCATGCTATGGTTTGTTAATGGTAACAGTAACTTATATATTTTACTCTGCGAATTAAGTGTGTTTAATTGTGTTAAATGCATTTGGTTGGTAAAACCCAGTATGAGTTCTGTAGATTCCATGTACAGAACGGTAACCGAGA